>OZ026621.1:59895632-60495632 GCA_964020975.1 Hermodice carunculata
ATCTTAAAGACAATTAAGTCCAAAAAGACAGAAAATTATGGCATTCGTGACAAAGCATTCAGGTTTTCAAAGACGCCGTATTGGTCATACAGTTTTGTCCATATGTATGTATGTATGTATGTATGTATGTATGTATGTATGTATGTATGTATGTATGTATGTATGTGTGTATGTAAGAGTGTGCATGTATGTGTGTGCGGGCATGTATGTACGAACGCATGCATGTATGTATATATATGTAGGTAATAATGGTTTCATGCGTGACATTATCATCCACTACATTCACGTGAACCAAAATATACGAAGAAAAGCTTAGCAAGCATGTTGAACATCGAAAGCGATATACGCTAGGTTAGCAGCGTCTTTCACAAATTGTTGAATATAAGCCCGGATTTAAACATAAACTGTGGTAATGTATACATTTATAAAAGCTAACAAACTTGAAACTCTATTTATTGCAATTTCATAATATCAATTGGTGGCAATGTTTACATATCAATTACACAATAGATAATCATAATTGAGCACAAATATCGACTCAGTTCATTCATTTTTTAAGATAGGGCGCTCAAATCTGCTTCAACCTAAATTTTATTTAATAAATCAAAAAGGGTGTCACGTATTTTTCAAATTTTGTTCCGCTTTATCACCAGGGTTGGCTAAAAATGTGTTGCTTTTGATGTGCCATTATTCCACTTTCAGACACCCATATCTCAGAAACAACAAATACAAAAATTTTGTGACACTCTGTGTCATCATTCCACCTTCAGACACGCATATCTCAGAAACAACAAATATAAAAAATTGACACACGCTTTTTAAGTCTGCTTTGTGTTCTACGGATTGCCAAATAGTTGATATGGAAATATATGGAAATGTAGAAGTTGAACATATTTTATGTCAAACGATGATAATGATTATTAGTTTGTATGCTTTCTACAAATGTACACTATATAGCACTTCATTAGTGATTTTATTGAGTTATATACAGAAATGTCTCAGTCAGCAGTAAAATCATTGCTTACCTATCGTATATCTAAACGGATATTTGATGACGAATTTTGTCGTTGTTTGTTTGTTTGTTCTTTTTATTGCCCTTTCAGTATACAACACAGAGATCCTGAGCAATAGAATTCCACTTAGATACAAAACTTTGTTGCTTTCTTCTAGTGTACACAATATGCTGCTCTGCTTGCAACCTATTCTCAAGAAAACGAAGAAAACCTTGGAAGGAAAATATCTCCCTTTCACTCACACACAGGAATATTTTTCGGCTCATCAGAATATCCGAAAATTATATTAAAATCTGTCAAATTTATATTGTTATTATGAAAGCATATATTCCACCACTGCTTGAATAATTTCCCAAAACTAACAACATGATCACATGTACAAAAACGATGAATGACCGTATCCTTTCTATCACAAAAATAACATTCTTCAGATTCTTAAAGTGTGTGCTTTTATAACTCAGCATTATGTGTCACAAATCTATGTATAAAGGCAAATTGGAAACTTTGCACTTTTGTTTCAAATGTACATTTTAAAGATAAAGTATGATTTTTTCCCAGTCGTCTTCACTTAAAATTTTCCATCCAACGATGCAAAGCAGTAGGGTTTACTAAAGCATTATCAAAATGTACAAACATCAAGTAAAACTCGTTACCTTTTGGTAAAACTTTTTCCCCCTTTCTTCCTTTCTACATTTATCACTGGCTCATGTAAATTTTTTATTATGATTATCCAATAATAACTGTTTCCATTCAGATGGGATAGCTGATCAAACAGATAGATATTACAAAAAAAAATCTTTGTGATCCGAATTTTTCCTGCAAAGTGATAAAAAATTACCCTCACTGTCAAGAATATCATCAACTCGCTTGATACATAACCTGTACCGATATTTAAAGAAGATATTTTTTGTATCACTATGAAGTCATTGTGCCACATGAATTCCTTTCGAACATCATTATCATTAATGGGCTCATTCTTTCTTTTATACTGGTTCCATATATTAATCAGATATTTGTAGAAAACGGGTAGCTTCCAATTTTCACCAATACAGTATCTTGATAGGAACAAGTCTTTAAGATCGATATGGAGAGAAAGCCTGAAACGTATGTTTCCATTTTGCATCATCACAAAACAAACGCTTGACCCATTATAATGATAATGATTTCACTGGAGATTTAAAATGTAGTACCTTAAGTCCACCCTCTTGTATTTTCCTGTACATAACTGAATTTTTCACTTTAGGAGTTGGACCTTTTTCTCAGAAATTTATGTACACTGTATATACTTTTGAACAAAATCAATATATTTTTCATCAATGTAGACAGAAAAATACTATTTAATAATTTTGCTGCAGCTTAACTTTTTAAAACTACATTTTTCCCAATTAGGGACAGCTTTCTGACTTTCCACAGTTTCAGTTTAACTTAAAGAGCTGATAACAAGTCATTTTCAATAAAAGTAATACCCAATGTAAAGAAGCTCCCATAGTGCACCATTTAACAGGCAGGTACCGGTCAGGAGAGTACTTTTCTCATGCAATTAGTACTGCGACAGTTTCTCGAAATTACATTTCAGACCTGATCATGACTCAAAATATTTAAATTCCTGGGATAAAACTCTAGCATGTGGTGCATCAACTTGGAAGCATATAGTGTCTTCGGCAAACTGGCTGATTTGTATTCCAGTGTGACCAATACGGATACCTTTAACATTAGTGTTAGATCTTACAGCCACAGCAAACAGTTCAACAGCCAAAACAAAAAGGAGCAAGGGACACCCCTGTATAAACTCCACGGCCCAATGGAAAAAAATGTGAGGCATACCCATTATTTGTTACACAGCTTGAAATGTTATTATTCAATACTGATACCCACTTACTAAAATAAGGAAACATTTTAATACTTTAGCGAGATATTTCCATTCAATAGTGTCAAGGACTGCCTCAAAGTCAATCATTAATATAAGACCGGTAATTTGTTCAAATTGCTATACAAAATTACATCTGATATCAGTCTTATATTTTCGCATCTACCCGAGATATATCCAGTTTGGTCATTGTTTACGAAACGAGGGAGAAACTGTCTTGAATGCGTAGCTAATATTTTTGCAATTTTCGTATAATCAACGTTTGATAAAGAAATAGCCTCCAGTTTTGTAAGAAAATGCGAGGTTTGTCTTCTTTGGAATAAGAGAAATTATGCCTCTGTGTTGATCAATTGGTAGCTTGTCTTCTTCAAATGCATATTTAAAGCTATCCGTTACAAAATCATGAAGGTCATTCCAAAAGAAGTTATAAAACTCAGCAGTCAGTTCATCAGATCCAGCGCTTTTACGATTGGTGAACAACATCAAAGTTTCTAAACATTCAGTCTCAGTAATCAAATACTGGCCTCTTTTTTTTTTGTTTTTTGTTTTGTTTTTGTTTTTTGTTTTTTGTTTGTTTTTTGTTGTTGTTTTTTTGTGTGTTTTTTTTTTGTTTTTTTTTTTTTTGTTTTTTGTTTGTTTTTTTCTTGTTTTTGTGTTTTGTTTGTTTTTTTTGTATTTTGTTTGTTTTATTTTTGTTTTTTGTTTTGTTTTTGTTTGTTTTTGTTTTTGTTTGTTTTGTTTTGTTTTGTTTTTTTTTTTTGTTTTTTTTTTTTTTTGTTTTTTGTTGTTTTTTTGTTGTTTTGTTTTTGTTTTTTGTTTTTGTTTTTTTTTGTCTTCGTTGTTAGGAATATCTCATCAAAAAATGTTCGTGATTCACATCATCGGGAATACCAAGTTGTGATGTGTGTATAATTTAGAAAAAAACGGTACACTGGGCATCTAATATTTGTTCGGGCTGAGAATTAATCTCTTTATTTTCTTCTTATAAAGTTGTAAATGTCTTATTTCTTTAAAATTTCTTTTCTCCAAACCAAGGAAATATTTGGAGTTCCGTTCACCTTCTTCCATCCATCTAGCCCTACACCTAATTATTACACCGTGTGTTGGACTATAATTTTTCAGTTAGTTCCGTAGTTATTTCTTCAATTTCAATTTTAAAATCTTTGCAACCGAAATCAAAGTGTCTAATTTTTCTTTGAATTCTTTGTCTTTTTTCCCTACTACCTTCAACTTACGTTTGGAGTATTTAATACTCAAGCCTCGAATTCCACATTTAACTGCATCCCAAATCAGACCTCTATTTCTATAATTTGTGTATTTCTCCCAACAAAAACTAAGTAAATCTTTTACTTTTTGGATATACATGAATGTTGGATCCTTCAGTACTGAGGAGTTAAGTTTTCAAAAAATCCTGGACCACGTTTACTGAACAAATTTCCTTTTGACAGTAAACCAATAAGACTATGATCAGTTTTTATTGATGGTCTGATCTTATCATCTGTTACATCCGAGGTTAAATATGAAGAAAGCAACCAGTAATCTAACCTACCTTAATTAATTTTCTGATTGCTAAGGGAACATAAAGAGATCTAGATTTCTGATACGCCACACATCTGACTTAACGAAGAAGGTGGTCATCACACTATTTTATTGTCTTTTTTTTTTTTTTTTGATATGTTTTATTGAGCCAACATATTACAAGTTTACATAGGTGTATCATAATTCATGTTAAATACAGAGACACGTATCTACCTATTGCAAGCTTACATTGGTGTATGATTGTTAATTTTAAATGTCGAGTTGAGCACCAGCAAATTGCAAGCTTACATTGGTGTATCACAGTCAATGTTAAACACTGAGTCAAGTACCAACACCTTACAGGCTTTACATTGGTGTATCCCAGTTCATACTAATTACAGAGTCAAGTACCAACATATTACAGGCTTACATTTCTGCTCCATATTTCACATTAAATACAGAGTCAGGTACCGACATCTTACAAGCTTATATTGATGTATCATTGTTCATATTGAATACAGTGTCAAGTACGTTACATGTTTGACATATCACAAGGCTACAGATTTACATACCCATAATGGATAGTTAACTCACTATGAAACAACTAGGGGGGAGGTGTTTCCATTTTTTCCCAATAACCATGTTTTTAGTTGAACAATAAATAAATCTCTGAGTGATTGGGCATTCCTAAAATACATGAATGAATGACTCTTTTTCAGCTCTACAGAATGTACATTAATCAGATTCCACAATTCCTATTTCAAACAAGAACGTGTTTGTTTTTAAGCATCTATGCAGAAAACGATACAAAAAGGCTCTAAATTTAGCTGAAATAGTAGTATAATAGATTAGACTGAATATCTCATTAAGTTTCACTTGCAAAATTTCTATTTGTGATTCAATTTTCCATTTTTGCACTGGGGAAATTGTTAATAATGTAATATTTTCAATCATTATATCATATACAAGTTTTGTAGCCCTACCTGTTTCAAAAATCTGTTGAATTAAAGGAGTTTTGCACTTCTTTCCTCTCCTCTGATGTCCTTTGCAAAGAGTTGACCAGTTTTTGGATTGAACACCATAGAATACCATACTATGTCACAAAATCGACTCTCGTATTCCATTTCACTTTAAACTCTATATATGAAACAACAGACCCTTCCTTTTTTAATGAGTTACATATTTTGTTTATACCAGCATTTTTCCACGCATTAAGATATATCCTTTTTTTAACAGACTCTGATATGACCATTATGCCATAGGTATCGGTTCCTCATTTGATAATCTTTTGGTGATTTTATATATGCTACCTGGCTCCAGCATTTTGTTACCTGGGACCAGAAGTTGCTCTTTGTATTTTGAATTAGTGTGCTATCTGTATCAAAATTGTATTTACACATCTCATTAGATGAGCCAATCAGATGCAGTGCAAGGCTTTTGCATGAAGGTCACTTTTCAATGAACATAACCGTTTGACCCAAGACACTTTTTAGAGTCGAAATATGACCTCAGATTTTCGGTTGTGTTAATCAGGACCTTGCCCTTAATTTTGTCGGGTTTGCCATTCCATATGAATTTAAACACACTGAAATTTAGTTCTGTGTTAACTTGGCCAGGAATTACAGACGCCAAATAAATAAGCTGTGGGATAGTCTAACTTTTAACAATTTAGATTTTTCCTATCAGAGTTAAGCCTCTACCTTGCCAAATATTTAGTATAAGTTTGAATTTTTTTAACTCTAGGCTCAAAATTCAGTTGTTGTAAAGTATCTAGATTTGGTGTAATTTGGACTCCCAAAATCCGATTGGTACTTTTTTTGTCCATTGTAACTGTAATTCCGAGGCCAAGATATCCGTAGATTCTTTATTTGGTCCAATTTTCAAAATTTGAGTTTTTTTAAGAATTCAATTTTAGTCTCGATATTTTTTTTAAATTTTGCTAAGATTTTGAAAGTTTCCCTTAATGAATTCTCATCATATTGTAGAAATACTATTTTATTGTCTTTGGATATGCCATTTCTGTCGTTAATTTTTTTTCTCTTATTTACATGTACCTGCTTCCAAGAAAATGAGTCGGGGAAAAAATTTTTATCCGTTTAATATTAACTGTTTTTTTTCAGTGCCAAAGGCAAGTAAAGTCAAACTGCTTAAAACGAACTGTTCTGACTTCTGTAAGGGTGCTAGACACACGTTCCTTGTAAAATGTCATCTAAGTCCCAGCATGCCTGTGTTTACGTATTAAAAGTGAAATAGTCCAGGTCAACAGCTTCCCTCGTCACGCTTTGGGTGCATCGCGCCAAAAGCGTGACGAGGAAAGCTGTTGACTCAGTCAAAAATGTGGCACTGAAAGAGTTAAATTAGATTTGTAGTTGGATCAGTGTCATGGCCGGTGCTGCGTGGACATTGACCCTCAGGGACTGGTTGAATTTATGGCAAGTTGGTGCGGATAATGTGTGGGAAGACCTGATGTTTCATTCTGTATGCTGCATGTTTAAAGGAATGATGGTTATTAAATCCGAAAGGATTCCTCGTACCTATGATAGAAATAAATATTCAAAGGTTGATAAGTAAGCTTCGTTATACCTATCGTGGCATATATATATGTATGTGCGTGTGTGTGTTTGTGTGCGTGAATACATATACATGTATATATATATATATATATATATATATATATATATATATATATATATATATATATATATATATATAATTCAGACGCACTGCAACATATGCACAGATAGATTTTGTTATGTTTTCACAACATATCACTTATTCGCTTTGCTAGACGGGCGGTTCTCAGCGGTCAGTGAACCTTAAGTGTAACGGTAATTCCCGTCATAGGCTTCAGAAAAGCAGACAAATAATTTCTGGACGAATTTATATTGTGTACACAGAAACAATAAAATTGTATTATTCACGTATGGATAAGTAATGGTATGTTTTATACCAGTTCTTTAAGTATATAACACCAAATAGCGAAAAATGAGACGGTCTGATGTACGCTAGCTATGCACTCAATAAGATTATAATCGATTTTTCGCCCTTTGATCATCATTTATATGTAGAATACCGCGAGTGAGCAAGAGGTTACCTGTTACCTAAATAAAAGTAATGCTGACATGTGGCAATATATAAAATGCATTATGGTCTTACGAGCTGCGGTTTGGCGTTATTGTGATAGGACATCTGATAATGAACTCCAATGAAAAAAATGCACGGACTAAGTTTTCGTGAAATTTTTCAACATACGTTCGTCAATAAATTTGCTGATGTAAGACCAGTTATTCAGATTTGTATGTCTGTGTCACGGAGGGAGAGAGAGCGAGACAGACAGACAGACATACATACATACATACAGACGGACAGACAGAAAGAGACAGAGACAGAGAGACAGACAGACACACACACACAGAAAGAGAGGCGCCGAACAGTTCTCATGTTTCAACTCAAAACACTAGATTCAATTTAACAGTTATATAACCTGGGTAATTTGGGTCAACAGCGACCATGTGGACCTGATTTTAGCTTCTACATACAAGATCTTTGCTATGTGGAACATTAAATTTGTACCTGAAGCAATTTTCTCGGTGTTAAGAGAAAAGTGCCAGCAGCTGCACGCAGTGCCATGTGACGTTAACGTTGAATACTAATACATTGTGTGGCATTAATGTCACCCATGTGCACTGTCAAGCTGACCCTTTCGGAGGACCATCACTGTTTGCAACATTCATGAAATGAATAGTGACAGGATCCCCCATTACCAAGATATAAGCCGATTCGTCAGTGTGACCTTCAAAAAGAAACCCATACGTACTTTCCTAGAAGTGTTCGATAGTAACCATGCGCCTGGTCCACCGCTCTGAGATAAAGCCAAAATCTCACATTTGTCGTTATGCCAAAAGTAACAATTCTGCAATGTACATGTGTCCATAACGCTAATTCATAATTTCACCAAGTTTGGACGAAGAAATCCACAATAGCGAACACAAAACAATCATTGTAAAAACAGAAAAAAGCACTCCCACCTGTTGAAAAAATGAAGGCCTATGGGTAAGTGTGTCCATTCAATTCCAAAGCAGTTGCCTTAGTAGTTCTGGAGAAGATTTTATGTCGACTTTAAAAAAAGGGGAAAAATTGTTAAAACTCAAAATTAATTTAACAAATGTCCTTATATCAGTTGTCAATTACTTTCTGAAAAGCATGTTTTCCATCAATATTACCAAATTTCTTACCAAAGTATTACAAAATTCAGTTCTAGCATGGAGACATTATACAGAACCATGGAGTTACTGTCTGTATAATACCTCGAGTCCATGGTTCCAGGGAGCGTCATCGGACCAAGACAGACTGATCAAATCTTTGTGTCACTGTGACTCATTCTGTTTCCTGATCTCTTTACAGACTATCACATGCATCACGATGTGTCTACGCCACAACAAAAGTTGTTTCCTGGCACATTCAAAATGGTACAACGGCAATCTCACTGATTTAGAACATCGTTAATTTATAATAGAGGAGTGTAGGCTTGACATTAGGTGTAGGAGTGCATGAGGGCGCTCATTTTTTTTTTTTTTTTAATTTCATTTTTGTCTTTTTTTGTTTTTACTTTGTAGGATGAAATCGTCCGCATTTACCGTGCAGATGGCCAATCAGTCGCTGTACGTGTCACTTGGCTAAGTATGTTTCAGAGATGCCAACTTCCCTCATCATCAGGGACAGTCCCTGAAATTAGCTGAAATTTTGACCTATTTACGGTGTTTGTCCGTTGTTGAAACAAAGCATTTTCTTATATATACTTTGTTAGATATGCTCTGTCCCTAATGTTCTTATTAAGTCCCTGAAATGGCATTTTGAATGTTGGCATCTCCGATGCTGCCTTTGACAGTAGTGGTGGTCATTGATTACTGACATTGAGTATGGTCAAAATTATGTCACTGATAACGATAATTGTCATAAATCACTGATAATGGGCAAGATTATTACTCGCTGTTTCGTTTTTAAATCGGTGTTCTCACAGTCGCAGCTTGGTTTAGTTCTAGATATTTTATGCAGTGCAACAACAGGGAATATTCTTCAAATTCATACACTTGTATAATTTTAGTGTTTAAGAGTCATGCACTTTACAGAATATGTCTGTTGAAATCTATGGGCGACAAAACCCGTCGTAGCCTTGATGCAGAATATATATATATGTATATATATATATATATATATATATATATATATATATATATATATATATATATATATATATATATATATATATATATATATATTTCGTACTTGTAGTACACATATTAAATATTCAATACATAGGACAAATTGAAGTGGGAAATCAACATTTAGGTGAGGAGTTAAAAAGTCACAATGTAAGAACTAGAAAAAAGATTTGCTCCACAGCAAATCTGTCTGGGTTCCTTCAAAATGAGAACAGTTTGAAATGTTACACTTTGCCATTGTTCAACATAATCTGAATTTCGTGTATTAGCCTAATTCTCAGCTTTGGTTCTTGATTCAAGGGATGTAGCCATGTTCCCAACTTATACAGTTAAGTTTGAATGAAACTACTATCTATATTAGTTTTGAAGCTCTTCAACATTTTAATTTTGTGTATCTGCCTAATTTGCATGAATTATAAGCCTAGAACTTTGGTTTATGGTTCATTGGATGGGGCTATGCCACAAACCCATAAATTGAAGTAGGAATGACACGTCTATAATAATTTTGAAGCTATTAAAGATTTACATTTGCATATTCACCAAATTTGCATAAATTAAAATCCTACAACTTTGGTTCATGGTTCATTGGATGAGGCTTTGCCACAAACCTACAAATTGAAGTTAGAATGGCATCTCTATGTACAATAGTTTTGGAGATACTCAACTTTTAAATTTTCAATGCCACTTATTAGCATAATTTGAAATTCTACAACTATACTGTCCATTCTAGAGGCAAGTGTCACAAAGGTATATAAGGTTGTCTTGTTGTAAACGTACAAGAGGTCCTAATATAGGCTGTTGAGCCTGTCGGCTAATTGTATTTTCTTTTGAAATAAAATATGTTTAAACCAAAGGTATATATGCACATTGAAATTTTGAGTCCCTCTGCAATAGTTTGGAAGATATGGCGCTTTTAAAATTTTTGTTGCCTCTAAAATTTGCATAATTTTAAACATCATGACTATTCCAAATGAGATGCACAATTTCATTGGTTATGTCAGTCACCATGGCAAATTTGGTGGTTTTTCGGAAAAAAATAGTGTTTGAAAAAATCTCTGAACTAACTTGGTCGTAAAGAAAGAGAAAAAGAAAGACATTGGCCTTTTATTTCTTTGTTAATTCATCTGAGATGAAAGACCACCTGTTCTATGTGACCACTTTTGTCTGGTATTAGGGGCAGTCCTAAATTGCAGGTACCACTGTACAGTGAAACCTCTTCACAGTAGGCACCCTCGCGAGCAGAGAAAAGTGCCCACTCCTGTGAGGGTTAGCCTCTCTGGGCAGTATTGATGAGTATATGTGCATGGACAGTGTACACATATATGATAATTCAGACGGACGTGTATACATGCAATACAAAACTGTCTTTGTTCCTTTATTACATATACAAATTTTAACAGATGCTGTCACAAAACTACATGTACATGTACCTGTGAACTGAGACATGCACTATACTGACTTAGTATTGGCTATGAAGAACAGGCTTCATCTCACTGGTTACAAGAAAACAATGACATGAAAGTGCCCAGTTAGATAACACAAATCCACACTCTTTTTCAAAATTCACCAAGTTGTGAAAACAGTCATTGAGAACTGTAAGTCCAGACTTTGATGGGTCTAGCAAACTCAGCTCTCTATGTAGTGTATTTTTAACAGAGAGTACACTCAGGCTTGCCTGCGGAGCAGACTGTTTGGGTTTTTTTCTGTTCTGATGTTTATGTACTTGGCTGGGGGTAGAAGGCCTGCTTCGCAGACAACACTGGGGCTTGTTCTGCCTAGAAGTCCAGTCCAGTCCCTCTGATCTCTTGGGACTGGTAAGCCCAGCAGACTCCTAGCCTCAGGCAAAAACAGACCATCTAGGACACTGGTCAGTCTCAGTCATGGTGCACTTACAGCTCTGTCCAGCATTAGTGTGAATATGGAGCAGATATGTTTCTTGCATGAACAGAAAGAGATTCTCTGTATTTTATTGAGTACCTCATTGCACAGTTGTTGGGAGTTCCCGCCATTTGCCGTAAGACCCAAACATTTCAATCCATACACCTAGCAGGCATGGCAGATTCAAGTATCTTGAATGCAAAATGGTTGCCTAGCACCATGGAGGCTTGTAACATGCAGTACAGCAGAAGCCCTAAAGGCCCATCCACATTGTTTAGGATCGTCTGAAAAGCCTTGTACTTTAACACGCCTTTGGGAAAAAGATTTTCGCCCTTGTGTCTGCTTAACGACCCCATGTCCCAGCTCATTTACACAAACTATCTCGAACACATTGGGCCATTTACAACTTTTAATCGAACAAAAGTTTCCTGATTCACATTTGTGCACAACCTGTTCTGGAGAGACACCGAAAACTGGGACAGTGTACTTTCTGGACCCTTGAAAGGAGCGGGGACCATATCCACAATGGCCGGCATGCACAGGTTATTATGAAATAGTCTAAATTTGTCATCATGTGTTAGTGTCAACCGGACAGTGTACTCAGAAACAATAAGGCAAAAATTCCATGGAATTATTTCAACAATTTACTCGGAAATATGGACAATAAAGAAAATGGAAGAGAAAGGAACTTTGCCTATCATTACATCTAAAACGACGCTATCAACACCTGGTTTGGTATGGCCGAAAGGTCAGACGATCCTAAACGATGTGGATGGGCCTTTAGTCAAAATGTGGATTGTTGGGAAATTCACTGAATGCGCATACATTAAAATTCCCCAACTTTTGTTTGCATGCTATTGGATTTGCCAGATGTCTCAAACCTATCTGTGTAAGTTAGAATTTTGTGTCTATCTATAATATTTTTGAGGATATAAAGCTTTCAAAACTTTAATTGCCCATAATTTGCATAATTTTAAACATCATGACTATTCCAAGTCAGGTGCCTAATTTCACTGCTGGGTCAGTCATAAAGGCAAGTTTGGTGGTTTTCGGAAAAATAGAATGAATGAATAAAATGACTTTGCAAAAACAATATGTCTGGCTTGGCACCCAGACATGATTATCCTGTCAGACATGAAAGCCCTAGCTCAAAAACTTTTTAAGTTAATTGTCGTGCAGACACCAGATTCACTAATGTGGGTCTGTGACCTTGGGAACGGGGTCAAGATCACCCATCTTTAAACTTATCCTAGCCCTTAGAGAGGACTACAATCCTGTGCAAAATGAAAGCCCTGGCTCAAAAACTTCCCAAGATATCATGCGGGAATAATCCGAATGGACGCACGGACGGACACACGGGAACTGCGATCACTATTAGGGTCTCGCATTCGGCGGTCCCCATAAAAGCAGCCCATGTATTATTATAAACATATTTATTTTCTCTGGATTGCCTAATAGTACACAAAGACTAATCTGGAGGCTCTCCAGCACATAAGAGGACGCACAGAAATATATACAATACACACTCGACGAGAACAGAAGACTAAATTCACGGCTTGTACACAAATAATACAATGGATGCCAAATAATGGAGACTTATAATTAGATCATATACTAAATTAGTAAATAAAACGTCTAGATTCTGATAAGAATGTCAGAACAGCCTCAAAGATTAATACATTATCAGTGTCTGGCAAATCCTCGCTACCTTTCAAGAGAATATTCAGTAAAATGTCACCAGAGCACTGAACTTTTAGAGTCAGATTTGCACCTGGGGCGAGTAAGTGACATACAGTGTGCAGTAGACGGACCCTTTGCACAGTGAACTTGGGGCACGTATCTTCAGTGGGATGAGAGCATGCACACGTTGAGGCTGGAAGGATATGGACATGATATAGATGGGCATTTAAAACAGAGAAGTTAAGACTTAGTTGCGTGTGGCATGTGTTTAGGAAACGACTTCCATGTTTATAAAGTATGTGGGCTTTTTGTCAACATTTAAAAGTAATAGATTTAATTTAGATTTAAACTGCGGCAGGGAATCGATGTGACGAGCATCAACCGGGAGGTTATTCCATAATTTGATAGCAGACGGGAGAAATGAATCGCCGAAGCGATTGGTGGACCTAATTTGGCGTACGATTTCCCAATAGACGCCCAGTAGTGAATGCAACGTCACGAGGAACGAGATCATGTGGGTATTGTGGTGTCAACCTATTATACATTTTAAAGAAAAGAATAAGTTTAAAGTATTTCCTCCGATTTGCCGGAGTTTGCCATTCAAGCTCTTCGAGAACTAAGACACGTGGAGTGTATCTAGTTGCGCCAAGGCACATCCTGACTGCCTCTTACTGCACAGCTTCTATAGATTGTGACAGGTTTTCAGTGGAATTGTCAAACATGACAAACACTTATTCGAGGATAGAACGAATCATTGTACTATACCACCGTATGAGAGTCTGGCGGGAGAGTTTATATTTGAGTCTGAGTAAAAGAGCAAGCCGTTGGCTGCTTTATTAACAATGCGTGTTATATGCTGGTGCCATGACAAATTACTTGAGAGTGTAACTCCCAAGATGTGTATGTTGGGTAGCCTCAGGTATTGGTGTGTTTCCAAGAAGTAGGGGAGGATGATCTGGCTTATGTCGTTAGCTGAGAAGGTCAATGAGATGGATTTTATGTATCAAACAGTTCAACGCGGCAACACAGCATCATGAAAGGCACAAGTGATCAAGCAGTTCTACACACTTCTGTAGAATGCAAGGGTGAGTCCAGCTTCCCGTCGCGAATGTCGCGTAACTCCTGAATCACCTGCAACTAGCTCCAAGGGACCTGCCCACGCTCTGTAAGCTACCCGCAAGCTTACAGAGCGTGGGGAGGTCCCTTGGGGCTAACCTGCAACCTGCCTCTATTCATCGATGCTATAGGGCCATCGGCAACCTCAGATTTATAAAGATTAAGGGGAAACTCAGCCTCTACTGCCTGTGATCTTTCAAGACTATATTTTCTCAATAGATAATTAAATTATCGGCCAACATCCGATCGTGAACCTTGAAGGATTAATTTACAACATGACGTGACCAATAAGTTATCGCTCGTACCAATTTTCTCAATGAAGTTCCAAGAAACGGGAGTGCATTTGAAGTTCAAAAGGAGGCACTTCACATATATATAGGGCAGTAAGGAACTGTGTGTCCAGTATGGCAACTTCCATGAAGGTGTGTACGTAGCTTTATTCCATGCAACATACATCTTTTCAACTTTTTTATTTGTGTATTCCCATCGTTGGGAACCATAGAATGACATACAGTGAGTTTTGAACAACTTGGATCGTATTGATGAAAAGGGAGAGCCAAATTGTGTCATTAATATGTTGACCTCGTAGTAAAATTTACTGATACAACGTAGGATATTACATAAAAGTGCGTCTACTCCAACAGCATTTCCCAGATAAACACATGTATCAACTTTGTCTAACATTTTCCCATATAACTGAACTGATTTGCATTAATTTACGTCATCATATGACAACCATTTACTTTTCTCAGGATAACACCTTACATTATATTATTTACCAAAGACAGAACATATCTTCAATCATTTACTAAGACCCGTTATAGTGGGTGACAACAGAGCGAGATCGTCAGCAAACGCTAGTGCACCCGTGAAAGGATTACCGATGTGGCATCCAAATCTAGACCTTTTTAATCTGACCATTAACTCGTCAATGTATATTCCGAGTAGGATGGGGGAGAGTACTCCTCCTTGTTTCACGCCGTTCCTGCATTGAAATATCGCACTCACCGTGTTGTTCCATACTACATTAACAGATTGGTTCGTATATGTATCAATAAGTAGTCGGGTGATTGTTGGAGACAATTCCCTTCTTTCTAATAATCTGAAAGGTTTGACATACTCGACCCTGTCGAAAACCGTCGTAGTATCATGAAAAATAACATTTACATTGCTGTCATTGATTGTGTAATAATTAACGCATTCGGACAAAACAAAAGTGCATTGAATTGTAGACGTGTGACATATGAAACCAAATTGTAACTCAGACGTGCATAATGCCTCCACATTATCAGCCATGATAGTCCAATCTAATAATTTACCAAATACACTACTGAGGGCTATACCACGATAGTTATCATTATGTCTGTGTGCCAACACAAAAATATTGTTTTTCTAGGAATTCTTTCTTTCTTTCTTTACAGGCAAATTTGTCCATTTCATTGGAAAACTATTTTACGTAGAAGCTCCAAACATGGCATGATCGTACTTCCATACATGACGTCTTGAGTTTTTGTAAAGGGGTTCAACGGTTTTAAAATGATGCAAATTATTGTCATTTGAAAATTTAGATCTTAAATATATCCAAAACTATTATAGGTACAAAAAACAATCCAACCTCAATTAATATGCTTGTACCACTGCACATTTTTGTAATTTACTCGTGACCCCTTAAGGTCAAATGTCAAGGTCATTTGGGCCTTTGAAAGTTTCTTCCAGCCATAACTTCGTCAACTTTTATCCGATTTTGATCATGTTGGGCTCAAATTATAGCTATTGTAACACTGCACATTTCTGTAATTTACATATGACCTACAAAGGTCAAGGGTGGAGGTCATTTGGACCTTTGAAATTTTCATAAAGCCATAACTGGGTCAGTTTTTATCCAATTTTGATCCTGTTGGGCTCGAATTGTAGCTATTGTAACTGCACATCTTGGTTATTTACATGTGACCTCCAAAGTTCAAAGGTGAAGGTCATTTGGACCTTTGAAAGTTTCTTCCAGTCATAACTTGGTCAATTTTCATTCAATTTTCATCATGTTGGACTCAACTTGTAGGTATTACTACACTGCATGTTTTTATGATAACAAGTAACCTCTAAAGTAGTGCATTGACTTAGGAGAAAAAGTCGGGTCCCAGGACCCGCAAGTAAATTTTGTTAATACCCGGGAACCGTAACGGGTGCCCGGGATCCGGGTACCCGAGGCAAAAATCCTTTACTGGAATGATACACAGAAACATATTTTCACTTACTTTTATTCTGGTACAGTGTAATAATTCCACCATTCGACAAGTTGCCTATTCCTGAGGGAAAAAGAAAAAAAAAAGAAGAAAAAAAATAAATAAAGAACATTACAGTGGAAAAAGCAGAAATACACATAAATATATGATTTGTTTATTTATATCGAAAGTAGTCAGGTATTAAAAATTGGATTTGGGACCCGACTTTTTGGCATTTTGACGGGGGTGGGGGGTGGTCCCAGGTACCTGGGTCCCGGGCCAATGCACTACTCTAAAGGTCACAGGTCAATGTGAATTGGACCTTTGAAAGTTTCATCTAGCCCTAGCTTGGTCAACTTTTATGTGCTTTGGTTCATGTTGGGCTTAAATTGTAGCTATTGTAACACTGTAATTTTTTGTAATTTACATATGACCTCTAAATGTGAAAGGTCAAGGTCATTTGGACTTTGAAATTTTCATCCAGCCATCAGCTTAATGTAATGTGAAGTACCACAGGACAAGAGTTAATATTTACAACTTTTGAAGGCACACAGACAGATTTGCTTTGAAGCAAATATTCTTTTCTAGCTGTTTATTGATTTCCGTTTGTCTCTAGGGATTGGGTGAAGCATGAGCCTTGTAAGTCCTTTGGGAGTAGTACCGTGGGTAATCATTGTTGAGAAAAAAATGATAAGTGTATCTGTAAGGAGCCATCAGCGTTAATTATATGGTCAGCGTAGCATCCAATGTCCCCATCATGTTTATTTCTTTTTGATTTAGGGATCCCATTTTTTATCTTATCTACAGAAATGTTGTTCCCGATACGTGCGACCTTGTCATGGGCTATAGACGTGTCAAGCTTATTTCGTTAATTGATCTATTTCGTGTATATCACAGAAAACTGAATTATACGTTTCGGCATACTTAGTTGCAAAGAGCTTCTCCAATTTCGTGGGATTCTGACACTCCGTCAACACCTTTTGGTCTACTCCTTGGATCTTTCCTTGTAGGAGGTCGGTATGTGCAATTCAAGGACAATCGGTGAATGGTCGGAGAGGTTGTCGTCTACATGCATCACAAAATAGCCGCTTAATACCTCGGCTAGATTTTCAATTATAAAGTAGTCTAATGTGTAACATTATAATATTGGTGGTTTTATGTGTAACATTTTGCGAGACATGTATGATAAGTCGTCTGTCCAAATTAAATTTAATTCGGGATTGTCAGAAAAAAATATATTTGAATAATGGCGTAAAACAAGTACGTGGGCTAAGCCCGACTTTATTCAATGTGTTCATCAATGAATGATTTGCCAGAAATTTTTACACAGAACTGCCCTCCAGTAACCCTATATAATGAGAAATTAAAATGTATGCTTTATGCGGATTACCTGATTCTAATTTCGAAAAGTGAACATGGCTTACAATGTTGTTTGAATAAATTACACGCATATTGTAAAAACTGGAATTTGAATATCAATGTAGAAAAATCCAAAGTAGTTATATTTAATAAGTCTAGTCAAAAAATTATGAGACGCTTCTTAGTTGGTAATGAGGAACTAGAAATAACTAATAAATATACCTACCTCGGCATTGAAATGACATTTTATGGAAATTTTGCTGGCTTTTGGACGCTTAAAACATACCCTATTTGGTGAAAAATTGACATTCGTTCATATTTGGATTTATTTGATAAACTGATTGCCCCTATATTTCTTCATGGTTGCGAAATATGGGGTGCATATGTACTCTCTCCCATAAATTGCATTGGTCAAGACAATATATCAGGTTATTTCAAGACTGAATTTGAAAAGCTATATTTAAGTAGTACAGAAAAACATGATCCATATTCATTAATTCCAAACCCAACAATGACAGCAAAGAGATTCCAGACTTGCCAAAGCATAAACATTTCTCTTCCAATACCAATGTGAAGAAACAAGTTTCACCCCTGACTTGAGACAGTCAGTCACCCATAAAATGCAACTGCTGGTTTTAAACCGGTCCTCTCAACCTTAGAAATATTCATCACTAACTGCAGACACTAGTTCTTTTCCAAAATGTACAGGCCTAACCATCCAAAACACAAATTTCATTACTTCTGCCAAAAATAAAAAGATACCTGTTAGGCCTATCACCTTTTAGTTCTCCCGACTTGTCAGTCAGCTAAGTTTACAGCAAAAGAGTAAAGTAGGCCTACATCGTTTTTGTAATATTTACGAATCTGGAACATTATAAACACAATCTTCCTCCACTATATATATGAGTCGGAGAACAAAGCCCACAGCACAACATAGCCAATGAAGTAATTTTCAAATAGTACAGATAAACATGATCCACATTCATTATTTCCAAACCCAACAATGACAGCAAAGAGATTCCAGACTTACCAAAGCATCAAATTTCTCTTCCAGTACCAATGTGAAGAAACAAATTTCACTCCTGATTTGAGACAGGCAGTCACCCATAAAATGCAACTGGTGGGGGCTTTTTTTTTAATATACTCTAGGAGTGAACTCTAAAGCATGCAATATTGCGTTTTGAGTGATCTCGGAGCTTTTCCATAGTCTCTGAAAATATGGAAGACTATATGTAAAAATTGGAACCGAATTATAAACTCTAACCATGACAAATTGTTGTATGATGCCTATAAATGTAACTCCGAAATTCTGACATTGACTAACTCTAACTGGCTAAACACTGTGAAGAACACCCTAAAATTAATCGAATGCGAAGATATTTGGAACAATGGCGGCGATGAATTTGGAGACTTTTCGGCAAATATTATACAAAAATTATTACAGGAGAAATTTCTTATTCAATGACACACTGACTTTTCTAGACAAACTTTTCCTGATAAAAAATTAAGAACATATTCAAAATTTTAATCAAAGTTTCAAATGGAAAATTATTTAACTGAAGAATATAGATGAAAAAAGAAACTTAAGTTTCCCTGTTATGTCTATTATAGAACAATTGGTAGCATATGAAGAAGATGGAGTAGCGTACAATGATGGATTTACTTTTTCAGACTTATGCAAGTTGGCAAGTAAAACACCAATATTATTTATTCTGAGAATTTCACTGACCATTGTCAAGAGAGTTAATCTATATTCATCAAAAAGTGTACACTTCAGCATACAATGAGTCACCATTTCAGTCCGAAAGCCACAGTCGCAAGCTGGGGAGTTACAAAGATTACGAGAAAACAGATGGGCATTTAGAGCACTAAAGTCCACTCTCGGTCGGTTTAATAAAATGCTCAATCTGCGTGGCCTATATCTCAGATGGAGCAGTTTTGATAGAAAGTGGATTAATTTGATTGAAGCTTTAAAAGTATTTAATTCAGGAGCGTTTCTGCCAGACACAAAACCCTCGGCCTCACACGCTCCTCACTACTCAAAATATTGAACGCCTCTTCCAGTTACACAAAGGAAAACGAAACTTTTCAGTTAACAATATTAAAAACTCCATTCGTCTTTGCTTTACCAAACTCCGATCTGAACTAGACTCAAGAGAGATAAACCCTAAAAGATGGTGGAACCTTAGTAAATCTATTCTCACTCACAAACTCTATCAAAACTTTCCAACTCCTATTGACCATGGAAGGAATATTTCTTCCGACATAGAGCAGTCTGTGACATTCTACAAGTATTTTCCTGATCAGTGCAAGACCCCACACGATGACATTCCTTTGCCCTTGTCCGACATTGCCTTCCGGACTGTCTATGTTTCAAGTGCAAGTACATTATGTGGAAAAGATTTTAAAGTCTCTGAAAACTAGTTCTGCTTGTGGTCCAGACGGTATAGGCAACACCCTTCTTAAATACTGTGCCCCTTCAATCTCACGTTCTCTCACTGATCTATTCAATCTCGGCTTATCCAACTCATATTTTCCATATCTTTGGAAGAGGTCCAACGTTTGCTCCGTCTTCAAGAAAAGTAACAAACAGTCAAAGGAAAACTATAGGCCAATTTCACTTCTCTGTAATGTCTCTAAAGTACTTGAGCGTCTAGTTCATAACATCTTCAATGAGTATCTAACCTCTAACAATTTACTTTCTGCTAAAAACTCTGGTTTTAAGAAAAACGATTCCACCATAAATCAACTTGTTAGCATACTTCATACTATTTACAGTGGCCTTGAGTTGGGCCATGAGGCCCGTATGGTTTTCCTGGACATATCCAAGGCCTTTGACAAAGTTTGGGACGCTGGTCTGCTCTTTTAAACTGGTTTGAAGATTCTTTGTTAATATTTATGGAAAGCTATCTCTCAAACCGATTTCAAAGCGTTACTATGGGAGGACAGACCTCACATTGGCTCCCTATAGAGGCTGGAGTGCCCCAAAGTTCCATCCTTGGTTCCCTGCTTTTCCTCGTTTAAATTAACGACATCACCGTCAACATTACCTGTGACATCCGTTTATTTGCGGATGATACCAGTGTTCTTGAAATTGTCCACGAACCAACGGCCACAGCTGAAAGCCTCAATTCTAATATTATACAAATTCATCGTTGGGGCAAGCTCTAGCGGATGACATTTAATGCTATGAAATCTATTTCAATGACCGTCTCAGCAAAACGACACAAGCCAGATCATCCTCCCATACTTCTTGGAAACACACCAATACCTGAGGCTACTGACCGTGCACATTTTGGAGTTACACTTTCAAACAATTTGTCATGGCACCAGCACATTACGCGCATTGTTAATAAACCCAGCCAACGGCTTGCTCTTCTACGCAGACTCAAATACAAACTCTCCCGCCACACTCTCATACGGTTGTATAGTACTATGATTCGTCTTATCTTCGAATATGGGTGTGTTCTGTTTGATAATTGCACTGAAAACCTGTCACAATCTATAGAAGCTGTGCAGTATGAGGCAGCCAGGATCTGCCTTGGCGCAACTAGATACACTCCATGTGTCTTGCTTCTCAAAGAGCTTGAATGGCAAACTTTGGCAAATCGAAGGGAATACTTTTAACTTATTCTTTTCTTTAAAGTGTATAATAGGTTGACTCCACAATACATACATGATCTCGTTCCTCGCGATGTTGCATTCCCTACTGGGTGTCTAGTGAGAAATCATACTGAATTACGCCAAATTAGGTTTACCACCAATAGCCTCGGCGATTTCCTGATCATGTCTCCCGTCTGCTATTAAATCATGGAATAACCTCCCGGTCGATGCTGGTGTCACCGATTCCCTGCCGCAGTTCAAATCTAAGTTAAATCTATTACTGTTATATGGTGACCAAAAGCCCTCATACTTTAAACATGGAAGTCCTTTCCTAAGCATATACCATACGCAGCTACGTCTTAACTTCTCTGTTTTAAATGCCCATCTATATCATGTCAATAGTCTTCCAGCCTCAACGTGTGCATGCTCTCATCCTATAGAAGATAGAAAACATTACCTTTTGTTCTGCCTCAAGTTCACTGTGCAAAGGGTCCATCTACTGCACACTGTGTGCCACTTACTCGCTCCAGGTGTAAATCCGACTCTAATAGTTCAGTGCTCTAGTGATATTTTGTTAAACATTCTCTTTGAAGGTAGTGAGGATTTCCCTGACACCGATCATGTATTCATCTTTGAGGCTGTTCAGACATTCATATCAGAATCTAGATGTTTTATTCACTAATTTAGTATATGATCTAATTATAAGTCTCCATTACTTGGCATCAATTGTATTATTCCTGTACAAGCTGTAAATTTAGTCTTCTGTTCTCGTCCAGTGTGTATTGTATATATTCCTGTGCGTCCCTTCATGCACTGGAGGGCCTGCAGATTAGTCTCTGTATACTATTAGGTAATCCATTGAAAATGAACATGTTTATAATAATAAAAATGAGTCACGAACGTTATTGTGATCAACTTGAGAGTAGTTCCAAATGAGCTTCTTAGGCCTATATGCTATACTTAATTTATAAAGTGATACCAAGATGCACCCATGGTCGCATTTTCTCTGACACTTCTGACACTGCTGTCAACAGAGCTCCTTAATGACAATTACTAAATCAAGCAATGATTGACAACGAGTGGGTTCAGTAACTAATTGTTTTATAATAATAATAATAATAATAACAACAACAACAACAACAACAAAACAACAACAACAATAATAATAATAATAATAATAATAATGACAATAATAATGATAATGACAATAATAATACTAACAATGATGATGATGATGATGATAATAATAAACTTTATTTCCTTAGAGAGGATTGAGAAAATATCCTGTGGCTAATACAAATCTCTCTCCTCAAGTATATACAAGTACATCGAGATTATACATATTCCATAATATGTCCGAAAAAAAGAAGCAATAGTAAAGCAACGCACAATGAATCACATATGACCAGTAGAAAAGGAAGAAAATTCAGTACCAATTACTGAAGTGTTGTGTCATGATCTAGTGAGACTAAACGGAATCTTTTTATAATTTTCAATAAACTGCCTAGTAGCCTCAATCAATAAACAGTTGCATTGGTATAATGTTGATTCTACGCCAAATAACAACAAATGAATTTTGTCACAATTTTGTAACCGAATGAAATCTACTTCTAAATTTCCGTTTAAAATAGTATCTGAAATCTAATTGTTTTAGATTAAGTCCGTGGGTGATATTCAAAAATTCCCACTCAAATGTGGATTTGCAATTACCAACAATCCAGTAGATACCAGGTAAATTGAAATCACCTGAAATAACGACTGCACGTGGTCCTTCTGATCTCATTCTATAGCCACCATGTCTTCATAATGCTTAAGAAAATCAAAACTTTCTACCAAGTTCTGACCTGGTGGTCTGTACAATGTTGCAATAAAAAATTTATGTTTATTCATTGTGGTTTGCACAACCAAGAATTCCAAGTTTGGTACATAGAACTCATTTCCCTGTTTACACATTAATGAATCAGATAAGTAAATTGCCACCCCATCTCCAAATCTGTTACGACCACATCTAAAAATTGACTGAAACCCACCGATTTCTATGTCGATATTTGAAACAGTTGTTAAGTTTTGTTTCGTTCAGGTAGATTACATCTACGTTATTATGTAAACAAACAGAGTCGAGTTCATCAAGCTTATTGGCTACTAAACTATTGACATTTACGTGGAGAATATTTAAAATATTCTGATTCTGTGAACCAGGGTTTGGATGTACGTCTCCAAATAGAATTAACAAAATATCACATAGAACAAATGCTATGCCACAATTCATAAAAGTATGCATTGTTGCCAATAATGTGTATCCAAGATGGGAATAAAAGTTGAAATCGACACTTCTATGCAATCTCAGGCTTTTGGTTTGCGTAATATGTTTGGCCACTGTTAACAGACTAAGTTTAAGCATCGAAAAAAACATCCATTCTGATAATTATTGTAATTGTTAAGCATATAAACATGAAACCCAGTGGTCTGCGAGAACACAATTATTACTATGAGTTCGAGCCAGTAAAAGTGCTGTATGTAAATAAGTGACAGATTACATAATGCAAAAGCACAACTGTCGACGACAGCTCTGTCACAAAGTATTCATTCTGGTCTGTTACCAACATAAAAGCAAATTGTCACAGAACATTTTAAAAGTATTGATACACACATGACTCTGCTTCAGGATAACACTTGTTACAATTTGTTCATATGATTTTTGTATTGATATGCATTGTTGTTTTTATTCCCTGTGATCAGGTATTCAAAACGGCTTTCCTGCCAACCGTCCTAAGTCTACTCAACAGGGACACAGTTTAAGACCAATACTGCTATTTTCATCTTATTTCTTTCTTTCTTTCTTTCTTTCTTTCTTTCTTTCTTTCTTTCTTTCTTTCTTTCTTTCTTTCTTCATTAATTCATTTTTCTGAGTCTCTGACATTCTTCATTCAATAGTAATCCATCGAGTTATACAAAGCAGAGTGAACAAAAATGATAGACAATGACAGGGAGAATATCAAATGAAGTTTAAGACTAATACTGCAATTTTTGTTTCATTTATTTGTTTGTTTCTTTCTTTCTTTCTTTATTCATTAATTCATTTTTCTGAGTCTCTGGCATTCTTCATTCAATAGTTATCCATCGAGTTATACTAAGCAGAGTGAACAAAATGATAAACAATGACAGGGAGAATACCAAATGAAGTCCCTGACACGGCTTTGGAGCAGTCTTTTTGTCACGGCCAGGAATTGTTAGGGATGCATCGGTATCATATCTTCGTCTTGCTAAATTAAACTTAGAAATAAATTGATTAAAAAAATGTATTCCCGACAAAACTATAAATTTCTTGCCTCTAATTATAGACCTGGAATTGGCCTTTGACATCCATCAACATATGGTGCTCATGCATGGAATGCATACTCTAAGCAACGGTTTATTTGGAATCAGCCCAAAATTAACTTCTCTTACTCCTACCTGTTTTTTGAGGGTGTGGCTAAGCAAGCAAAGTTTTAGCATTTTTTGAAGAAGAAGACACTGACGAAAAAAAAAAAAAACATACCACACAGCAATTATATGATGATTATATACCGGTGAGAGAATAACATATTTCATATTTTAGATACAAAAAAAAAAAAAAAAAAAGAAAAAAAAAAAAGAAAAAAAAAAGAAAAAAAAAGCAGGTATGACAGAATGGAACTGACTATCTTGTCTTTATTTTTCAGTTTAAGTCCGTTAAATCAGCTGATATCTCACTTCGCCATTAAAAGTAATACAGTGGAATATCTCCCTGTTGAGACCACCTAAGGGACTGAAAAAGTGGTCTTAATAGGGGAGTGGTCTCAATGTTGATATAATTTAATAAAGAATTAACAAAAATGGGTTTGTAAATTGGTTGTCTTAATATAGAAATGGTCTCTTTACAAAGGGGGTCTTAATTTGAGATTCTGCTGCATATGCTTTTTCAATTTTCATTTGCTTGTTTTATTTATTCATTTGTTTGTTTATTTATCTATTCATTAAAATGTCAAACCGTATCTTGAGCCCTGTCTAGCCTCTTTGGTCATATGATTTGAAAAAAAATACTCGCCATTCGGGTATTTGTTAATGTAATAACGGTCACAGTGTTTATGGATTTATGAATTAATGAAGTAAAGTTAAAACGTGTTTTCCACAGGGAAATTTGTGACTATGAACACTTTGTATACCAATGGTCTGAAGTTTCAGTTTTCAGTGGATATAGACCATTATTTCATTGACGAGAGAATCACCAACCAGTGCTCAATTACGAATGTTTTCTTTGGACTTTTCTGTACCTCTTGCATGATTTTGGTGGTTGGTGGAATTAATATTAACATACACCGGAATATTTCATTCATTGTCTGCGTGCTACATTTATATGGAAAAGGGCAATAAAAGATTTGAGCAAGTGTTCTTAAAATATTCAGAAGGCCAAGACACCCTGGTCTCGACATAACTCATGTCGCTAACCTACTAACCAGTCTTCTGAATACCGTATTCATTGCAATAGTAGCACGCTGTGATAATGTTAAGATTTTCTGGAGCAGACATGGTTTTTGCAGAGTTTTGTCATAATGATTTATCTTAATTTACAATACTACAAGCAATTACACTTACTGTAGAATCCATATAGCATAAATTAACAACAACGAACAGATTTCTTTCACCAGAGGCAGTTAATTTTTAAAATTATGCTAAAATGTTTTTTTAAAATATCGAAAAAAAACCCCTGAGTTTTAAATAAAACCTCCATGATTAAAAAGTAGGGGGTGTTCTTCTATTAGGGCGTGTGCTACAACTGGAATGAATACAGTATTCCAAGAACATTTGCGCCAGCCTTTTTTTTATTGTCCTCTTGCATAGGAGTTTTCTTTCTTTCACATATTATTTGATTACTAGTTATTTGATTTTTGTTACAATTTACAGAGCGTTATGTCTGACGACACTTATGAGAGTAATAGGCTAGCTGAAGTTTTCTTTTGTATGAGCCTCGCATGGCCTTGAAGCCTAAAGGCTTGATGACAGGGTGGAATTCCATCTTCGAGGGGTTAAGGGGTACTTCCGTACTGGCTTAATGGGGCATTTTATTTTTCGCACTGGAAGCCCTCTTTGTTTCTGTACTTTGTACTGGCTATTATTTTGGAACATTTTGATTTTCTGTACGCTGCACTGGGCAAAATGATTTCCTGTATCATTATACTATTACTACCACCACGAGAGTACTGCTACCATCCCCTTCCATTCACTTACCCTCCCGCACCCCCTTCGTTTCCGCCAAGGGGCCAACCTCCTTCCAACCTCCCCCTGGTCAAATTAAAACCTCCCAATCACAACACAACAAATTAATTTTTGCCCAGTCGACTATCACACAAAAATTTAAAAAGCTAATCATGCAACCCACATACGTCGTTGTGAGATCATGCATGACATTAATAGGACGACACATAATACGCCTTTCTCCCTTCTGGCTCTCCCATCTGTCATTTGCGGTTGAAGATAGTCTTTCAAAATCATGAAAAGGATTCCCTGGTAATCCCCCTAACGAGGCACTGCTAAGAAATAAAATGTTCTTACGCCCTTGCCAAAATGGGTTTCCGAAAACAAATTGCTTATAACAATCGTGTTTTCTTTCCATATTAGTTTATAGTAAACGATTTATGATAATTTTATGTTATTCACATCACAGGCAGATGAATGAACGACTGACAGCCATGCACAACACATTGGAACTATAATAAAAATAGTGCGCGCACCTGCCATTGGATGCTATATTTAGATCATTCACGGACAGGACATAAGTGGAAGCCTGTCTGAGTCACGGAAAATGTCAAGCAAATTTCGGTAGTGTAAAATGGCCTGTATCAAGTTTGGCTAGTTTTGCAAGGGAGTTACCAAGATTTTCCATACTAGAAGTCGTTTAGAGGTAAGTGAAAGCACAAAGAATTGAAATCACGGTTTGTTTTTGTCGTCAACAGACAACACAACGGCATTGTCACCCTCCAGCAGCATCAGCAACCGTGGTCATCGTTGTCACACAGTTAGGCAATCACGGTGACATCCTGAATATCTTCACACCCCGTTTGGAGAAGACATCTCAGGCTGTGATGTTCTAAATACACTACCTGTGCAGGTTTGATGGGTAATTTAATATTGTAGCATTTATGCGAAATGGACTGATGGGGCATTCCGCATGCGATTTTCACGTCACGTTAGTCATACGAACATCAGTGACACGGGTTCATGTGCTTTGCCACTCCTTAGGCTTAGACTCGGACTTCGACTGACAGGATTGCTCGAATTGAACTCCAAACCATTAACCTTTTTGTTGGAACCTGTTCTGTAGGCCAACATGTAATCCGACATATTTGATTCAAAAGCTTTTACCCACATGGATTAATAATGTGCAAAGTTGTACTGCAGGACGATAACATAAATTATTTTATAACATACATTATATTTCCAAGGAGGCAACACGAACGTGTACGGTGTAGCCTCCTGATAATATTTCGCAGCATTGACATTGTAATCTTTGTCACAGGCCATAAAAGCCCCTTGTTGCTAATCAGGAACATTGGCATTTGTTACTGTAACGGTATTTTCTTGTGTATATTGTATGATTCAGCATTCAGCATTTCACTAACAGTGCACGGATGTGTGTGAGTATGTTAAATTGGCCACTAATACACTCTTCTTTTTATAATAATGGAAAATGTTGGTAATTACTGATCCAAGGTTAAGTATTGTTCTTTACTAATTACTAATTCTGGGGACTGGAGTGGGTTTACAAAATTCAATACTCTAAATTCTAATTAAAAAATAAGGAAAATGTTGAGCCATCCCAAATTTGTTGTGGTCCTTCTACTGGCAAAACATTGCATTTTGTCTTGAAATAAGAGAGGTAGGTAACAATTAACACTTGCATGTGTATTCAATTGAATATACAACCCAATGCACAGAAATTAGACAAAAGGAGAGTAACAGTATTACACCAGAATTTTGTGCATTGAGGTGAGTATTTAACTGCACAAAATTCTGGTGTGATATCATACAAATGTGTAAACATCCCAAGATTTGCCGTGAAAAATTTGGCGTTTCCGAAACAGTAGTTACAGTGTCATAGATTAACAATGTGTAAATAATGGAGATATATACATATGCAACCCCAGCCCTGCAGACCGAAATAATTATACTGGGCTGGCATCTGGATATTGTTGTTCATGGCAATTGTCTATGTATAGACATAGTAAAAAAACAAGCAAGCAGAAATATTTAGCTAAATAGTGCTTGTACAGTTTAGACAGTGTTTCAAACATTAAAAATTGTAATTTCAACACTGGTACATGTAGGATACAAAAAACCAAAAAAAAAAGCAAAAAAAAAAAACAAATGCTCTCAGTTTGTGAAAAATGACTGTCAACAAACCAATTTAGACAATCATTTGGAGGGTGGAAAATACAAACAGCAAATAGGCAGGTATGCATTTTTGTAAACATTAATATATATGTATGGCATACATATAGCATATTAAAAGGTTACTATAAAATCAATGCTAACAAAAAACATCATCTACTGAAGGCTTACAATTGTATTGTTTGGATTGTCAAACAAATTTTTGTGAACACAATTTTTACAATCATGGATACCCTGCAACAATATGTAAGGTCAAGATCAACTGGTTCATGTGGGTTCTCAGTAGAGGGCTGTGTGGGCAGGTAGGCTGGGCATGTGTGTTTCCATTACTTTCCACTGTAATTTGCACCTATGTAACTTTATAAACTGTTTTACCTAGAAACACCAAATTTCTTGTAGTCAATGTTTGTATATTGTTAAAATACTCATGGAAATTTAGTAGCTTTTGCTGCCAAATCTATCAATATGTTGAATGTTACTTAAACATAGAATCTTATGGAAATACATGCTCATACATATCTCTATTCCACAAGAATTTGTGTATTGGTATATGTATTTAGTCAAAGTACAAGAGAATGTTAAATACAAGTCATAACCAAATCAAGGTGTCCAGATCAGCGAGTTTGTTACTCAGTACATAGGGTAAGATGGGGGATGTTTCACTGCATTAAGTGTGGATAGCTGTTGTAAATAACAAAAAACTCTGCGAAAGAACACGAGCAATATAGACAATAGTACTTCCATATTTACATCTATAGGTCAATGACAGGTTAGCTTAAGGAGTGTAAAGAGTTCGGACTGCAGAATATAGTAATGACTATTAGGAAGTGGTTCCGGATGAAAAAGACACAAATGCAGTAGGGCCATATCAAAAATAGTTGTTTTTGTGACAGACGGAAATTATAGTTTTGCTGTGCCCTATCTTTTCAAAACAAAATTAAGAAACATAAATATCCAGATTTTTTTGATGTGTGGACAAGGTTTTATTGAAATGTAGTAAGGTCCCCATGTTTAGATATAGTCACTGCAAACAAACCTGGAAAATTAAGTTGTGATGGATGGAATCACTAGAAAAAGGTAACCCAAGTTTCTTCTACTTTTGGGAAAAAACTTGATTATGCAGGAACTATCATAGTGATGTGGTAGTTGTGAAACAGCGATCCTTTGTGTTATGATACAATATATGCACTTTGGCATAATGCTTCACAAGTTTAGTAATCCAGCTGAAAAAACTTTTTGACACACGAAAATTCAAATATGACGGATGGAATAAAAGCTGCAAAAATTTCAAAATTAAAAAAGATGAAAAATAATACACAATTTACTTGCACCTCAAAGCTCTTGTTTTTTGTTTTTCAAATTTTTAGCTTGCAAATGACTTTTGGATCTATAAAACAAAAAGAATCATATTGTGACAAGACTTAATATGATGGATGGAAAATTTTACACTGGAGAGAGGTTTTGGCACATTGAAGCATACATCTCTCCAACAGCCTGCAATTATGATGTAAAGCCTACATTTATGTTTGTTCAGTAACTAGCATGTGCTTCGAAGCCCACCTTATTTGTTTGGGAGTTCCTATCAAAATACCTTTTTGGTTCAAATTACTGAAAAGCATAGAAAAAATTCCGTCCTTCCCCAGGCAAAATTCCATCCATTGCAAAAAAGAAGTGTAGGGCCTGTATTTTTCCGTTTCAAAATGAGTGTTTTTCCGTTTCGGGAAACTACAAATTCCGTTTCATTTCCGTTTCACTAATTCTAGGGCACGATTTTAGCACTGGTCAATAAAAAAGGAAAAACAGTTGATCTTATCGCCTCTGGAAAATGTTGATCCATCGACGAACGGCAAAGTGACTCCATATTGTTTACTATGTACGTTGACAGCCTCCACCTACAGACGGCGCTATTATCATTGTACCTCTGTTGCGCGTTATATCTATATGCCATGCAAATGAATGGATATGGTAGCAATGGGGTCTATAGCGCGCAGGGGTCCGGCCTGTCGTTAAATTTGCTCCACGTGGTATCGATAACGCCACCGACTCGTCAAATTTGGATCCAAGTCTGTGTGTTTTGCTTTATGCGATGACATATGTGGTGATTTTGAATTATTTGAGAGGCAAAATTCACAAATTCCGCTTAATTTCCGTGGCATTTGCCGATTTCCGTTCCAAATCATAAATTCCGTTTGAGGTCATAGATTCCGTGAATTCCGTCCGTTTTCCGCGATCGCGGAAAAGTACTGGCCCTAGAAGTGTCATGCTGGTGACAAGAGAATGTTATGCAGGGTGTTTTCACAAGAGTTGCATAATTTCACAACGCAAATACATACAAAACTGGAAAATTCCAAAATATTCTCAACCAAGTTACAATTTTAGTGTATAAGATATAAAAGGTTAATGCACAAAGTGGGACAGATAGAGACTCTTTACTTTTGTATGAGGCTTTTTTTTTTAAATTTCTAAAATATCATGTAATATTAATGAATAAGTAAACTTTCATTCAATACACAGGCATGAATAAAAAAGCAAAATCTTGGAAGTGTTTTCTCATAAACATGATAAATCTGAATGATTGTGATTTTGCATACATTGTAATTCCATCTGCCACACACAAGGTTGATGAATTTTCGTATTTTCATGCCATTTTCTCCATCAGTATAATCCAAGTTTGGAAAAATATGTTTCGTACATCAATGTCAAAGCTATATACTATGAAAAATAGGCAAAACCATTCCTGTTTAAATCAAATTTTAAAATTCATCATTTTGTTTGGTGACTTTTTGATTTGGCCCAATAACATAAATACTAATACTCACTTTGTGTTGGGTATAAAACACATTGATCATACATTTTTGTAACATTTATAAATGCTTGGACCAATCCCACTGGGTGTCAAATGTAATCAGCTATTTCTTTACTTGGCTGGTGCAAAACAATTTGAATGAAATATGAAGATGAAACCTATTAACCCTTTCTCCCTTCATCCTGCAGAAGCCGATTGGGTGGTCAAATGTCACCTGCATCTATGCTCTACACTTATTTCAACAGTACATGTAGCGACAAACATGTTGAATGATAATTGTAGATGAGATCTATCAAGATAACATGCCGGGGTCAACAGCTTTCCTGGATGTTGATAACCCACATCAAAGAAAGCTGTTGACTCAGTTTTTATTGAAGGAGGGAGGGAAAGGGGTAGAATAACATCCATATTCAGGCCAACAGATTTCCTTGGTTCAGATTGGGGGATAGGATGAGCTCAGTGCAATTATGCCAAAAAAAATCCTGGTTCCACAGAAATGAGGGGCACCTCTTCCATCATGACCTGATCAGATGTATGTGAATACATTTTATTCCTAGATGCACAACATAACGTGATAGCTGTGTCCATGTCTGTATCATACAATCAGAAAGACTTCTGGTTGATTGTAAAATAGAACCCCTTGTTATGGCATGCACCTGGTCAGCAGCTTGTCTTTGGTGCAGATTCTTTGCTGGAATGGGTCCAAGTTGAAACCTCAGTGAGTTGTGAGGGATAAGTTATTGATGACAAGGTGAGCTGTCATGCGACAAAAGGTAAAACGGAAACTGTTTATTCCGGGAGAGACATCCCAAATGATGTGAAGAACTGTTGCTAAAGATGATACCACCTACTGCACTGCATCACTGGGGTCCACATGTGGCAGATTGATGAACAAAGTTAATGCCTCAACCTGAACCATGACTAATACAACACATATTGTAAATGATCTTTCAACACTTTCTCCACCAAAGTGTGCATGTTTGTATTCCAAACCACATTCATTGTGTTATGGGCTGCAATGAACACCAGTTTCCATGTATGCTGTTTAGATGAAGGTGTTCCAATAACAATCATGGGGTATACATGTACAGTGCTGCCTCTTTATGGCAGGAGATCTATGGAGTAGACCGTGTTATAATAAATCACCCAAACATTTTAATAACATAGAAATAACAGGGAAAGTGTTTCTGTAGGAGCAAAGAGACCAACCATGCCATATCAGAATCTACCTTGTGATGAGGGAGGGACCTTATAAAGAGGGAGCACTGTATTCTATTTTGTGCTCCTCTGAAACAAGAGGGGCATAATTTAATCCATGCATTTGGTTTTGATGCAGTCCCAGTAATTTTACCATGTTATCCCCTTTAAGCACCCAGGGCACTTCTGAAATTTTCCAATATTCATTGAAAATCAGGGTAAAATGAAGAAAATCTGGTAGTATCTATGGCCTTTTTAGGAAAAAAAGAACTTCCCCTTAAGACCTAGCCAGGGTTTCTGCAGGAGTGAAACTTTAGGGTACTCAAATATTCATATTCTCAAGAAAAAATTCTAATAATGAAGACTTTATGGGGTATTTATGGGTAATATTATGCTAAAATTGTTCTGTTCTGCTAGAATCTAAGGGTAAGCAAAAGTACCCTTGAGATTTTTTAAGGTATGCTATTTTACCCTGTGGCGGAAACCCTGCTAGCCATAAAGCGACACCCACCTTTTCTGTGGTGCTGGTTTAATTTTTACATGCACTTAAAAATTTGTATTTAGCTATTAAAACCTCATCCTGTTATAATCACTTCCTCCATCTGGCGTCTGGTCTTAATACAGATTCTGCTGAGTGCCTGTAATCTTTTTGATATTACATGTATCTTTATCTTGGTTGATTTGAATATAATTTCTGGCACTGGTATGAAATAGTGAACTATCAAAGAAAGATTTAACTTCTCAATGCTCTAAAATTGTTTAACTGACATTTAGATAATGAAGATGATGAGACATCAGTTATTGTTTTACTTTACAACTTTAAGCATTGAGCAATGAAATCTTTCATATAACATGGCCTCATTTAAACATTTGATGACCTAAATATTCCTGAAATACTGTAGCAGGAGGAACTAGTAAGTGCATCATCTGCATAGATTATGGCAGATTATCATGATTATTTACATAGACACGGTAATCGCCTTTGTAAGACCCCCCAGTGAGTTTGTAACAACTTTCTATTATTACATACATATCAAACAGCCCAGGGGAGATCACACCTCATTGGTAAACCCCATTAGGAACTCTTAAATAATCTGATACCTACTTAACCAACATACACGCATTTACTGGAATTACCAGCATATACCAACAAGCCAGCAGGCAAACGACATGCATCCAAATAAGTCTGGTTATCATTGAATAACTGAGGATGCCTCGCCTCCGTGTCAGACTTTTCAAGCATCTGGATAACCAACATGCAGACCTATATAAACATTGGATTGGATGCCTTGATGCACATGTACTTATATAATAACAGGTTTTATCATGGGTTTTGGTTGTACATGTATTAAGTTTTGTTCACCAGTTCAGGATGGTAAAATTCCAACCCATTGGATATTGTAGCCTCTAATGCTGTAGGTGAGCATGTCAGTAGGTTGTTTTATCTTGCAGGTCTTCAGGTTATTTTTATTTAACTCATTCCATACCAGTCCCTGATTTTTCCATACATATTTACCTAGATTTAAGATGACAATTGCATATTTAAACTCTTCATGAAAAGAGCTTTCGTTCAAGTACCAACATGCCTATAGTTTTATGTCAGTGGTTCTGGCACTGCCTGGCAAGTCATGCTGCAGTTGCCCTTGCAGCAGCTGCAGCATGACTTGCCAGGCAGTGCCAAGACCACTGACCAAGGCCTGTGACCATAGTATGGAATGAGTCAACTGAAAGAACAGCTGTGGTAAACACTTGCTAGGGACTTACCCAATAAAACATGTAACATATTTGAATGTATATTTAAACCTTGAAGTGTTAATTGCTAGATTCAGTCAACAACTACCTTGGTATGAGCTGGAAGTGTACCAAGGAAAGTTGTTCACCCGGATCATTAACTTTCTTTGGAAGTGACACAAACTAGACTAGGCCTACTTGTACCTGAGGTTGAATGAGAGGTCTCTCTGCATAAGGACTTTGAAGGTGGAATCATTTAATAATTCAGATTTATTTAGTGTTGCCATTATCATTGCTAGTACGCAGAGGGCTAAACTGTGTTTTTAAATGTTTTCTCTTTCAGTAGCCTTAGGACACAGTGATGGCACAACCGCGCCCCATCAAGTGTGTAGTGGTGGGTGATGGCACCGTGGGGAAGACATGCATGCTCATCTCCTACACCACGGACAGCTTTCCAGGAGAGTACGTTCCCACAGTGTAAGTAGACGCATGCCCTCTTCTGTCTGTTATACAGTGGTCCCTGTCACCAGAGACCACACCTAGAGCAACAAAAGAGTGGTCTTATGAGACAGGTGGTCTTTCACAACAGGTAAATTAACATGGAAAGCATAGGACTTGGGAATCTGAAGAGCGATCTCTCATCAGAGGGTGGTCTCTCACAACAGGGATCTCTCGTGACAGGGACAGCTGTACTTGCCTGCAGTCTGCCCTTTCACTGTGATTCCAGGAGAGTATGTTCCCACAGTGTAAGTAAACACATGCTCTATTCTGTCTGTTATACTTGCCTGCAGTCTACCCTTTCACTATGATTCCAGGAGAGTATGTTCCCACAGTGTAAGTAGACACATGGGCTATTCTGTCTGTGATACTTGCCTGCAGTCTACCCTTTTCATGCTGATTCTAGATTGGGCTGTTGTGGCTGGAACTGATGGGAATAATGGGGTTGGAGTGGTAGAAGCTCTGTCTCTGCAGGCAAGTGTACCACAGGAACAGCAACAAACCTAACGATGCTATGATGGTAGATATAATACACAGAGACACCTGGAATGTTTGTGTGTGTATGTGTGACAGGGATGTTCATGTTAGGCCTAAATTAAAGAATATTTTTTTGCTTTTGGGTTCTGACCAACCCTGTTTACTACCACTGACTCCAGAAAGTCCTGTCCATTAAAAAAAAAAGTGAAACCTCCCTATACCGAACACCCTTTGGACCAGAAAAAAGTGTTCAGTATAGCGAGGTGTTCGGTATTGGGAGGTTTGATAGCATTGAAAGTATATATTTGGGACTGAGAAATGGTGTTCAGTATAGAGAGGTGTTCGGTATACAGAGGTGTTCGGTAAGAGAGGTTTTACTGTAAAATAAATAAAAATCTTGCATTTTGCTTCTTGTAATGTTTTCTAGCTGGTGACCATAGCAGTGGCCCAGATAACGATATCTGTGCCAACACATGCCATCCTTGACTATATTTGAGATACAGGCATGAATTAAGCTGAATTTGATGGGCACCTGGTACTTAAAATACAAGTTTGAAATAAGTACCTCTGCGTTGTACACTGAAACATAAAAAAAAAATGTATGCACCTGAAAAAAATTACAATAATTCCTGTACATGCTAATTACATATATATAAACATGAGACACCCCAGCCACCCCCAAAAATTATGATAATGAAGTAATAATTCCTGTACTCTAATCATGCAAAAATGTAATGCATTTACTTGGTTTTATGACTGGTGTGGTTTAAAATGACACAATTCTTCTCTGGACTTATTCAGTAAAACTATTCATTTCAGTTCATTACCTTTAGTTTACAATGCTTGACCTATTGTCACTAGGCAGCACTCATGAACTTTGTGAACCTGCTATTAGCTGTATGAAGAGGAATAGGGAGCACTCATTAATATATAATTCAATGGTATGATGCATAGATAGCATGTCAAGTGAAACTATTTCCTGTTTCATTATTCAAAATTGCTTTTTTTTTTCCAATTTACAGATGCCCAAGCTCTGGTCAAATTAAACCCCCAAGTGTACAATATACATAAATCTAACTTGCATAAGTGTGTTTGTTTGTTTTTCATTTTATTTTATGTTATTTTTATTTTATTAGTTTCGCCTTGTACAAAAGTATCTAGTTTCTCATGCAAAGGAAAGGTCACTATTATAATTAGACATGTTTTAACTATTAAACAGCCAGATGATGACAGTTTGTAAGGAAGTTGACAATGTGACTAAAATTATGTCCAACGTGAGTCACTACTAGAACAGTTTGAGGTACAGTTTAACACCAACATGCTTACTTTGAAAGTTTGTTGTACAAACCCCTCTGGTGGCTGGTTAGAGAGTGAAGTAACAGCTATACACAGGGCAAGCTGCATGTGCTTGATGGCCAAAGTATGAAGGTCTAAATGTAAACCACTCTTATCTTCTCGTGAAATTCAGGCATGCATGTAAGCTCTTGAATTAAAGGTCGTTTCACAAGCAATTTGAATCACAGATCATGGTGATGGTTGAAATGCGTGTGATTTTTGAATTGGGAAGTAGTGAAAGAGTTAATATATGCAAATGAGGGTCAAACGTGACATCCTGCTGTAGTCCTCACATCCAGCCACTTGTGTCTGTATTAAGAAAAAGAGTGACACAAATGGTGAAACACCGAATATTGTGCAGTCAGCCAGCCAACAAAACTTGTGGTACAGTGAAACCTGTTTTGAGAGACCACTGTGATGAAAGACCACCTGCCTTTTCAGACCATGTTTACCATGTCCCTTTTACCATCCTTTCCATGTTATTGCATCTCTGTTGAGAGACTGTCTGCATTATGTGACCACTTTTGGGCTTGCCCTAGGGGCGGTCTCTCAAAACAGGTTTTACTGTACATGTTAATGTGTTTGAGCAGGGAAACTTTTTTTTTTCTGTCTGTAGTGGTCCATGAGAAAATGAGAACTATGTGCTAATTATGAGACCCATGTTACATGGATATCTACATGGCAAGAAAAAAAGGGGACAGATATGTCTGACATGTAGCAGGATAATGGGCTGTGAATGTGTGACAAAAATGTGTTCAGCAGATTCAGACATGTGAGACAGGCGATTCGAATTTATGAAGCCCAGTATCTCAGAGAACACTAACAGATTTTATGATTAAGTAATTACTGCATTTTTGTACATTTTCTTTGGATTCTGGAAAAAGATAAACCTGCGTGTCATGTACCTACATACATTTATAAATATGTATGTGTGTGTGCATATCATGTACGTGTGTGTGTGTGTACATGTTATATACAGTGCTCCTTTTTAGCTCAGCTGACTTGTCAGTCAGCTGAGCTTATCTTATGGTCCTCCGTCCTTCGTCTGTCCGTCCGTCCGTCGTCCGTCAACAATTTACATTTTCGACTTCTTCTCCGAAACCGACTGCCAGATCCACTTCAAACTTGGTGGGGATGTGCCTTGGGTAGGTGTCTACCAAGTTTGTTCATATGGTCATGGTCCATTGATTTTTGGATTTTTAATGAATTTTTTTGTTCTTTTTTGGGCAAATCTTAAAAAATCTTCTTCTCTGAAACCGCTCACCCAATTACTTTGATATCACACAGAAATACTCCCTGGGACACCTAGTTCTTAATTTGTTCACCAGGTGGCGCTGCAATTTTTTCCTATTTTTTTATGAATTTTTGTGTGTTATAGCTATTTTCGACTTCTTCTCCAGAACCGTTACTTAGATTAAGCTGAAACATGGTGGGTATGTTCCTTGTAGAAGGGTCAAACAAAGTTGTTCACTATGTGAGAATGCTGCAGATTCCTGATTTTTAATGATTTTTTCAATTCGGGTACTTATCGGTCAATGCAGCTTTCCTATTGATTACTGTGGAAGTCAATGGGCATTCTAATGCTAATTCACATTTTCAACTTCTTCTCCAAAACCGTCATCCAGATTAACTTCAAACTTGGTGGGGATGTACCTTTGGTGGGTGTCTACCAGTTTTGTTCAAATGGTCATGCTCCAGTGATTTTTGGATTTTTAATGAATTTTTTTGTTCTTTTTTTGGACAAATCTTAAAAAATCTTTTTCTCCAAAACCGCTTACTCAATCACTCTGATATCACACGGGAAGACACCTAGGGACTCCTAGTTCTTAATTCGTTGACCAGGTGGCGCTGCAATTTTTTACTAATTTTTTATGAATTTTTGTGTGTTCTAGCTATTTTCGACTTCTTCTCCAGAACCGTTACTCAGATTAAGCTGAAACGTGGTGGATATGTTCCTTGTAGAAGGGTCAAACAAAGTTGTTCACTATGTGGGAATGCTGCAGATTCCTGTTTTTTAACGATTTTTTCCATTCGGGTACTTATCGGTTAATGCAGCTTTCCTATTGATTACTGTGGAAGTCAATGAGTATTCTAATGCTAATTCACATTTGCGACTTCTTCTCCAAAACTGTCATCCAGATTAACTTCAAACTTGGTGGGGATGTACCTTGGGTGGGTGTCTACCAAGTTTGTTCCAATGGTCATGTTCCAATGAATTTTGGTTTTTTAGGTTTTTTTTTTTCAAAAATCTTTACAAAAGTTTTAATAGGAAAGTTTTAACATGGGAATTTCTTGTAATGGTTATAACTTAAATAATTTTGGCCAGATTTACTTCAAACTTGGTGGGGATGTGCCTTGGGTGGATCTCTGCCAAGTTTATTCAAATGGTCACGCTCTATTGGTTTTTGGAATTTTTATGAATTTTCTTCGTTTTTGGGGGGCAAACCTTAAAAACTCTTCACCTCTGAAACTGCTCACCCAGTTGTTTTGATATCGTTCATAGACACTCCCAGGGACACATAGTTCCCAATTTGTTCACCAGGTGGCACTGCAATTTTTTCTAATTTTTTTTTATGAATTTTTTATATGGTTTTGTTATTTTGCACTTGTTCTCAGAACTGTCACTCAGATTAAGCTGAAATGTGATGGATATGTTCTTGTGGAAGGGTCAAACAAAGTTGTTTACTAGGGGGCACTGCTTTAGATTCCTGATGTTTAAGTATTTTCAACTCGGGTACTTATCGATCAATGCAGCTTTCCTATTGATTACTATGTAAGTCAATGGGTATTCTAGTGCTAATTCACAGGACAACTGACACAAAATTTACTGTTTACTTGATAACTTGAGATCTGTTTTGAGTTAGTACTGTGATGCTGCACATGTTAATGTTTTTGTATGAAGGTCATGCTCAGACAGTACATGAATGACTTTGACCTCATTTCTGGGGTCACAGTGCAACATACATGAATTTTACTCTTCATTATAACTTGAGAACTACTTGAACCTTGATGTTGCACATGTTCGTGTTCTTTTATAATGGTCAGACTTACTCAGAACATGGGTGACCTTGATCCTTTCCCAAGTTCATAGATCTGCAAGTGTGGTGAATGTCAAGATCAGCTGAGCATGGGCTGTTCACACCGCCCTCTTGTTTAAATATGTATGCGTGTGTGTGTGTGCATGTCATGTACCTATGTGTGCGTGTGTGTGTATGTGTACATGTTATATACAGTGCTCCTTTTTTAAATACCTCTTATTACACGGACAATTCTGATGTGACAATTTACTGGTAGTCCTCATGGCCATCCCCTGAAATGCTGTTCCTATTTTCCTGTATACATGGTAAAAATTCTAGTTATAAGGCAGTGCTACTGCAGCATGGTCTGCTCTGTGGACCCAATACATGTATGTAAGGATGGATGGATAGGGCTCTACAATTCTCTTTTGAAGTCCACTTGCCCGGGGAAAGGGGAACAAATTCCCTAATCTGTTGCATGCTATTTTTTTTGTCCCCCACCACCAAAGGTGGCATAGGGGGATACGGAGTTAGTAAGGATAGAGACCGTGTCCTTGTGTCCGGGAGCATATCTCTAGAACCGTAAGAGATAGAATAATAAAATTTATACCAGAGATGCATCATACTAATGGGCATGTGCACTGTCTATTGTTTTTGACCTTGACCTATTTTCAGGGTCACAGGGCCTAAGAACACATCCATTTTCATATGTCTGGCAGCACATATCTAGAACCCATAGAAATAGAATAATGAAATTTATACCAGAGATGCATCAAACCAAGGGCAAGTGTGCCATGTATTGTTTTGACCTTGACCTATTTTCAAGGTCACAGGGCCTTAGAACATATTAATTTTTGTGCATCCAGACATGCTGTATACATGGTGTAGCTGTCTTCTGTATTCTCTTGCTTTGAATGCTTGATTGCAGTGGTACCCGAACTATGGTAATGGAAAGAGATAGTGGACATAGAATTAACTTTTGTGCAATACAGATAGCTTGATTTATCTGATAACTTGTGATAATTGCTCTAGTCAGTATGTCGGTGAAACCAACCAAAGATTGAACGAAAGATTCAATGATCATAGGAATAGAATAAGACACCCTAACAAAGGATCCAATTCTACGATTCTGGTGGATCACTTCACTAGTGGACTTTGCAAGAACAAAACATTTAAGGTCCAAATTATTGAAACAATAAAACAGCCAGGAAAATACTCCAATGGAAAGATGAATAAGGAAACAGCAGGATTGCGAAGGAACAGAGAAACATTTTGGATGAAAGAACTCCAAACAGTATATCCCTATGGGTTGAATAATCAATGTGATAAGAACATAGATCAAAGAGCAGAGAATGATAATGTATATGACATACTCAACAAAAGAAGAAAGAGGAAGAGCAAACATAAGAGTAAACACAGAACGCATAAAGAATATCTTACAGCTCAACATGTATTCAACGTACTCCTAGAAACTGTAATCAAAGAAACTACATACTACATCAATAAAACTTTACCACAAATGAAGAAAAAAAAGATCTCAAACAATTGGGACAGTTGCTTCTGGATCGTGAAGTAACAAATGACAGCAAGTGAACTGATAGGATTGTCAGTTTAGTACAAGACATGATACAACATAAATTGGAGCTTAAGAAAGAACAAACATGGAAAAGTAAGAAGAAAAAGAAACACATGAATCCTGTGATAATACACTATGAAAATCCAGCTATCGAGTACATAAATCTTCAAAGTACATGTATTCTTAGACTTCCGGAAGCTGAAAATTCAGTCAGCAACTATATTGAAGAGGATGTCACAGTTGCTTGTAAATACACTTGTAGTATTCGTAATAAGGTCTTCAACTACAATCGGATAAAGGATGACGTGGATTTAAATAGCTGGAATATGGATAGTCAAACATGTGAATGTAACACTACTTTCAAGAAGTATATGGATAAAGACCACAAGCATGTAATCATGGGTGATTTAAGTAACATTAAAAACAAGAAATTGAGACATTTGTTTCAAAGAGGACCGAACTTTAGAGAAGATATAACATCAACTTCACAAAGGCAAGAAAGGAGATTAAAAGAGGACTCAACAGTTTCATTAAGAAACATAGTAATAAGAAAGGAATCTGTAACAAGGTATTTGATGAATGGAAAGTTAAAGTAATGGAGAAAGTGGATGAAAGAATTAAATACCTGAGAAAAGGACCTCTTCAAAAGTGGAGACAGATTAAACAAGTGCTGAAGGATTCACATTGTAGTCAGGAATTACAAGACTTGCATGACAAGTTTGTCATCGCACCTGTTGACAAAGCTAGCAATAACATTGCACTAACTTGTAAACCATACTACATTAATACAATAGTGAGTGAATTAAATAATGAAAGTTATCCACGGGCAGGAACCTCTGATACTGTTATCTAGGACCAAGTGGATAAAAACAAGAAGTTGAAATGCATTGTCTCAAATGAGGACAAGAAATTACCAATCATCAATGCAATTGTCAAAATGCATAAAAGCCCTGTTAAATTCAGATTCATCATTGCAGCAAAGAAATGTGTTTCGAAACAAGTTGCCAAACGACTCACTAAAGTCCTCAAACTTGTCAAAAATTCACATACTAACTACTGCAAAAAAATGAAAATGAACATGGGAGTGAATGGAATGTGGATTACAGATAGCACAAGTGATATTCTACTAGACATTGACAAAATCAACAAAAAGAATGGTGCCAAATCAATTTAAACTTGATTTCTCAACATCGTATACATAGGTCAACTTGACAGACTTCAACAACCTGTTAATTTCAATGTTGGATAAAGCGTTCAAAGGTGGCACATGTCAGTATATTAAAATATCTGGTGCTGAGGCTAAATTTGATAAAGGTAAGAACAAAGGAATATCTTACACGAAGCAAGAGTGTGCTCAAATGATAGAATACATTATCAACAATGCATACTTTTGCTTTGGAACTAGAGTCTATCAACAAATATTAGGCATACCAATGGGAACAGATCCAGCCCCATATATTGCCAATCTTTATTTACATTTTTATGAATCAAAATGGATGGAGAAATTGGCAAAAACAAACTTTACAGCTGCAAGAAGATCCTATTCTCACACAAGAAGATTTATAGATGGCCTGTGTGCTTTAAACAATGGAGATGAAATAAAGGGGAATTGGAAAAACATATATCCCAAAGAACTAAAATTAAATCTGGAAAAAGAAAGTGATACAAAAGCTACTTTCCTTGATCTGGATATAAAAATAAAGAACAACCAGTATGTAACAAAAATATTTGAGAAGAGAGACCAGTTCAAATTTGATATTATCTCCTACCCTGACCTGACAGGAAACATTCCAGAGAAACAAGCATATGGAGTTTGTATCAGACAAGTCATACGTATTGCTAGAAACACCACACTTTTTAGTGATTTTGTCAATAGAGTTAGAACTTTGTTGTATAAATTACAACACAAAGGTTATAAAAAACAACAACTACAAAAAAATCTGTTGAAATGTTTCCAGGGATATGACCAAATACCTAATAAATACAACACTAACTCAAGAACATGAGTCAAATTGTGTCAAGATGGAGTTTGAAATGACAAAGTATAGTCCTCAAAGTGTTTACAGTGGTAAGGGGGGTACCCGGGGTAAAGTATACCTAACCCACCTAGAGAATTTTCTCTAGTCCGTCTTAAGTCGGAAAACCATGATCATACTCACTTTTTGCAGGATTTCTTTCTTTTTAATCTTCATCCAGTACAGTGGAAGAGGTGGCTTTCAGCTAATACCTTAGTACACTTGACCTCATAACACCTCTAGTCAACTTTATGGTGCTAAAAGTTGTATTACTATTTACCTGTTTATACCAGTGTCGGTATGGTGGAATAGTGTATGAAGCTTTTAAGTTTCAAAGGAGATGTCCGTCCCTCCGTCCATCCGGGAGCATATCTTTAGAACCCGAAGAGATAGAATAATAAAATTTATACCAGAGATGCATCATACCACGGGCATGTGCGCTGTTTATTATTTTTTTACCTTGACCTATTTTCAAGGTCACCGGGCCCAAGAACATACCCATTTTCGTGTGTCTGGCAGCATATCACTAGAACTCTTAGAGATAGAATAATGAAATTTATACCAGAGTTGCAACATGCCAAGAGCATGTGCCCCGTATGTTGCTTTTGACTTTGACATATTTTCAAGGTCACAGGGTTCAAGAACATACCAATTTTTGTGCATCCTAATTGGTGCATCCTTTCAACAAGTACAACTTTTGCAAAATATTGTGGCGGGGGACACAGATCCTTTGGATCACTGTGCACTTGTTCAAATCTTACTTATCTCATGCAACAGGACATGCAAATTATATATATATATATATGTGTGTGTATATATATAATATGACTTTTAAGTCACTAAAAACTTGTGTTGTTACACTGTACATGAATATGTTGGCTGCCTGAGAGTCATTATGAAGCTATATTGTTGTTACACACACACACACACACACACACACAAGTGGATATGTAAGGCTTGGTCTGTCCTAATCATGATTCAAATACATGTATTATATGAATACCAGTGTGTTTCAATACAGATCTGTACATATATAAATTTCATTTGGCTTCGGTTTAGAGTCAAACCTGTCTTTAGAGACCACTCCAGTCAAAGACCACCTGTTTTATGGGACCATGTTTTCATGGTACTTTGCTTGATAATGCTTTTCATCTTCACCGGGGTACCTCCAATGAAAGACTGCTTGTCTTGACAGACCACACTTTTTTCATCACTGGTGGCGGTCTTTGAAGACAAGTTTCACTGTACATTGAAAGTGTAAAATCGTGATTAGTATGGACCTAAATTATGTCGTAAGGTACTGCACGGTGTCCCAGGTAACATTGGCCTGACTTATCAGGTTTCACTGTAGGCCTGGCACCCATCATGGTTGATCAGTTCATTTCTTCATGATAGATTGCTTGGCTGGTGGTAGGAATTATTTCACTGTATACCCAGTTTGACTTAAGTAATATCAACGCTCTCCTGCTTGAATCATCCTAAGTGCATGGATGTAAATTGCCATCTTCCTTAACCTTTTTACTTAAGTGTCTCATTACTAGAAAACATTTTTGCTGAGATGTACATGTTAGACCATTCATGGTGACATGCCCAAGGTCAGTAGCTTTCCTTGGCACATGTTGAATGCATTGCACCTAAGCTGTGCCAAAGAAGGCTGTTGACTCAGTTGTACTCTGACCAGGAATGGGTTATACTGGCAGTCTGCATTTAAATTACATGTACACTTAAGCTTGGTGAACAGCATACCTTGAGGCATGCAATTTTAACAGGGCCTTTCTACAATTCTCATTTTTTTTGTTCATTAATATCAATAAAAAATTCATGAAACAGACATGTTACATTCACTTGGCTTTGTCCAGTTTTAAGGGGAAAAAGGTTTACTAATAAATCTAGGTAATTTAAAACATTGTGAAGATATTTAATACAGAAATTCAGAAATGTACTTAGCCAATTTGGCTCAAACCATGCTAAATTTTGTTATATTTGATACATGTACAGTTGTGATTAGAAATGGGTTCCCTTCAAGCGCACTTGGAATTGTTAATTTTTTGACAGATAATTGCCTTCACTTTTGTGTTTTTCCATGCATGTTGTTGCGCTCAATTACGTTTGCTACTTTAAAGGCATTGGAACTTTTTGTGCAGGAATAGGACAGACATAAACTGGTTACGCGAGCTTGGAGAAAAGCGCGTTCATCACAGTTCTCATGTTTCTGGTACATAATCATGTTGATTCTGAATCTGACGCAGTCCTGACAGTTCATGGTCCCCCCGTGCCAACCACAGAGTGCAATACATATTTAACATTGCATATATTTATTCTGCAGTAATTTTTTTGAAATGACTGTATCCAATGTGTCAAATCTTACTATCTTGCTTATTTTACAAGTTATTTAGAATTAAAGCGGTTAGATTTATTGAAGGCAAAACTGATATGTTTGCCAAAAACAATGTGTTCGATGTGCAAATCGAGTCCAGCACAAGATGTTGCCTTCATCTGTGCCAAATGTACAGTGAATTTTCTTCTGTATGTTTTGCAATCATAACAGAAAGCTTCAGAAGAATCCAATTAAAATATCAAAGTTTTTACATATTAACAGCATTAAAACAGCCAGATTTGCCCCTGTTATCATGCTCTGCATCCCTGGTTTCGTCAACAGTGATTATTCAAATAAGTCATATGTACATGTTCAGGTTCTTTTATTGACACCAATACGCCCTCTGTGGGGCCAAATGTGCATTACAAAGAAAGTATTTGGTAGTAAAGCTTACATAAATTATGTGATAATGTTACATGTACTGGGTAGAAACCCAGTGTTGCTATAATAATACAGTAAAACCTCCCTATACCGAACACCCTTGGGACCAGAAAAAAGGGTTTGGTATAGTGAGGTGTTTGGTACAGGGAGGTTTGGTAACATTGAAAGTATATATTTGGGACCGAGAAATGGTGTTCAGTATAGAGAGGTGTTCGGTATGCAGAGTCGGAGGTGTTCGGTTAGAGAGGTTTTACTGTACATACAAATACAAGAATGTCACTGCTTGCCTTTCTGCTTCCACTAGATTTTCTACAACTAACCCTATTCATTATTTACAATGAGCTCCCTTTTAGTTGGCTGCAGTGTTGTGGATTTACGTCTGCTCTTTTATAGTTAGACTAGTGTAACAAAACTTTGCCACCTTTTCCACCATATCCGCTTCACATGTCATCATATATATATAAATATATCCATATTATTCAGATTTGTGAAGTTTCTGCATTCATTTATCAAGAATTGATATAAAGTTAATCTTTCCTCCTTCAGCTGCAAACAGGTAGTCATGACATGTATTTCATTGTCTATCTCTTTTACCTTGCATTCCTTATTGCAATATCTACATATTTATCATTCCGCGGTATAACTGGCCTTGCATATCTCCCCCTTTCAGTTTCTGATTTGTGCGCACTTATTCTTAGTTTTGTCAATGCTATTCTGTGCTTTTTAACTCTTATGACAACCTGAATACATCACCATCCGCCAATAGAAATGATCATCATCTCTAACGTCTGAGACGGATGTTTTGGCATACATTAACTGCATTGTGGTCACACTTAGCCAACCAGAATGCGTTTTACTGACGTAGACGAAGTTCTGAACTTTCCAATGATAATTGACGCCAAACATGCGTTGCTCACCGCAAGTGATCGAGTCCTACAAAGGCACAAACAAGTGCAATTTTACCACTGTTTTTACATGATTGTTTTGCCAAGCTTCAACCGATAAAGTGCAAAATATGCATCGTACAAGGAACATGAGCCATCTGTATAATAAGATTAAATATTTTTATGTGGCAGTATTGCCAGTAAGACGTCGAGGTAAAATTACCACAACATTTCGTCAATCATATTTTTATAAGCCTATCGGGAAAACACACGCAAATAAAGCATAGTAAAATGTGTTAAACACGTACCGGTATGTAAAAATATGCGATAATCGTGCTATTTGCACTTGGTTCCATCACCTCCTTGTGTGCGAATTCGAGCAGGACTGGCACACTGAATTGGAACTCGGTGCACCAGTCCTGCTCGAAATGCAACAGGGGGTCTAGGGTTCCCCCATCAGATTTTGCGAATATATGCGGATAATTGTGCTTGTCAAGCACGTATTTGTTGTGTATGAGAGGGAACCCATTTCTAATCACAACTGTACATGGACCTGCCCACACAATACAGTTACAGTATAACCTGTTTTGAGAGACCACTGTAATGAAAGACCACCTGCCTTTTAAGACCATATTTCAAAGTCCATTTTACTATCTTTCCCATGTTATTGCACTTCCATTGAGAGACCACCTGCTTTATGTGACCACTTTTTTTGCCTGCCTTAAGTGCGGTCTCTCAAAGAGAGGTTTCACTGTGCTTCCTTGTCCAGCCTTATACATGTACACAATAACAGCCCTGCGGTCAATATGAATGCTTCATATTGTAAGTCTTGTTATCTTAGTACCTGGTGGAAGCAGTGGGTGGATTCAACTTGAAACTGTCAAACTGAGCTGGGCATGCTGACAAAGACCTTAGCTGCAGGATGCAGTGGTTAACATAATTTCATGTGGCCAGAAAAAAAAATGTGGATGTAGATTTATCAACAAATTGTCAAAAAAATATGATACAAACCAATTTGTATGCCTAATTACTATACAGTGGTCCCCATCTTATAAGGCCATCCCAGGTGCACAAGAAATGTGGCCTTATGAGAGGGGTGGCCTCTCTTGAGGGGGAAAATAAAATGAAAATACCATACTTGATGCATGGAGAAGTGGCCTCTGTAGAGGGGATGGTTTGTCATCAGAGAGCCCTTACAAGAGGGGGATCACTGTATTGTGTTACCAACTTTGCCAGTTAATTTACTGCCTGATACATTTTTATTGATGGATTTGTCAACTTTGCTCTTGCGCTGCCTCCACAAGTTTCCCATGGAAATCTGGAGACATAATTTTCATGTTCAGGCAGATTTAGGGATGAGCAAAAAGAAAGAATTAAAAAGCGAACCTTTTTCAGGTTTAATGGGTTGTTTCCTGGGTCAGGCTATCATGCAGATTACAGAGGTCATAGGGCATCACTTTTGACGTTACAGTATGGTACCCACATTGCAAATACTATGCTTAGCAAGTCAAATGATAACTTACACTCTCATTCAGTCTTAAGAAATTGTGTGTGTTGTCATACTACAGACATGTATGTGTTTATGGGCAGGAGCACAAAAAGTCATGCAGGCATCAGAAGATCTTCCCCATTTTTTATGTTTGCGTGAGTGTATATAGTGTGAGTCTGGTTTCCAGCTGTCAGTTTCAGTGTATCATTGAATTTGTGCATCCGATTAATGAAGGAACCTATTACATCCAGCTGTTGTATGTATGAGTCCATGCACATACGTATACAAAAACACACACACACATGTACACAATCTCTCATAGCTCTTTTAGAGTGGCTGCACACACTGTTACCATTGCTTTTAGGTATGTTTTGTAATATTATGCAGGGGAGACTCCTAAAACAGTAAACTACACTGTATGTAGATACACCTACACACCTATATGGATATATATATATATATATATATATATATATATATATATATATATATATATATATATATATATATATATATATAGTGGTACCTGCTCTAAAGACCACCTCTCGTGAAAAACCACACTAGTTTTTAAGACCCCCATTTCAAGACAATGGCCTTTAATTTCTTTGTAAGCTTACCTGCAGTGAAAGACCACCTGCCATATGTGACCACTTTTGTCTGGCTTTAAGGGTGGTCTTAAATAGCAGGTACCACTGTATATATATGTAGACACATACATGTACATACATACATACATACATACTAACTATTGGAATTATATTCTGTACTGAACTTTTAATTTTTCAGCACAGAATTAACAAAAATTAAAAGAATGTGAATCAAATTGGTTTGTCTGAGTGCCACTGATTCTAAATTTTTTTTTTTTTTTCGACATATTTATTTTCAGTATCTGTCTGCCATTTGTCATTCGATTGTTGACAGGCCAACCGGATGATTACAAGTTTTTGACAAACGTTTTCAATTTCAAATAGAATTTGCTGTCTAATTTTTCCATAACAGATACTCTATACTTTATTTCTTTTCTAAATAAGAGATAAACATCTATTTTTTTTTATTTTCCCATACAATAACTTTTGAAGATAATAAAATAACACAATGACAGGATTCTATTCACCCAATTATAATCACTGTTTCGAATTTTGTACCCAGATATAACAGTTTTGAGAGATATTTCAATTTTAGTAATTCCCATCTTCAAAAAAGCTTGTCTAATTTTGTTATAAAAGGATTCTTTTTTTTTAGACTTTGATTCTAAAATCTCTTCAAATGTGGGACTTTCTTCATTTATGTTGTACAGTTAGGCATTATTATAATGGCACTTGGATACTGGACACTTTGGACACAAAACTCCTGGAGCTTAAAGTCCAATTACATTGCGATTTGACATTTTATATGATATATTAAGACATTTGACGCATTTTATGGGGAATAAATGGTGACATTATAATGAGGTTTGCATATGACACAGCCACTTTTACAAAACTTAGGTGAATTGGATCTTATTGTTTGACACATACACATTGTATAAATATATGTACGTGTATATGTATATTCTGTGGTGCATGTTTAACCTGGCTTGAACTATATGGACTACTTATGTTTCATAATGGGCATGTGAACATGAATCTTGAAACAATTTGATTCACTGCCAAGTAGGAAGTGATAAATATCATCGCCAAACTGTCCCATATCTGAAAAGCAAATTCACCGTGACAGAAAAATGTCGTGGTCATCTCTTATCGTTGACTTCCACAGGTTCATTAACAACCCTCGTCAGTGTGTTAGCCCTTAAAGTGCTGATCATGGCTACAGTCATTTTCACAGTACCGTTAAAAATAGAATGGTTTAAAAATTCAAATTCCTCATCAAGATACCTTTTATTTAAATACCAGTAAGCCTCGTCTAAAGCAAAAGCAGTCTTAGTCAACAGCTTTCCTCGGGACACTTTGCACGCATTATGTGCAGTGTCCCAAGGAAAGCTGTTGACTCAATCTTAAAGCGGCGCTTTAAGGATTAACATTTGGAACACAGTATGAAAAGTTCTTGTCTTCTTGCCAGCATGTGCACACAAGCTTGGCTCCCAATCACCATTTTTACGGTAGTAATGGGGGATGTATTGGGTGCCAGATCAGGAAAAATGAAATTGGTTTTTGTTTTTTAAATTTGTGGAAAACAAATGTAATCATTGTTGAAAGGTACTGTAGAGCAAATAAGATAAGCACTTGTATGATGTCTGATCGAGTTCGTAATGAGAAACATGGTCATTCATTCACCAGGCAGTTATTCATGACCATTACAGTGTCGTCCCATTTAATTAGAGGCCATGCCAGTGACTGAAGGAAGTCGCTGCCATGTACCACCAATGATTTCATTATTTTTGTCCGTTATAGGATGAAAATAGGATTAGTATTTGGTATTTCTAGCAGATTGGAGGTCCATTATAGGTATGTTCATATTTAAAGGGATTGTCATACAGGTAGGCTGTATTGCAGACAAAACGCATTAAGGTTGATTTTAACCACCTGGATCCCAAGTTTTACTTGAAAAGATAACATGATTTGAGCTCTAAATTTTTGACAGTATGATCAAAGGCTGAGGCTTCTCACAAAGCCCTATAGCCACAGAATTCTAGGGATTTACCATAAAATTTAAGGCCCTGACATGAATGTTTCTGAAAGTATACATGTATTAGATAGTGGGCAAGAACTTTAATTTCCCAGTATGTGTTATTTTTAGCGATCGCCTTACCCTTTCAAAATTTTCTGGGAAAACCAGAATGGTTATTTTGAACATGTTGACATGTATGTACAATAAAAACTGGTTGCAGAGATCCACAGAATTGCCTGCTTAGCAGACCAAGGGCCATGGACTGTTAGACTACCAGCGGCTAGATACAGAATGGCCTGAGCATCAGCTAAGCAGGCAATCCACTGCTGAACCGCGTTGTTAGCCTAAAACACAGACTACATTAACCCTTTCCCCCCTGAAATGACACTGGAATCAACAACTTTCCTTGGCATGAGTTGGGCACTAAGTGCCCAACTCATGCCAAGGAAAGTTGTTGACCTGGGGCATGTGATCTTCATAGGGTTCATCTACAATTCTCAGTCAAAATTGTTTTTCATTACAGTGGTTCCTGTCTTGAGAGACCAGCCCTAGGGCAGGCAAAAATGTGGTCTCTCAAAACAGGTGGTCTTTCATTAGAGGTGTAATAACATGGAAAAGATAGCACAGTGTTCTGAGATACCGGTCTTTAAAAGATATGTGGTCTCTCATTGGAGGGGTCTCTCAAGACAGGTACCACTGTATTGTTGAAATGAGTTGAAAACACTGAAGCAGATGACATTTGACCATCAGTCGGTTTTGGCTGCTTTGAGGGAGAAATAGTTAACAACGTTAACGGTTTCATTGCCAATTTTGACAAAAGTCAGTGTGCTCTGAATCAACTGTTTCAGTGCCAACTGTGACACAAGTCGAAATACTTAAAGTGAACTGCTCTGAATCATATATAAGGGTGCTAGCGTCATGTTCCTTGTAGAAAGACCATTCAATCAAGTACCAGCATGTCTGAAGTTCCATAGAATATAGTAGTCCAGGTCAACAGCTTTCCACTGCAATGTACCAAAAGTACGCCAAGGAATGCTGTTGACTCAGTCCAAAATGTGGCATTGAAAGAGTTAACATTTATAAGGATAATGGATTCATATTCTTGTGAAATGATTTTTCATTCAAGTACCAGCAAACCTGCCATTGTAGAGACCATAAGAAAGGTCCGTGTCAATAGCTTTCCTGAGTGTTCTTTAGGTGCAATGTCCAAAGCACCCAAAAGGAGAGCTGTTGAATCAAGACTTGGCACTGAGGGTTAACTTGTTTAGCCATTTCCTGTTTAAAGCCTTGAAACTTAAAGCACCCTGATGTCAAATGCAGTTAGTCACAATGTTTGTGGGCCTGCTTCCTCAGGGTAGGGGGCATTTTGTGTTGTGTTGTTCCTCCATGTTTGTGATATTGGAAAAAATTAATGGATGGATTTTGGTCAAATTTGGCAAAAAAATACCTCATAAGGGTAATATGAATTGAGAAGATTTCTGGATCATTGTGGCCCATATATTAACCCCTTCAGTGCATTTTGGACTGAGTCAACAGCTTTTCTTGGCACGCATTAGGCACAATGCGCACCGAAAAAAGCTGTTGACCTGGGGTATTCTCTCTGAAACTATTGGCATACTGATACTTGAATGAAAGGTCTTTATACAAGGAATAGGAATCTGGGATCCTAATGATAATTCAGACTTGACTGACTCAAGTAGATCAACTTTTAGACTTGATTGGCACTGAAAGAGTTAATCACTAAAACTATTTACTGAGTAGTGCAGACCATGCCATACACATCCTACATCACTTTGATTACCATTTCACAGAAATTTTTTAATAGATTTACTCAAACTTGGCACAAAGTACACATATGGTTTAAATGTCGATGCATTGATAAGATTTGCGAGACATAGGAAAAGACCTAGAGGAGGCACATACCAATGGACTACTGTAGCTGCTCACACCAATGAACCACTGTATCTGCTCTTCCTCCAGTCACTTATAACTCCTATTTAGAGATAAAATTATTTGTCTGCAAGGAGTGTGAATAACTATAAACAACTGTCAGAATAGTCTACCAGGTCAATAACTTTCCGTGGCACAGATTGGACTCTTCTTGCCCTGACAATACCTGAGAATCTGGGGACTGAATTTTGTTCTATCCAGGAACAGTTACGATATCACAAGATCGTCTATATTTTTGTACATTTCCTGAATTATGGTAGTTTTTCAAAACCTGTGATGAAAGACACTACTTTTATTACCCTTGGCACATAAAGTGCCAGAGGGTAATAAAAGTGCCTTCATCGTCTGTCCATCTGTCAGTCAGTCTTGTCGACGTTACCGCGATATCTCAAATATTCGCCATAGCTGTACCACATTTTTGTCACAGAAGGACCTTATGATGGAACAGGTTAATATTGAAGACCAGCTTGCTCTGATTATTTTCAAACTTTTTTTTTTTTTATGAAACTTTTAATGTAAGGGTCAACCCAGACACTGTTATTGTGATATCTCAAAAAATATTGACCCCAGCTTTACCAAATTTTTGTCAGAGATGTATCTTATGATGGACCAAAACCCGCCGTAAAACAAACTTCCCCTGATTATTATAAAACTTTTTTTGAAACTTTTCATATATTTATTTAAAAGCCATCCAAATGGCGTCAACCCTGATGACATTACCTCGATGTCTCAAAAATACTGGCCACAACTTTCCCAAATTTTGGTCAAAGATGCATCTTATGATTGACCAGAACCGTCTTTAAAACCAGCTTCCTCTTTGTATTTATTAACTTTTTATGAAACTTTAAAGTATTTATCTAGAGGCCATCTGAGTGGTGCACAGAGGGACAACATTACCTGAATATCTCAACAATGATCCAAGGCAGCTTCACAATTTTTTTTTGGAGATGCACATCATAGTGGACCACATTTTTATCGAAAACCAGCTTCGTCTCATTATTTTTAAACTTATGCAAAATTTGAAGTATGTATTTGATGTCCATATGAGGGACACTAGAGTACAGTAGTTTCTGTCACCAGGGCCTGCACCAAGAACACATCCAAAAGTGCTCTTTCATTTCATAGATAAGGATATGGAAATTGTATGCAATTTATTCTACTGCAAAGTCTCACCAAAAAAAAAAAAAATGCAGAATTGAGGAAAAAATATTGTGGGCGCCGAGGGTAATCTGTTCTCTGAACGCTATTTTGAAAATTAAATTCAACTGTATTATGTAGATGGTCTTTCAGGTTTTTTGTATCTTATAAAGAATATATGAAAATCCAATGCAAAAATCTTGAAATCTTGCCTGCTGAGCAGACTATGATAAGTATTTTCAATGCTGCACAGCAGAAAAGACAAGAACATGCAGCTTGGTTTCTGTAACAGCTAACTTGAGATCCTATACCTAGAAAATTTGTGGAATGCAAACATAGCATATGCAGGTAAGCCAGGTGTGCTGCAACCACGTGGCATACTGTGCTGTTATTAATAAACTTCCCATTCACTAACCAGCATTTTCTCCCTTGGACTCGGCATAAATGAGTATGTCAAGTGTAAAATATAGCAATAAGTATACCCTGTGCCCTAACTTGCCTTGTCAATCATGTTTTGATAGTCTCAGCCTTTAAAACAGAAAGCCCTTGTTGCCATAGTGTAGTGGTCAGCTGAGACATGGTATTTAATGACACACAGGGACAAGAAAATATGAAGAATGAAAAGTGATAATTGAAAAACCCTACAGACAATGGATGTAATATTACTCCAAATAAGTAGAAAGGGCTTTTTATTTATCTATTTATTATTTATTTTTTATATTTTTATTTTTTTATTTTTTTTTTATTTATTTTTTTTTTTTTTTTTTTTTTTTTTTTTTTTTTTGCTGTTTTCATTTGTTAGGTTTGTTTCAAATTAGCCTCATTTGTAATTGAATAGCTTGTGCACAAATAGAGAAATATACTGCATTTTGACAGCTGCAGTTATAAATAATGGGAGTTTCAGGAGGTTTGTATGAGCTATGTAAGGGAGCATAGATTGGTTTGTAATGAGACATAACACCTGACCCAAACTATGAAGGGGTGTGAAAGGGTAAATACATGATTTGATGAATTCTGACATTTCTGAAAGATACATTCTTGCTCACAAAATATTCATGTGAGGAATGTGCTCTTTATTTGGTTCTGGTAGTCCTTTGCAGTTTGTGATGTGTCTTTGAAAACAGGGAATGGTTGTAAGTTTATTGTCCATGTTGCTTGTTGGATTATTCCTGTAGCAACCCTGGGCTATCTGGGCTGATACGTTAGAAGGTGTAATGAGAGGGCCTCTCACTGTCATGAGTGCAGGTTACCCGTGTAATAGCCTAATCCTGTCAACTTGATGGCTGATAAGCCTCACATGTGTCAGACTTCCTCTGTACAAAATATTATCCTGATCGTCAGCTTAAAAATTGAAATGGGGGCCTCTGTGATGTTCAGGTTGGAATTTCAGAAGATGAAATTAGTACATGTATGGGTGTTTATCAAAATAACATGTAAAATTATTCCATAACCAGAGAGGAACCTTACATTTTTTTAACTGCATAAAAAATGCACGTTCTGTGGTATTGCTCTCATAAGAATTTAAGTCACCCACCACCACCACCACCACCACCATCCCCTCCACAGACGCCAGTAGTCCATCATACCCTTGCAACAAGCAGGGTATATTCCTTTCATTTCCCCCTAAGGAGAGGCCACCCTTCTGGTAAGGTCACTTTTCTGGTTCACTTTAGGTGGCCTTGAAACAGGGAGACCACTGCGTAATTTACAACTACTTAGATATCAATGGACTGTAATTTAAATGACCTACAGGGCACCAGAGACCTCTTTGTCTGCACAGGAGACAGAGAAATAAATTAAAAAAAAAAAAAAGAGAGAGAGAAATAAATAACCCTTAATATGCATGTACCAAATAAACTATGAGGACAAAAAAACAAACAAATTTTTGTGTGCAGGCAAAGCTAAACCACTGATTCTAGGATATAGACTATGCATGTTGGCGCTTGAATGAAAGGTCTCTCTAATTGTGAATTTGAAACATAATTTGTTGTGAAAATCTTATTATGAGTCAAAAATTAAAGCATGTGGAAAAAAATAAGGATTCGTAGGAAATGAGTTAAAAGAAACATGCTGGATATTTTAGATAAATGGGATACAATGGAAGGTTGTAAGCAGGACATGCCTTGCTTCAAAATTCTGATGCAGGAAATAAGGGTTAATTGTTTCATGGAAACAAAAGCTGACGTGGGTTGCAGAAAGTTTTGCAGACAGGCAGTGAGTCAGGAATGGCAGGTCTGTTGTATTTGGCTGGACTCTACAGTTATATACGGTTACACACAGCTGTGTGTTCTCTTTGTCAATAATTATGACATGAATGTTTGCGCTATGGAACCAAAAAGCTAAAATTGCTGTGTAGCCACGAGTTTGTAAATGATAAAAGCCCATGATTAACCCTTTCCCCCTTGAATTGAGACTGAGTCAACAGCTTTCCTTGGCATGGGTTGGGCACTTAGTGCCCAACCCATGCCAAGGAAAGCTGTTGACTTGTATTGATATGTTGATCTTGATAGGTGTCATTTACAATTCTCAGTCAAATTGTTTTTCATCACTGTTGAAATTAATTGAAAACACTGAAGGAGGCAACATTTGACCACCAGCTGGTTTTGGCCAGTTTCGGCAAGAAAGGTCAATTGATACTTACAAAAAGCGCTATATAGTAATACATGTACAGTGAAACCTGACTTGAAAGAACGCCCAATGGGTTGACCAAATTGTGGTCACTTAAGACAGGTGGTCTCCCATTGGAACTTAAAATCAAATGAAAAGTACAAAGCAGAGTATGTTCAAAAGTGGGCTTTCGAAACAGGTGGTCAGTCATTGGAGGGGTCACTCAAGACAGGTGACACTGTAGTGGTACCATTGACACATTTGTTGTGCTGAAAGGGAGCCAGTGTGTGTTTACTATTGTTGGCACCTTTGATGCCTGTAACCCTATGAGAAAATTTGACACTTGGCTCAGAAATATTTGTTCCAAATTTAGCTAAATGAAATCTACAGAGGGTGTTGCTGGAGATTAAATGTGGAAAGCTACTTAAAGGGTATTTATACACAATCAGATTACTATATTTTTTGTGTTCATAGGCATACAGAATTATTGGTACATACTGATAAATTACATGCATAAATCCTGATATCGTGTCTGTTTTTAGAGTTTTTGTGCTGTGGGTGTAGACCTACCATGTATGGGCTTTATTTTTGGGGGGTGTGGGTGAAGGTGGGCTAAGGTTTGAGTGAAAAAAATATTGATGCAGAGATAGCTCAGGGAATGAAGGTAGGATGTAAAATAGGAACTATATGTGTCTGGTAAGAGGTCCACCCAGCATGTAGCATCATTTTGAGTGCAGAAATAGTCTACAGGTAAATGTACCTAGCTGAGTGAAGCAATTAAAAGGACGAACGGCAGGAGTTATGACAGTCAGACTCTTATTCAACCCTTCCCCCCCCCCCTAAAACTGGCTAAAACCAGTTGAGGGTCAAATGTCATCTGCTTCAATGTTTTTGACTAAGTTCAACAATAATAAAAAAAAATGAATGAGAATTGTTGATTAGACCTTTTGAGATGTCTCAAGGTCAACAACTTTCCTTGGCACCCAACCCATGGCAAGGGAAACTGTTGACTCAGTCTTAGACTGTCTTAATTCAAGGGAAAATGGTTAAACGGTATGAGACTGAACTTCATTGACCTGGACATTATGAGTCAAGCAGACTAGCAAGGAATTTATTCTGTTGGCAGTTTCTGATTTTACTCCAGTGCAAGACACCTCATAGATATTCCAAGAAGATCTAGGCTCAAAGCAAACAAATCCCAGCTCCTAGGCCTGTGGGGTTACTGTATTTATATAGGTATCAGCAAGATGACTGATACACTGTACCTCAACTGACAAGTGTTAATGCACACAGGGATCATATTCCTGATACACCAGATAATCTTCCTTGGATTCCCAGATATCAGTGGGGAATACATGCAGGAGATTTATTTTCTGCAGAAATAATGGGCAGAGGAAGGCCATGAGGGATCTCAGCTGACTAGTTATTACCTCATAGTTTATGGAAGAATTATTGGCTTTAACTACTTTCTGACCACGTTCTGCTTTTCATGCTCTGGAAGACCAGACACAAATGTAGGCCAGCTGTTGCAGCTGAAAATGGATGGCGTTTTTCTTCATCATTATCAATTTTCAAAGTTTTCTTCTCAGTTCTGTCCAGTGAAGTCCAACTTTTTTATGTCAAAAGCATCTCAGAAATGATTGAAGAATTCACGTTTAACTTTGCTAATGGCCCACATCAGATTTTCATATTCAATATCTACTTGTGTCCTTGTCAGATCAACATGTGCAATATTCCGCTTAACTGTTGTATAGGAACAGGACAATTTTGTTCCATCTCAAGGGCAGATATAGCTTTTTAGTGCTATGCACATTCAGTGAAACTTTAATCAGGGTGTTGACTCAGAAGGCTTTCAGCCAGAAACTTTTTACTGGTCCAACTTATTAGAAGGATGAGAGTTGGATGCTAGAGAGGGTTTGGTGGCATAATTTTTATAATCAGTTTGAATACAAGGTACAAAATTTCATGACAAATTTTGATAATATGTATTTAAAAGTTATTGCATAAGTATAAGTAAAATCAAAGATTATTCACATTTAAATTTTTTATCATCTCTACTTGTGCCTCCTATTTTTTTGTTGGTTTTTTGTTTTGTTTTGTTTTTTGTTGGTTTTTTTTTCTTCTGTTTTTTTGTTGTTTTTTTTTTTTTTTTTTCCCTGAGAATTTTTTTTCCTGAGAATTAAGCCATTAAAGTACATGTTCAAAATCATCAAAAAAAATATCCTTTTTAATCAAATACCAGCACATGTAGTTTGTAGTGGGTGGTTTTTGCATTGTCTGTCAAGTTAACTCTGTCAGTGCCACATTTTGGATTGAGTCAAGAGCTTTCCATGAGCCCAAGGCATGCCGAGGACATTGTATGTGACTACAGGTATGCTGGTACATGTGTGTACTTGAGGGAATTGTCTTCTTACAAGGAACATGAATGTAGCACCCTTTTTATAGTTCAGAGCAGGTCGTATTAATCTGTTTGACTTAACCCACAGTTGGCAGTGAAAGGGTTAATTTACAAGTGCAGATGCAGCATGGCTTCCCAGGCAACACAAAAACCACGGACCAAGGCCTCTACCACTGGATAGTCGAGAATATAGTTGGCTTCTGTTGGGCCAGTGGAGGTAATGAATGCCACTGACTACAAATGGTCCGAGTTACCATACAATACTTAATGGGTCTTCAGGTCTTCCGTCATAAAGCTAGCAATAAAAGGAAACATTTATATACATTGTGTACATTACTAACCTTCTTTCCTGCAACCAGAAGAGGGCAATTGGTATCACAAGAGACATGCATCCCTTAGGGTTATTTGTCAAGTGAAAGTGGTGAATAGGTGGTTCTGTCAGTGGTCAGAATTTACGAAAATCCCTGTTGGTATTATGGGGACTTAATGATCATGACAAGGCATTGTTATTCTCCTCCCTCCTCCCCCCTTTCCAGAAAAAATGGATGTTTGATGGCAAGACTATGGTGTAGAATTCTGCATGTCTTGTCTCCCATGATCGTCTAGTGGATTCATCTACATTTTCTGATTAACCCTCACTCAGCCAGCACTTGTGTGCATGTAAGCCATCTACAGGTCACTGGAATCCAGTTCGTAAAGTTAAATGTGGGTGTTTCTGAGAAGAATATATGTTGGAATGTGTGTGTGTCAGGAGGGGGGGAGGGAGAGAGAGGGAGGGAGGGAGGGAGGGAGAGAGAGAGAGAGAGAGAGAGCATATTTATAGCTCCATGTGGTGATGTTAACATGTACACCTGTATGAAAGGGATACAAAATTGAAATTGTTAATTGGGCTCAAAGCAGAAATTCTGACAATGTTTTGATAGGCCAGGGGTCACATTAAGCTTGCGTCTTGCGTCATAGACGCAAAAAATAAAGAAATGACGCCTGGAAATTAATAAAACATTGTCATTTTGCATCTCTGTGGACGCACGCAAAAAACGCGGTACATTTTTGAAAGATACAACTGCAAAAATTACCCCAAGCGGTCACGGTGTTTTGTATCGACCATTATCAATCTCATGATTATTTATTATACTGATGGAATCCTCTGATGTTCGTCTTTCTATGTAACAAGCTCTCTTATTTGCTAAGAAAAAATATTCCTGAGGTATCCCTCCAAAAATTTGCCACAATGGGAACGGATGGACGTCACTCCACCTCATTATAAATGCTGAGAGCACTTCCAGGCTCCTCATTGGGTGGATTTGATCACGTGCCGCTCACTGTCCAATCAAATTCGTTGTTTCCCATGTGCTTGTCTCATGTCCGCAATGTTGGGAAGGTACAAGTCGTATTACGCAAAGATTATTGGACTAAGATATTAAATTTTCAAATCATATTTTCACCAAGAAGACTTCCATCGCAAAAAATCTAGACCCAGATAAAGGCTCGAGTGAAAATTCATTACGGACGGCAAGGAAAATACGCAGATTAGTCATCGCAAGGTTACACGTGGACGAAGCAAAATTTTGCATTAGCCGGCCTGACAGTGTAACTGTAACACGATGTTGTTCGTCACTGTCTCCGATGGGTCACGTGGTTATTGGTGTTTTTTAAAACAAAATTTGGTTGTTTTGATTTCATTGAAATGTTTGAATGGAACAAATCTGTATGACAGAACAAGATAGGAATTCAAAAAATGTATGATTGAAGGCCGGAAAATGTATAGGGGAAAACCATGCCTGGGTGCATGCCCGTGACAGGCTGTGTCCACTCGCTTGTGTGTTGCACGGCTTGTAGGCCTACCGTGTTGCTTGGTGAAAAAAGTGACCGCACTTAAAATCAGACTCTTAACACCGCCTACGGTATCAAATTTTTAAGGTATATTGAAGTAGAAAGTGCACAGAAATATAAATCATATAATTTCTGACAATTTCATCACGTGGAATCAATCGCAAAAATAACAGAGCCCAGGCATGTTCAATCACGCATGCCGTTTGTTGTGCAAGCGAGTTAAAAAACTGTCCGGTGGCACACGGTGTACAACACCAGAAACTGGCACAGTGGCAGCGTGCTAGGGGTTAAGCCCCATTCACAACCATTTTTTGGTAGACCAGGGATGTGCTATAGACTTAGTCATAATAGCAGGTTCCTGGGTAGATTGAATCCATCCTTGGTACCGTCAACAACTTTTAGACCCTTTTACATCAAGTTGGCATATTGGTAACTTTATTCAATCTTAAATTTTATGATAATGAGTTACCTATGTGAGCATACAGACCCTATGTTATGTTCGTTTCTAGGCTTAAGTTACCTGCATGTTTTATTTATGTATCATTGTGATATATATTAATGATACCAAATAAAATCAATTAACAAATTACATCAAATGAAGTCCAGTTTGCACAATTTCAGACTGGACCCATCGATTCAGTTCATGGACCCACTATTTTTCCTGAAAATGGAGAACGATGGGTCCACGGACCCATACTGAAAAATCCTTGATGTGACCCCTGATAGGTCTGTCCTATGAAAATGCAGAATTCACCTTTTTTACACATTAACAGGGGGTCCACATGGAATTTTGAATAAGGCTGAGCTTTATTAAGAGCACATCTTGACAGCATTTGGGGACTAACTTTCTGGAATGTATTGAGAAAAGGCAACTGTGAACTGCCTCAAACATATCAGTGGCGGATTCTGTTTTACCATGAAAGTAAGCACCATGAAACATTAATAAAACAAAGCAAAAAAACTTATTGTTGTGTTGAAATAGAAAGTAAATACATTGTCATTTGCTGTTTAAGACCACTACTTCTTCTAGTCAAAAGGTGTCCTTTATGGCAGGATCCACTCATATTGCCCAAAAATGACCAGATGTAAATAATATTATCATTCACTTGCTTTTTGTTTTGGTTTTGTTTTTTAAAGAGTTTAATTTTATGTGAAAAATAGACATTTTTGCTGAATATATTGGGACGGCACCATTCAGGTCAGTAGCTTTCATTGACATGGATTGGGGACATTTTTATCAACCTATGACAAGGAAAACTATTGACTCAGTCTCTATTATGAGCAGGAAAGAGGTAATTTCAGGTAAATCTAAAATACAGATTGGGCATAGAAAGGTCTAGTTGTAAAAGCTATAGTATGTTGTCTGTCACTAGCAATGAGCTGTCTATATAGCAGGTATTATCACTGTTCATAATTTCAGGTACTTTTTAACATAGAGCAACATAGGGGGCATTACTAGTCATAAGCCAATTAGCATTGCACGCTTATAGTAGAGGGGTTTTTCTCACATACCTAGGGGCTGTTCCTGTGCAATTACCGTTTCTATCCACAACGAAGTTGTGGATAACTTTACCCATTGTTGCAAGACATTTCTGATTGGTCTATTTCATAAGTGTTGGGGACTACTTTCTTCAGCATATTCAGAGGTCAGCAGAATGGATCAGATTGGGTTCTGGCCATGAACATCGATGGTCCTGAAGTGATAATGATCTGTTACCCATAAAATATGAAATACTCTTTATTATTGTTTGTTATCACAAATAACTTGATCTAATGTTAGTCTTTTGTCACTCTTTACGTTCAAATTCTCCGTAGAACCATGGAACTATGTTTCACTGAAACGCGCATTTACAGCTCTGCATTTAGGCACGAAGTGGCCCACAGTGCGCGTAAAAAATTATAAAACAAGATGGCGATTGTGAAGCGTGAAAAGTGAGTCCATTAGCAATGTGTTTTTGCAATTCCTGTCAGTTTGAGGTATGCGAGAAACAAAATCTAGCATTATCAAGCCATGGTGGATAACATTTGGGACACTTGTTGGATTTTGTGGTTTTCGCTCAGCAAGCCTCGCTAAAACCACAAAATCCAACAACTCCTGCCCCAAACATTATCCACCATGGCTTGGCAATGCCAGATTCTCTATGTCTAAAGGTTTTTACCATCATTTTCCCAAATTGACAGAAGAAATTCTAGATTTTTGTGGTGTTGACTTAAAATGTGAGCTTCTACCCCAACCCTGGGCACATCTCTAGGTCAAAAAAGTCATATCATTCTTGTGGGGTGTCGGTGAATGAGATTAAAGTTTGGCTAAAGCATTTTTTTTTTTAAACAATCTGGTTAAAATGGTGTAATTCCAAGCACAAGCCCGGCAATACATAGACAATCATTAAGGAGCATCATTTTAAATTTTGCATCTTCAGTCATTCCATAGATTTGAGTCAGAGTTTCTGTAAATTAAAAAAAGAACAAACTGGAATTCATCTTGAGTATCTCAACGTTCTGATTCCCCAGACATATCTTGGGCAAAACAATGAACAATGTTTAATTTGGAGGGCTATATGTATTAAATGACAGTTTTATAATTTGTGTGTTTAAGATAGTTTGAGTGTTTTTATTTAACTACTGAAGGTTAATTAGTTGACAGATTAGTCCTGGGCCCAAATTTCTTTGATAGGTTAACCACTTTGAGTGAAGCATATGGCAACACATTCACATGCTTAAGGTGATATTGTGAATTTCTTCATCACTAAAAGTCACCATGGTAACATGAATATAGTAGGTGTAGATATCTCAGTATATTTACAATCTGACCCCTGAACAACCAGGTTAAACTGAATCTGTTAAAATGTTAGCCTGGTATTTGACAGTGGAGTGATCTTTGGCCTCAAGGGAACCTTGCAAAGAAAGATCACCCTTTTTTTGTCTCTCGGGAGATAGACACCACCAGGTAGTCTCAAGTCTAACCTCTTCCATTGTAGTTTTACTACATGCCACTAGAGACCCCACATCATGAGAGACCACTTTCTGGCAGTTAAATCAGTGCGGTCTGTCAAGACAGGGACTATTGTAAAACTATCTGATCCTCAATCACGAAGCTACTCCACTTAACCCCTTGCTGCTTAAAATATGAATGATCAAATGTAGTCTAATTCACTGTTTTTTGACTAGCTTCAATAGCAATGGAAACACAGGTTGAATGAAAACTGTGGATAAGGCCCATCAAGATAAGACTGCCCAGGTCAACATTTTTCCATGGCATGGGATGGGTGCTGAGTGACCAACTAGTGTGGAGAAAAGCTGTTGACTGAATCATATGCAAAGTCTTAATGCAAGGGACAAATGGTAAAAAAGCAACTGTATTTGCAATATTGTATTTAATTTTGATGTCCAGAAGAGATGTCGTATTCCTCCTGTGGTGCCAATTTTGCATAGCATCTCAGTTCACTCAGATCAGATAAGAAAAGCATAAGGAAGAAATAATTATTTATTGTGTAATGTTGATTACGTGGACCAGAACATGCAGGCAGATTATGAGTAATGAGAACTAGGAGCAGCAAGTAGAATTATGATATATGTAAATATTTGATGTGGATTTTAGTTTATTATTTATTAAGAAGAAAATCAAGATTCTTATTTTAAAGTACAGTGGTCCCCCAGTTGCACGGCCACCTCAAATGCAGTGTGGCCTCATAAGAGTGGTCCACTTGTTTGGTGGGGGAAATATAATGCTTTGTCCACTGGACAAAGAAGTGGCCATTCTAGAGGGGTCGGCCTCTCTTCAGAGGTGGCCTTATAGAGAGGGACTGCTCTGTAGACAATGTACATTAATAGAGAAGTCAATTTTTTCCCTCATGCTATCTGTTGTACACATTTACTTTGCTGTATGTTAAGTCACCTAACATACATCCAACATACAGAGACACCAACCCACAGCTTCGTACAAACTGAAGATTCTCCCTCCTGGAGTACTATTGAAACTGGAGATGAGACCGAGCGCAGCAACTGTGCTGGGGGATGGGTCTGGAAGGGCAGCGCCTCCTCCTGGCATGAGAAAATTTTGAAGAAAAAGGAGTTAAAATGGTGTATTTTGATGATTTTTTTACCTCACCCGTTTTTTTTTTTTATCTGGGTGGGAGAGAACATATTCTAAGCGGGAGAACCGGAGAATTAGGAAAAAGGTAAAAAAAATTTGATATCTTGCCAAAAACGGGAGGGTTGGAGTCTCTGAACATATTTTCAAGGTGACCGTATTTGGCAGATAAAGTGACATGCAGCACTTGATCCATTACACCTTGTTTGATTTATATAGGGTTTTTTTTTTTCAGTGTCTGCTAAATTTTGGTTTCTGATAATCTTAGTTGAGCGAAATGTATCAAACTTCTAGTGAGCTGAAGTGACATTCTTAACTCTGTAAGTGCCCAAATTTAGACTGTGTCAACAGCTTTTTTCAGTGTGCTTTGCGCCCAATGCGCGTCAAGAAAAGCTGTTGACCTGGGATATTTTCTCTGGAACTATAGGCATGCTGGTACTTTAATGAAAGGTCTTTTTATGCTGAATACGAATCTGAGATCCAGTTGATAATTCAGACTAGGTTGACTTTAGTATATCGACTTAAGACGTGATTGGCACTGAAAGAGTTAAGTCACAGTTGTACGTATAAGACAGAGAGGTATCTTATGCTCCTGTGGCTCTGGCGCTGTGTTTTTTATTGCTTAACCCTTTCTTCTTGAATTGAGACTGAGTCAACAGCTTTCCATGGCATGAGTTGAGCACTAGGTGCCCAACCCATGTCAAGGAAACCTGTTGACCTGAGGCATGTGATGTTGGTAGGTCTCATCTACAATTTTCAGTCAAATTGCTTTTCATTACTGTTGCAATTAGTTGAAAACGCTGAAGCAGACATTTTACTGCCAATCATTTTTTGTTGGTTTAAGGGGGACAAGGTTAATTTATTTGATCTGGCAGAGGAAGCTGGTGGAGGAAAAGCAGATATCCTCCCCCGCTGTTCAATGCCAGGACCACTTGACAGCTTCATGTACATATAACTTGCAGAAGACTCGGTACTGTGTGAAATCTGTGGGAATTTGTTTTATGTCCTGAAATCTGTGGGAATTTGTTTTATGTCCTGAAATCTGTGAGAATTTGTTTTATGTCCTAAAGAGTTGTGACACAGTTAGTCTTTGCAACAGCATATGTATCTAATGATCTGTGTGCTGTACTTTCAGATTTGATAATTACACAGCATCTCTCATAGTGGATGGCATATCAGTCAACCTTGGACTGTGGGACACAGCGGGACAGGAGGATTATGACCGACTACGACCATTGTCCTACCCACAGGTAAATAGACACAAACCTTCTAGTGCACATTACAACCTGATGAAAAATCATAACTTTGATTTGTTTATGCTGGAGTCAGACACAATAGACCTGTTCATACTGAGTTGTACCAAACTTTTCCGGACCATAATTAAATGCATTCCATTGTTGGCCTGATTTTCCAATCAGCAAGTAGCCGAGTCGGGCCTACGCCGTCATATGTTTATGACAGATGCCACGGCAAACGCTAGTCATTACAGCATGGATTGTGTTGAACAGTGCAAATCTTTTACCTAAATTGTCACATCAGTGGTGAAACGTGCATTTATAGATTGCTGATGGTTTGATTTTTCGTTAAATCCAAGCACATCCTGTGTTTTACTTTCTTATGCTTCCACGTGTAATCCAGCCAGCGTGGCCGAGCACAAAATGTAAACAAAGCAGGGTGCGTTGCCCGAAGTGAACAGAATAAACCAGAGTCCTATGAACTGGTCTATAGGGCTAGTCAGATACACTATTCTACATGGTGGCAGCACCAGCTTCCATTGTCATATGACATTTTCAACCAATGAATGAAGTCGGGTTTTGCTTATCCCTAGGTGTCTCCACCAGCAATAGGTGGAAAGCAGGAGGAATTTAACTTTAGTGCCACCTACAGTTGGCTCGCTTCATTAGCCAGTTACATGTACCTGTATATAGTAATATTCTTCTGTTTAAATGGTAATATGTCTCTTGTTTTATGGTTGTAAAAACCTTGGTCAGTGGTCATTGCATGGCCTAGGATTGGATACTGTTCTCTTTTTTTTTTTTTTTTCTTCTTTTTTTTTGTTTAAGTTCTTTTATTGCCCGACCTGTAACCCAGGTACAGGCCAAAAATAAGTACATACAGATAAGTACATCAAGATGGATTTCTATAACAATGTGACATAAAACATATGGTGATGTGTTACATATATAGATACCATAAATAATATGATTTTACAATAATATCACACTTCAAAGTAAACCCTAATTTGCCCTGCCTGTCACTGTGGTTTGATATAAAATTCAGTATACACATATAAGGTTACAGAATTGGGTTAAGTACTTCGATTAAATGCATCTGCCCTGTAAAACACCTGGTCACTAAATTAATTTTGTTTTTTAGGAAGAAAGAAGTTGAAATTGCAATTATGGGGATGGATTTGGAGCATTAACTGCCCTCAGACTGAGTGAACAGCTATCCTCAATGCATGCTGGGTGCCATGTGACCACAGTGTATGAGGGAAAGTTTTTACTGATGGCACATTACACATATTCTTAATTAGCGAAAAAATAAGCAGGCACGTTTCGAGATCAGATGCAGAGATGCCAACATTCAAAATGTCATTTCAGGGACATTTAAGGGAGAAAATCAGGGACAGAGCATATTTAACAAAGAATAATCAACAAGCACCATAAATTGGTCAAAATTTGAACTAGTTTCAGGGACTGTCCCTGATGATGATGGACAGTTGGCATCTCTGCAGATGCTGGTTATTTTTAATGGGAGAAAGTTGCACCTGATATATCGGTATTAGTGTCTCCTTGGGAGTTACACCAAAGATGGTAATACTATGATTAAGGCCTGTATTTTTCCATTTCAAAAAACTAAAAATTCCGTTTCACCAGCCAGAAATTTCCAAATTCCGTTTCAGTAGTTCTCTTTGTATGTAAAACACATTAAGGCAAAACAGCAAATTCCGTTTCACAGGTCACAAAAATTCATTATTCCATTCCATTTCCGTTAAAAACGGAAAAATACAGGCCCTATGTGATTGATGTCAGTGGGCATAAGTTGCTGTACCTGAAGTACATGTACTGTCCTCTAGGTATGGGTTTTGCAGTGGAGAATGAGCCACTGGGGGTGAGTGTCCACTAATATGGATGATACGTTGATGCTAATATTTTTTTTTTCATTTGCAGACGGACGTATTCCTCATCTGCTTCAGCGTTGTAAGCCCATCCTCCTTTGAAAATGTCACAACAAAATGGTGTCCAGAAATAAAGCATCACTGTCCTGAAGCTCCTATTTTATTGGTTGGTAAGTTCAAGGATCAGCCTATATATTAAAAAGGACTGGGCACTGCTGGCAGTGCCGCCACACACAAGTAACCCCTTTCATTCCACATGTGGGTTTCCATTTCAGAAAAATATAAATAATATTTCAGGATGTAAACACAGCCAGTGCTTTCTGGAGACAAAGAGAGCTTGAATTTCATATTTTATTACATACCAAGTGTGGCATCACTTCAAGCTTTTTCAGACATATGTATTTTTCATATGGCTTTATGTCGCTGTGAAAAAAATCATCATACAATTTTATCCACAAATATAGCAAAGAAATTTCCATTTTCTTTTTGCCGATCAACGTTTCATAATAGAAATGTTATAATTAAAAAGCGTGGTAAAAAAGCACAATGACACACAGGATTGTTTTAAGGACTGTCAGTCGAAAAGTGTACGTTTTAAACACTTTCAATCTTGACTCTTTGAGTGCCAGTCACATCAAAAGTCAATCTGCTTAAGTCAGACAAGTCTGAATTATCATAAGGATCCCAGATTCACATTCCTTGTAAAAAGACCTTTCATTCAAGTACCAGTATGCCTATAGTTTCAGAGAGAAAAGCGGTTGACTTGGTGCAGAATTTGCCACTGAAAGAGTTAAATGTATATTTTCTTTGTTAAGAATAGTCCACAAACAGGGTTCACACATTTCAAGCTTACAGTCTTGTTTAGAAAGAAGCCACTCTTCTTGGTGATTTTGTCACTGTATTCATGGCTTGTATTAGATAGCACCAAAAACTGCATAATTGATCAACATAACAACCGTAGACAACATTGATGGCAGCAAAGGGGACATTTTGCCCATCAACATAAATTTCATTCAAGTGTATAGATGAACCAATAGAAAAGAACATGGCATAAGAGGTGGTCTATGATATATGCAAGTACAGTAAAGCCTCTCTAACCGAACACCTCCGTATATCGAACACCTCTCTGTAGTGAACACCATTTCTTGGTCCCAATTATGTACATGTACTTCCAATGTAAGCACACCTCCCTATACCGAACACCTCACTTTACCGAACACTTTTTTTCTGGTCCCAAGGGTGTTCGTTATAGGGAGGTTTTACTGTACATGTATACAGACAATACATGTACACTGGGTGGGTGGTCTATGATTCATCATGCAATTGCGTAATTAAAGCTGCATTCAGTGATCATTTGACCGTCTTTTGGCTAAATATCCATGATGTGTAGATAGCCGGTACAATCATCCCCTGCATGTAAAATTGGTTAGATGATGACGATAACAATAATGAAAAATTAAAAGATTCAGAGAATATGGGTTGTTTTAACTGACCAAGAGTTTCAGTGTACCGGGGTACATGCATATACATGTACTTGTGGCATTCAAAAAGTGTTATATCAGGCAATGACTGACACTTCGTGGGTAGGGACATAGATATACATGTACTCTAATCACATCAAAGGGAGTGCTAGTGACACCTTTAGATGACTGGGCATTGAATTGGCCCAACATTGTTAAGTAATAATCAAGTTTGTGTTGTTTACAAATACAAGGTAAATAACCCTGATACATGAAAAGTTGCCCCTGACATGGTAATATGTGACTTCATGTTTCATCAGATATGTCTGCCTGACTGTATCTTACAAAAATCAACCCGGCCAATATGTGGGCTGAATGCTATACAGTGAAACCTGTTTTGAAAGACTGCCCTTAAGGCAGGCCAAAAAGTGGTCACATAAAGCAGGTGGTCTCTCAATGGGTGTGCAATAACATGGGAAAGATAGCAAAACGGACTTTGAAAATGTGCTCTTAAAAGGCAGGTGGTCTTTCATTACAGAGGTCTCTCAAAACAGGTTCTACTGTATTTATTTTTGGTCTTATATCATGCAACTAAGCAATTAATATTTGATCTAACTCTTTCAGTACCAACTGCTACTAAAGTCAAACTACTCAAGAGGAACAGTTACTACATGTACTCTCAATTATAATAAGTATGCTAGCTTCGTGTTCCTGGTGAACAGACCTTTCATTCAAGTACCAGCATACCTAAAGTTCCAGAGAATATAATGGTGTGGGTCAACAGCTTTTCTGGGCCCAATGCATCCAAAGTGCACCAAGGAAAGCTGTTGATTCAGTCCAATCCTTGGCACTTAAAGAGCTAAAGATGTTCTAATATTAGTCATAAGGAGGCTGTTTGAAAATGTGGGGATGTTTCTATACCAGTATTCCATTGAAAGGTGTGGGAGTAACTGTGGTTTCATAACTCTGGAAGCAGAACAAAGGTAGCCTTTCATACATGCGTATATGTTTTGCAAAACTGGTCATGTAATAATGCAAATATGTTACTATGGTTACAGGAACAAAAATAGATCTACGGGAGGACAAAGAGGTGGTTGGTCAGTTGTCTGCACAAGGGTTATCACCCATAAAACGGGAACAGGGAATCAAGCTTACCGCCAAGATTAGGGGTGTCAAATATCTGGAATGTTCTGCCCTAACACAGAGAGGATTAAAACATGTAAGTAAATTTCCTTTCCATATTACGTGCAAGATGGCTAAAATGCATGAAAATGTTTGACAGGAGAAATAACTCGAAGTTTACTTTCAACCATTTGTATGCTAGTTACAGCACAAAATTTATCTGGATTATTATAATGATTCTATCTTCAAATTGCTTATGTAAAGCCCTCGTGCTTAACCCTTTCCCCTTTGAATTAAGACTCAGTCAACAGCTTTCCTTGGCATGGGTTGGGCACTAAGTGCCCAACCCATGCCAAGAAAAACTGTTGACCTGGGGCATGTGATCTTGATAAGTCTCATGTACATTTCTCTTTTTTTTTTTCATAACTGTTGAAATTAGTTGAAAACACTGAAGCAGATGACATTTGACCACCAGCCGGTTTTGGCCAGTTTGAGGGGGAAACGGTTAAGTACCTCATCCCCAGTTCAAATTTGAAGCTGCAGAGAAATAGAGAATCCAGTATGGTTGACCCATAGAGGATAACATTGGGATCAAAAGTTGTGGGAATTTTCATGTTTTTGGGAGGCTGTATTGAGCAAAAGCATGAATATCCCACAACATTGTCCCCAATGGGCCACCCATACTGGATTTTCTTTCTCCTATGTTTAAAAGGGGCAAGTACACACCAAAATTGAAGTTTTGTTGGAGAAATGAGTTTGAAAACGACGCCACTTTGAAAGTGGGAGGAGTTGGTATTTTATTAAATGCACCATGGCTTCTCATCGATTTGTCTACTACTTGAAACCAATGGGTGACAAATCAAATAAAAGATTAGAATTAAAACCTTACCCTTCATACCCATGTAGGATAACCCATGCAAGATAAGCTTCAGACATAGGAGAAAGTAGCATTCTATGTATGTCTTCTTGGGTACATTTTGTTTTCATTATGCCCAGATTGCAGCCAAAAGAACCATTGACCCAGTCTAGAAATCACTTCTTTAGGGGTTAGGAAATGGTCACTGGCACAAAGGGGCAAAAAAAAGGGGCAAATACACACCAAAATTGAAGTTTTGTTGGAGAAATGAGTTTGAAAACGATGCCACTTTGAAAGTGGGAGGAGTTGGTATTTTATCAAATGCACCATGGCTTCTCATCGATTTGTCTACTACTTGAAACCAATGGGTGACAAATCAAATAAAAGATTAGAATTAAAACCTTACCCTTCATACCCATGTAGGATAACCCATGCAAGATAAGCTTCAGACAAAGGAGAAAGTAGCATTCTATGTATGTCTTCTTGGGTACATTTTGTTTTCATTATGCCCAGATTGCAGTCAAAAGAACCATTGACTCAGTCTAGAAATCACTTCTTTAGGGGTTAGGAAATGGTCACTGGGACCCTGTAGCTTTTGAAAAGAGTGGGCTGATTCCAATAAAGAAAGGCACTTGTAACATGATCTAGTTTCAAAAAGGGCTGATAGAGAAATAGAAGCCTAAAACTTTGGCATTCCTACCCGAACAAAATAGAGATGCATAAAAGCTTTACCTAGTTATAGTGAATCTGCTTTGCATGATACAACATATTTTTGTTATGGCAACAAATGTCAAAATTATCTGCAATAGCTGCAAAAATACGGAAAAGGGCAGGGAGCCAAAAAAGAAAGAAGGGTGGGGTAAAGGGCAAAGTGCCCCTCTATTTTAAGCTAGAAAAAAGCGGATGGTATTTTCATAAGGTATGTCATCCTATTGTACATAGTACATTTCATACTAAAAACGATGATGATGACGACGACGACGACGACTACGACAACGATGACGTCAACAAGAACAATGAATAAACAAATAACTGTGTAGGTGAAAAGGTCATACAGCGAAGCATCTAATGATTCAGACCACGTATGCTAACACTGCAAAAGAGTATTTAGACAGAACTGTCAACCCACCCCCAAACAAGTCCTGTGCAGCAGGACCTCTTAAACCGTTTCCTCCATAGACCAGCTAAAAAAGCTGGTGGACATATGTTGTCTGCTTCAATGTTTTTCACTGTTTTTTTTTTATGAGTAATGAATAATGAAGATAAATGCGAAGGAGAACTGTAAATGAGACCTTGCGAGATAACATGCTTGGGGCAAAACCATGATAAGGACATCTGTTTGTGCAACGGTAAACTCGGCCCTATATCGGAAGGGGTGGGGTGGGTGCTCGGTTAAAGCCTCACCTTCTCTCGCACATGTGATTAAAAAAAAAAAACTGAATGGGAATTTGTACATTTAGAGTAGCTTTTGACTTTCTGGTATGAAATATTTGGAGACACGTACAATGGTCCCCCTCTTGTAAGGCCCCCTGAAGAGTGGCCACCCTCTCTACAAAGGCCACTTCTCCATGCAGCAAGTATGAATTTTCATTGTAGTGTACCACTCAAGAACTCAAGAGAGGCCAACATCTTATAAGGCCACTTTTTTTAGTGCATTTTGGGTGGCCTTATAAGAGGAAGACCAATGTACGATGTAAAAAAAAAGAAGAAGAAAAAGAAAAAAATGCATGCAGGCATCAAACTTTGTAAAATGTCCTTCTGTAAAGGACAAGTTTGTTTTGTGGAGAGTTCTCTCATAAGACACTTGGCCAGCTCAGATCAATTAAGTGCTGCATTGATGCAACTGCTCAACCTGTCTGACTGTTTATTTTCCAGTCTGTCAATATAAGTATACAAATTCAATAAAAATTCTGTTTAAAATGGGTATAAGTAGAACTGGATTGCTGGGGAGGAGTTGATAATCTTGATATGGTATGCTTGTTCTTGCTGCCATAAATGAATTGTACATATGAAATTCTACAATTTATTTCTTTTCAAATTTATTTTTAGGTTTTTGATGAGGCTGTCCGAGCCGTTCTTGTTCCCCAACCACACAAACCACCAGGTAAAAAGTGTAAGGTGCTTTGAAAGTGACATCACATTTTTATTACTACCATGTACATGTATTATATATATATAAATATACATACCTCTTGTTTCCTGTTGAAGATGTGTCATAGAGGAAAAATATATTTATTTTTCTCAGACACAAAAAACGGTGTATACTTGTATATTATTGGCTCATATGTCCTTGAATATCATTATCTGTTGTGTCAACAAATAATGTTTCTTTGTAACCATGGTAACCACACTCATGTGCTATTTTGTGGTAAAGTGAAAACTGAGAATGAAATCCAATCAGCAAAAAAATCTATTTCCTGTATTGTCCCAGTATTTCAATCAAAAGCTCAAAAACTTCATGATATTATGCAGAAAACTTAAGAAAAAATGAATTTGTGATTTTCTAGTCCTTTGTAAAGTCTCCAGAGGTACAGTTTCCATTAGTATATGGTTTCGCTGTTCAGAAGAAAGCAAATGTTCTTGATTGCTGTGCTCCTAAATCTTCATACTTGTAAGAAGAGAGTCATGGTGTTCATGTGTATCAATTTCAATATTATGTAGGTATGCTTTCAAGACTTTGGAGAGAACATTAAGAGTGAAAGCCTTGCTATAAAATATGTCATGTATTTAGTTTTAGGGCAATGGAGAAAGTGAATCAGAAATCGGAACTTAATAATTTGTCAGAACAATATAAGTGTTTTAATTACATATGCAGAAAGGAAATCATTTGTAAGAAAATAAGATGGCTTCTTGAGGCTACAAAGTGTCCAAAATAGGAATGTAGGTATGCACATCTATGTGGTCACCTCCCATCTTACATGGTGACTGGTTACCACAAGTTAACTGCAATGCTATCTGTGCTGCACAACTTTTGTACATCATTAAATCCAGATATGAAAATGAAACATAAATATTCCCCAAGTGATGGCTGAAAGTTTTGATGAAGAAAAATCATCCACTTCCATGCCATAACACTTGAGTATTTGTAGTTTAAACTGTGCTCACTAGGTGGTGTTTGTGTCCAGATATGTTTCTTAGCTAGTCCCATAGAGGGCAGCACATGCTATTTGTCCCCACTGGTTCAAGTTTCTGCTGTCTCCATTTGATTTCTTTCTGCTGATGTTCTAATTTAGTGAGATAAAATATTATTCTAGTTTTAGTTTGGTACTTCAGATGACAGATATTAATAAATGTCATTTGTGATTGTCTGAGAGTACAATGTGCTTTAGTTAGTATGAAATTGTAATAGAAGTGTAAATTCTTGAAACCTGGATTATTCATGTGAGTGGTCATTTTATGTGTGTATAACCCATGATCTATTTTATATGACTTAAGTGCCAAGGTTCCCTGCACATGGATGATCTTTTGTTGCTTAGCAATGGGATTTATTAAGGATATAAGTGTTATCTTTGTATATGAAAGGATATCTTTATGGGTTTATGCTTTTGTTCAGCTACAAACATCTGAAGTTCTTCATGGTATTTTTATGATACTAGTCAAATGTAAAGCTAGCTATGAAAAATAAATTGTACCAGGGTGGTCCAGCCTATTAAATTCCTTCCAAAAAGTATTAACTGGATATTTATGCCAAAAAATGTACCTAAGCATGATGGACTTATTTTTTTCAGCAGTTCATTCAACATTTTGCAATTGAAATTGTTTCCTTTGATTTATGACCATATTTTTTAATGCTGGCCCTTAAACTATTTTGAAATATTGTTAAGTTCATCCAAAGTCACGTCAGCCAATTCAGCCATAAATTGACCAAAGATATAACCAGATGGCTGCCACAGTATGAGTAAGGAAATGATCTCAGTTTTTATAGGCAGATAGAATATTTTTTAACACCTGTGATTTTCTTCTGCCATATTTTTATTGCAGAAATTACTCATTTTAAAATTTTAAACATGGTATCAAAGAGTTTAATATTAAAATGACCTAACACCTTGCTGCCAGTGTTGATCCAATCCTGCCAGTAAACCGTCTACTTTGTTTCTTTTGCCATCTTATATTTTATATTTTTATGAGATTTTTCTCAAGTGTCTTATGTTAATCTATAATATGTACACCTACATGTGCAATGTCCTCTATAATGTTTTCTAACAGTAACTTTTGTATCACTGAATATTCTCTACCCATGTGCTTGCTTGATTTTTTTGTAATGTAAACTGGGTTTATTAAGTTTAGATTTCAAGGCTTGTTAAAATGCTAAATATTAGTTTAGTTGCCTTAAATTTTAATGGTGTCTGAATTTGGTGTTATTTGTATTGTCAGTATCAGCATTACAAGAAGGTAGTGGAATGTAACCCCCCACCCACCCCTTGCAACCCCCCAATACATAGTGTACACAACATGTAGTAAAACATTTTTACCATGTGTAGAACTGGTCAGCTGTGCATGCATGGAATGCTGGGAAATGCTGCAGCATGCATGGAATGCTGGGAAATTCTGCAGCATGCATGGAAATATTATTTGTGTGATGTGTCAGGGTAAAATGGGGCAATATTAAAGAGCTTTATAAATATTACTACCAGTGCTTCCCAGCAAGTTAAGGTGCTAGTGTCCATGACAGATCACTGTACATCTGTGACCTTGACCTCACCTGTGACCCTGACCTCACCTTTGAGCCATACCTCACCTATACCATGACCTTGTGTTGCCTGGGTTTGAAAAAAAGCAACATAGTATTTTTTTCTGGGTTTTTTTTTTTTTTTGTTTTTTTTGTTTTTTGTTTTTTTGTTTGTTTTGTTTTTTGTTTTTGTTTGCCTGGCATCCTTCTTCATATTTTTGTCATGCAGTTATTTTCAGAAACATTTTCCATGCTATAGTACATTAGGAGCATTGTAAGAGATTTGTAATATGAGAATGGTGACTCCACATTTAGAGTGATTATCAGGATGGGTAAATATTGATTTCTTAAATGATTCTGTCTTTGGCATCAATTTCAGTGGAAGACAGGAGTCCACAGGTTTGATTTTTAATGGCAGTGAATAACCCATGAACACTCACATTCATAAACACAAAATAAAAAGCTGACAAACGAAATACAAAATGCATAAAAGTAAACATATAAATTTGGAGATCAGATGCAAGAAAAAAAAAAAGATGGCAGTCACTGTTCAATTGTTAAGTATGATGCTACACCTTATTGGAAACCAATGTGATTCAACAAAAGCCTGTTAAACCAGTAAAATTAACAACTTTGTTAATCCTGTAATTCGATTTTTTTACAGCAAATTTCAAGTTTCATGAATTTAGGTACATATAACTTGCATACTTTTCAACTCATTCTTTAATCACTTGGACATTTCTGTGCCTGTGTAGTGGGAAACTTAGAGTGACAACAACGGTATTCAAATTATACCAGTTGGAAACTTAAGTGAGAACAAGGGTATTTTTACCAGCAGGAAACTTAAAAGTAAGAACAAGGGTAATTACCCCACAGTTGTGTACATTGTAGTAAAGATTATGTGTTTGTAAAATTGTAGTCACCACTTGAATCTGACCCCTTGACCCAGAGGAGCCATATGTGACTGCCAGTGTATCAAGGCAGAAGATAAGGGCCGGAGAGATGAACTGATCATAAGAAAATGTGAAAATTTGCTGTATATATGAACACTGATGAATGTTTTGTGTCTGTGTAAATATGCTTGCTTATTGTGCTGAGTGAAGACAATATGTTTGCTGCTTGTCCTGCTGGTTTGTCCATTATCACTGTCACGGTGTGTTCTTAGTTCTTCAAATTCTCCACATTGGAGCACAGTTTTTGCGATCTTGACACTGTACAATTTTCTACCTGGACCTTAAGGGGAAAGCTACATTAACGTGGTGTACCCCAGTAATGCCCATACTTAAGACATGTCTGTACAGATCTGACCTCTCTGTCAAGTGTTCTTGAACCCTCACCCACTAACCACTTCGTCAACAACTTTCTTTGAGGTGGGTGGGGCACACCGTACCCAATTCACCATAAGGAAAGCTATTGACATAGAACAGGCTATTCTGACAGGATTTGTCTGCAATTCTCATTAAGATTGTGTTTCATTTACACTGGAATTTATCCAAAAACTTATTAAAGCAGATGATATGTTACCTGTGATGGCTTTGGTTGGTGCTAGAGTTAAAGAGTTAGTATGTGTACAAGCAGTCTGAAACAGACATGGAGAGCAACAAGATTGGCCGAGGCAAACATATGAGGCAAGTAGGCTGGACTTACCAATATGTTGTCTTTGGTAACAGCATTTTGGAAAGTCTCAGTCTTGAAGTCCTAGGCATGTGGAGAGCTAGGGAATATAATTACAACTTATGAATACCACTTTTTTCGGGAAGGGGGGAGGGGGGAGAAACACGTGAAAGGGCATAACTGTGTTAATAAAATAATAAGAGTAAAACAGTGAAAACTCATTATAATGACACCATTTGTCCCCTAAGAAATGTGTCAGATAACTGACTACGTCAGATAAATGAGTCTAATTACAAAGAAAATAAACCTTTTACCATGAAAATTGGTGTCAGTGTATTGAATCTGTCGGATATCTGAGTGTCATTATAATGAGGTTTCACTGTAATAAAATAAAATGAACTTTTAAGCACTTAATTTAAGATTTGTAGGTCTGAACATTGCCAGACAGTCCCTTGAGAGACCTTTTCTGGTTCTCATTCTGATTGGCTGCTGTGGCCCCTCTTATGTTGTTCTTGGAACCACTCATATTGAAAATTTGGTTTCAAGAATGGCAAAAAAAAAAAAAAAAAAAAAAAAAAAGCCCCTCCCCCTCCCCAACTAAAAATCAATGACTACACTTCTCAGCAGGACAGGTGTTAGCTAGGCTTGACATAATGGGTAGGATAGAAAAAGCTTCAAAATGAAGCTGTTCTGTGAGGTCAATTTGTCAGCACACTAGTGATACCACAGCTTCTTGATCCTAACCGTAGAAAACTGGGAATAAAATACTTTATTATTTTTCAGGGGGTGGGGATTGAATGAATTTCTAGTGCCAGTATGTGCAAATGTGTATGTAGGGGCAGGTGGATCAGCTGTCCTTTTTGGTCAAGAGAGACTGTTTAATCCCTCAATGGCCGATAAGCTGCTATTCACCCAAACAGGGATGTGAATATTTACTTATTGATTGGTTAAATTGTTAACAGAGAACGCCACTTATATGCTCAAAATTAATAACAAAGTGACAAAAGAAGCCAGAAGGGGCATGAAAAGAATCATAACTGACAGCCCCAATGATTTAGAATTGTAATTGTGTAATCACAGTACAGAGGAGCCTGGCTTGATAGACCACCCCTATATATCACCAAATTATGATCTCTCAAGACAGGTTGTCTCTCAAAAACAGGTGTAAACAACAATAAAAGTATTAAACACAGTGTCTTCAAAAGTTGTTAACGCAAGGCAGGTGGTCTCTCTTTGGGGTGGTGGGTCAAGCCAGGCTGCACTGTACATTGATCAGAGTGCTGTTGTAATCAACGCTATGCATTGACCAGGCTGACAAAGATCACTTGCTGTTGGTGAAACCGTGCTAGGTTTCAAGAGTGTGGTTAATTGATCAACAAGGTGCTCAGTGTTGCCTTGATCACGACACTATTGAGGTTGTACAGTGGGCTGTATTCATCAAGATGCCATTGTAGGTTATACGGTGTGGGTCCATAAGGAGACCCAGTTGAAGGTTATACTGTGTGGATCATTGATGAAAACCCAGCTGTAACTTAAGTATTATGGGTCATTGATCAAGATGTTGATGCAAGTTTTACAGTGTCACATTGATCAAAATCTGTCAAAGTTTATACTGTGTGGCACACTGATCAACAGGTAAGTTACACAGTGCTAGACATCTATTAAGATTTTGTCATAGATTTCACAGATTAACACTTTCCAGTCTGGGCCATGATGCACCTATGCTTCCTTTATCTGATGATTTCTAGTGATTTTAGTGAAATTTCTAAACGTTGGACTTTCACTTACATATATTTTTGTTCATTCAAGATTGTAAGTGTTTTCATTCCAAAATAACCATTGGTGTCAATTCACATGCTACATTTCGTTTTATAGCAACACTATGTGGTAAATTATATAATGTCATATGCAATTGCCATGGTAACCACTTTTTCACAAAAATTTCCAAAATCTATAAAAGAAATGTGTTACGTGTATATTGATGCGCTAAAAAAAACATAATACAAGAAACAATCCAATAAAACGCTGAGAATATTTGCATAATTTCAGGTGAATTTTAACACAGGCTCACTTTCCGCCTGATAGAAAAAAACGTGTTTTGCATGTGGTTGCCATGGTGACCACACGAGCCAGTGTACAAGCGGACCCTGACTTCAAGGGTGTACATGAACCCCGACTTGAAAGTGCTAAGGTGTAAGTGTAAATTATAGTGTTATGTTGATCAAGAGGCTGTTGTAGGGAATACGGTGTGATGCATTAATTGAGATGACAGGCTAGGCTTGCAATAATTATAAGTATTGATGCAACATGGTAGGCACCATGTCTCATGTCTGAGTATTAGTTTATTGATATGCTTACTCTTCAATAAATGCCAATACATGTTCATGTATGTAACCATTGAATATTCCACACTATTTTGACACTAGGCTAAATATTTGTATATTAAGCTCAGTTAGTTAATCCCAGAGTTTGGTGAAATTCAGTGAAATGTATACATACATATATTTTTCAATGCAGCAAGTGTAATGGAAGACCAGCTTGCATTGTAGTACAGTACAGTGAAAACCTTTAATTTAAGACCACTGTTGTAAAAGACCACATTCCGTAAACCACCTGGACCTTAGCAGTAGATGTATTGACTACAATGTAACAGTATTGCATAACGCAAGGTGCCAGGGGTTTAAGGTATTGATTGGTTTTGGTGTTCAAACAGTAATTTCCAGGATAATTACCCGTCTTGACAGAACATATCATTTAAGGTGATATCTGTGTGGCAGAAATGTGGTCTTAAATGGAAAGGTTACACTGCGAATGTTGTTCATGCGATATGGTCGCAGTTGTATGAATGATGAAAGAATCGCGTGTTTCAATGTTTAAAATACAGACATTACCTGTTTCAATGTCAATAAAGGCATTGTCAAGTTTCAATGTTTATAGGGACATTGACCTGTTCCAATGTCAATATGTGGCCAGCTTGCAAATAAATTTCTCCCGGAAATGTTATGTTTGTCAGAGTTTTTTTGAACTGGAGTAAGTCTGCTCCAGATTTCCTGAGAAGATTATTTCAACCACCTGTGTCAAATGACAAGCCATTTATATAGGCTTGGCTGCCCATGGAGATCATTATATTCAAATCAGTGGCACAGCTATGGGCACAAAAGGAGCCCCTTCCTGTGCCAACATTTTTATTGGAGATTGGGAAGGAAACAAGCTACTGAAATTCCCACTACATACACAACCTTTTATGTGGTGGCGATTCATTGATGATATTTTCTGTATTTGGACTTTCGGAGAGGTGCAACTGTCAGAATTTGACACACCTGGACCCCAGTCACACAAAAATCGGATGCTCAATGGACCACTTGTACACAGAGATTCCCTTTGTGGACACTCTAGTACAAATAGGGAAGGACCAGAAGATTTTCACTTCTCTGCACAGAAAACCAACATAAACACAGGTATCTGCTTTATAGGTCTGCCCACCGCAAACATAGCAAACAGGGAGGGCCATATGGCCAACTCTTGAGGGTCAAGTGAATGTGTTCCTGAAAAAAAACTTTTGTAGCACATGATGGCAAGATCATATTGCTATCAGAGAAGGGGGTTCCCAACCCCTACCTTGCAGGAAGAGCTGCCTGACAAAATACTTTTGTAGCACATGATGGCAAGGAATCAGGAGTCCTTTGATTTAACCACAAAAAGTAAAATTTACATATCTTGTACACAAAACTGTAGTTAAAGAATCGGAACTAAACAATGAAAGTCTACATAAAAAAGGTCAGGGAGACACACGTTAAGACCTTTGATAGATCGCTATCACGCGTGCCACCCTACATACATGTAAACAAATAATGGTAATATAGAAAAGTGGTCAATATTACATTTCATTCTAAAAATGCAATAGCAAGATCCTACTTTACTATCAGAGAAGGGGGTACCCAACCCCCACCTTGCAGGAAGCACTTGACAAGGTTAGACTCTTAGATAGAAATGTCCTTACCAGACAAGTCTGCAAATTAGGACAGTGACAAAATTTTCCTGATTATCTGATATCACTCAGGACTACCACCTTTGAAAGAGATAGACAAGACTGCAATACAAGTTTCCAGATCAGGACAGTGACAAAATGTTCCTGATTATCTGATATCACTCAGGACTACCACCTTTGAAAGAGGTAGACAAGACTGCCATACAAGCTTTCAGATATGCATCAATCTTTCACACACAGACAAGTCATTGCAGGTTGTAGATGGGCAGAAAATTTGAAAGATACGCCAGTCCGATCTTGCATTAGGTACTCTCCCAGACCAATCAGACAACCACCTGCTATAGCAGACTGATGTGGATGAATTCAATCTCTACTACAATACAGCCTGCATGTAGTGCCCCAACATGGATCATAGGGGTATATAGTCCTAGGTACCCCAACAGACGGGAGTTATCCTGCCCCTCAAAGAAGTATGCGAACACAACAATCTTGTTTACCTCATGATGTGGGGTGTGCAAGAAACAAAATGTGGGCCAGACAGGCCGAACATTGATAGACAGAAAGTATGAGTACAGTAAAACCTTTCTAACAGAACACCTCTGTATACGAACAACTCTCTATACTGAACACCATTTCTTGGTTCCGAATATATACTTCCAATGTTAACAACCCTCCCTATATCGAACACCTCCCCATACCGAACACTTTTTCCGATCCCAAGGGTGTTCGGTATTTAAGGTAGGTTTTACTGTATTTCTATTACACCAACTGAACAGACACAACTCAACCACTGGTCAGGCATACATTTTGCACTCCCAGGTCATGATACGTACTCCAGATCTGCAAATACAGATATTGGAGCACATGCACACTCCACCATCATGAGCCAAGACTCTGAGATTGAGATTTGAGAACTACTGGATCCATCATTTGTGTACTGCAGAACCACAAAGCCTCAACGTTATGGGCAGATAAGCCTGCTTGCTTATGTAGCATGCTAATTTTTTAATACCAAGGTTTATCTGCCTACTAACATTGCCAAATGCTTGCGGAAAAATCTTTTTCCACAAGGTAACCACTGCAAAATATACTGGACTGGCAAATGGTAGGCTACCATTTTCACTATATGATTTATTACTTTAACCAGCACATGCCAGACCCCAACAGAGGCAGAGTCAATGTACTTTCATCTGGCCGACTTGTGGGGATCTGAGCTATGTTCTAACTTAGAACTGTCATTGTACTCGTATTAGCACGTGCATTCACATGGAACACATCATGCACTGTTTACCAGGCAAGCCATGTGTAATGGTTTACACCCTTGTATCTAAGCCAGCTTAGGCAGCCTTTACACTCTTTCTCTGAGGAGCTACAGATGTATCGAAACACACTGGAATTAATGGGAAGGAGTTTGCAGCCTGGATCGTGATAAGCTCAAACAAATTTATGTTTACAACAGATATTGTAATTCCCTCCAAAGTTTTATAGTAAAAGTTTCGTGTCCAAATGAGCCCTCATATACAGTGAAAACTCGTTATAATGACACCATTTGTTCCCTTAGAAAAATGTCAGATAACTGAATATGTCAGATAAATTAATCCAACAACAAAGAAAATGAACTTTTGCCGTTCAAAACTTGTGTCAATATAATGAATATGTCAGATATCTGAGAGTCGTCATCATGAGGTTGGGTTTAAATTCCAAGCCAAAGCAAGACGCTGCTGACCTGACATGTCCTGTTACTGTATTATGTTTTGTGACCACGGGACAGCCAGGTCTCGAACCAGCAACTTTTCGACACCAATCATCTGGCCGAAAATGGGAAACACACATACCAACTGCACCAAATCCCCATTTTAAAAAAGAATGGTTCAATGGACGCCGGTATGCGTGAATGCCATGATTGACACGGCCCAGTTAATTGTAATTAATCCAGTACATGTACAAGTACTGTATTCGGAGTTGTCCAGATCAGGGACTGTACATATGTAAGTCCATCAGCATCAAAGGAGCACCAAAAATATATTTTGTGACTACGGAACAGCCGGGTATCAAACCAGCAACCTTCGGCACCAATAACCTACCCAAAAATGGGTTACGCACACACCAACTGCACCAAATGAACAAGTGTGTGATCAAGAAGTTTTGTTCAGGTTGGTTTTTGTAAATGAGAAATTTCATGAGAAACATTGAAGCAGATTACTTATTTTCCATCCGAGCACATTTTTTCAGGGATTTGAGCAGGAAGGGCTCAAATATGGATTTAATTCAGAACGCTTGCTGCACATCACCGTAACATATGCCTGTTTTGAGAAACTGTTTTTATTACCTCAGCTGACTTATCAGTCATCTAAGGTTATAGGATAGTCATTAGTCCATCATCAGCATTCTTCCATCAACAGTGTACATTTTCAACTTCTCAAAACCATCCACTGGATTCCCTTGAGACTTGGGTAGACTCTACCAAGTTTTTTCAAATGGTTACACTCCAAAGATATTTCAATTTTTGGGGGGTTTTTTTGTTTTTTTGTTTTTTTGTTTTGTTTTTGTTTTGTTTTGTCTTGTTTTTTTTTTTTGGTCATAATCTTTAAAAAAAATCTATGAAACCACTCAAACAATTACCTTGAAATTGCATAGGTACACTTCCAGGGACCCCCTAAACTTTTTTTTTCCCAACAGGTTTTGCAGAGATTTTTCAATTTTTATGTCTGGGTGCTAACCCAGACATTTTGTTTTTCCAAGAATTTTTTTTTCTTTCCTTCTTTATTTCTTCCTTACCACCAAATTTGTCCAGGGCTTTTCTTGAGCACTATTATTCAGAAAACCACCAAACTTGCCATGGTGAGTGACTTACCAGTGAAAGTGTGCATCTCATTTGGGATAGTCATGATGATATCACCCATGCACAATATGTTGTTGGACAAGGCTTTGTGTCTCGCCACTCCCTTTGCAAGTCCTAAGTCTCAGGACCTCAACAACAAGGCAGAGGATGAGCTTCTGCTTTTGGATGCATCAATTAGCAGATCCCGACCGAGGTTGAGGGCTCAACCTAAACACCATTCTTGCTCTGAACAGCCAAGCTTGTTGGTGACTGTAGGGACCATAGAACAGCCTTCCACACCTATGAACACTACACCTGCTCCACTGATGGCATTTACCCATGTCAAAGCTGTTATGCAGAGCCTGGTTGATGACCAAGCTGTGGTCCCACCAGAGGAGGAGAGGCGCTGGGCTGTTGCACTGTCCTGCCAGGGCTTGCCCTCCACATGCCCTGGCACCCCTACACCTTTTTCGCCTTTGGTGGCTGAGTTTTACAACCAGCTCACAGCCAAGACTCGTGGCACACAGGTTCTCATAGGGCTGACGATGTCTGGGTATCTGAGGGAAGGGCAACTCCTCCCTAAGCCAGACGTCCAGGGGAGATGGTATTCTGTGCCTGAGCAGATCTTGTTGGGTCCACTGCCAGTGGACTTAGACTGGGAAAAGTTTGGTGCTTGGCAGCCAAAGCCCATCACAACATCTGCCCAGGAATTCAAGCGATTGGGGGAAGATGCCAGGGTCTCTGTCCTTACATCATCCTACTATGACATTTTGTTGGCCACTATGAGGTCTCTCCTTGATGACCTCAGGGACCCTGTGCACATCACAGAGGCTCGCAGGACCGGTTAGACCAGGCAACATTCCTTGTGACTTCTTTATCATGAGGCATTGATCACCAGGTACAGACGGCCTGTGCTTTGAAGGTGAACCTTCATTTGTTGTGGAGGGATGCCTACTTCCAGGCTCAGAAGTTGCCTGACTCGTTGTACAACAGAGCTAAAAAAAGGGCCGCTCTTCTCCAGAACTCATTCGCAGGAGAGATGGCGAAGGTTTGTTCTTCAAGCACAGGATCTATGTGCCCGCTCAGCCGATCAAACCTGTACCAATTAGGCATTGATCGACTCTGTTAAGTCACTTTACAGTCCTTGGCTGCTGCAGCCCCAAAGCATGGCAAGTCTTTTCAAACCCCACCTACTCACCCGATGGTTCATGCTTCCTCCAGAACACAACACCCCAATAAGAGCAGGCAGCTCTCGGAGAAGGGGAAGTGCTTTGGTAAAATCAATGAGCCTGCCACAGAACCCAAAGCATAAGGCAGTTGAGACGCTTCAGAGCAAGTGCACCAGAGAGCCGGTCATGAATCAAGGCTCTCCCGGCTTTTACAACTTACTCTTCCTAATCCCCAAGTAAGACAGAGGATGGTGCCCAGTCATAGAACATCAATGCTGAACACCTTCCTGGAAGTCCTTTCGGATAAAGACCCCCAGTCGGTCGCAGCGGCTTTGCAGACCATGGAGTGGACGATGTCTCTGGATCTCCAGGATGCATTGTTCCACATGTCAATCATGTAGACTTCACAGAAGTATCTGCAGTTTACATTTGCAAGCCAAGTTTACCAGCTCAGGGCACTTCCGTTCGGCCTTGCCATGGCACCACTGGTGTTTACCCGGTTCGTGCAGACAGTTGTTGCTTACCTTCAGCAGTCGGCCGTATCTGGATGATTGGCTTATCTGGGCACTCAGCACCTGGATTTGCAGCATCACACACAGACCCTTCTGGAACTTAGCCAACACTTGGGCCTTATAGTGAACCTAAGCAAGTCTAGCCTTTGGCCAGAGCAGACTTTCCTCTTCTTCAGCATCCAGCTGGACATGGTTGCCTATATCTGTTGCCCTTTGGAAAAACAGTGGGAGAGACTTCAGTCACTGCTCAGAGCCTTTCTGACTTGCAAGGTCCACTCAGCACAACCATGGCTCACCCTGCTGGGCTCATTGTCCTCAATGGACTCCCAGGTCCCACTTAATTGCCTTCGCCATCACCCCTTGCAGCATGCTCTGCAGGGTAGATGTTTGAGGGACCAGGACTATCAGGCCCCGCTGCCGATTCTCAACAAGGATCATTATGGCACCTTCTGTGATGGACCGTATGGGAGAACATCATGTCAGGACAGACGCTGACACCTTTTCAGGCCCAGCTGGCATCTACATGGACTCTTGTCGGTCCAGGTGCAGAGCCCATGTGGAAAGCTGGACGGCATCCTGCCTTTGGCTGGCGTTCTTTGCATCTCACCACATAAACTGCAGGTTGGAACCGGAGGCACTACGCTTGGTGCTCCTCCAGTTCTGGGACCTACTGGGGCACAAACATGTCCTCAAAATGTGCAACAACAGGACAGCGGTGGCCTCCCTCAACAGGCAAGGCAGGACCTGATCCAAGAAGTTGACACACTTAGCTGGATGCATCACTCAATGGTCCTTCGAACACAACGTCTGCGCACACATGAGGCACATCCTGGGACATCAAAATGTCTTGGCCTACCAACTCTTGAGGACAGGTCATCCGATGGGGACAGACTGGTTGCTCCACCCACGGGTCATTCAGGCCATGTGGGCCAGATGGGGAACTCCACATGTGTACTTGTTTGCGAGAATGCGAAACTGCAGGTTCAGGTCTCACCTCTCCCAGACCCCAAGACCCTGGCAGTGGATGTTCTAGCCATGATCACTGGAGCAACCTTTGAGCGTATGCTTTTCCACCTCAGATCCTTCCAAGGGTACTGGCCAAGGTTCTGTCCTACCATTGCAATCTGATCCTCATCACCCCCTGGCAACCCAGGAACAATTGTTTGTAGACCTGTTGGAATGAGGCGTCAAGTCTCCACTACCTTTAACCAGCATGGCCAAAACTTCTGGTGCAGCCCTCAAGTGCTCAACCTCCACACTTGGCGGTTGTCTCACAGCACATCTGCCACAGAGGTTTCTTGGAATCGGTCTCTGATAGAATTGCTGGAGGAGGGCTTTGATCTTCTTTTCTAACTGTCTAACATGGTTTCTGACTGGTGTGCCAGTCATGGAATTCACACTTGGTCTCTGCGCATTGCAGACATTGCCGACTTCCTGCTTTACCAGTGGGAAGTTTTAGGTGACAGCCCGAGAACAGTAGAGGGTTTCCGATCAGCCATCTCTTCAACCATCTCAAAGGTCCTAGACATTCACTTTGGGAGTGATCCGTATCTGTCAGCGCTCATCGCATCCTTCTACACTGACAGGCCAGCATCGACTGGGTAGACCTCAAGTACTGCACCTGGAAAAGTTGTTTTCTATTAACACTTGCTTCGGGGGCTCAAAGAAGTGAGATCCATGTGTCTGGCTAATGACTGACCCCAATGGTCACTTGACCACTCCCAGGTGACCCTGAAGATTCACTTGTGATTCCTTGCAAACAACCAAGTGGCTCGAGATCCGGCTACGGCCATCAAGGGTTTTTCCCTCCATGCTATGGATACTTCTCTTCCCCAAGAGGAAAGAGCCTTGTGTTGCATGAGAGCCCTTCGGTGGTACCTTTCACACATGGAAAGATGCAGGGGACACAGGTCTGCCCTCTTCCTACCCCTTGGTAACCCTCATAAGCTCATAAGGATTAAGTTTGCAGAAACACAATTTTTTCGTGGATTAAACAGGCAATCCTCAAGGCCTATGACATTTCGCTGGAAAGACAGGGTGTCTCAGCCAGAGCTCACGAGGTGCAATCCTTTAATGTCTGCTGACACGCCTTGTGGAGTGTCGCGGTTGTTGACATACTGCGGGCTTGCCGATGGCGATTATCTACAATCTTCAGCGAGCATTATATACCTGCATGAAATGATAGTGCCAGAGGAGGGCATGCACATCTTTGCTTGCATCACAGGCTCCTTTGCTTAAGTTCAGATACTTGTCCGTTAGGCCTTCCGGTTCCCATCAGAGCAGCTATTGTGTTCCAGTTCATGATGTACTTGTGGTTTAGATTCGATGTGGCCCATAGGTCACCCACTTCTTAGTGGGCCTATGGTATTGTGCTAAGTTGACCTAATCTTGCACCTGTATCAAGCAGTTTGTCCTGATATCCTGAACTGTTACCAGGTGACCCAGGAGTCCACTGCCCTAAGGTACCATATAAGAGCCCCCCCCCCCCCATGCCCACCAGTTCTGCAACTAGGTCTTGTCAGATGTCCAGGTCCAATGGAGCTGAAACAGACAGCGTCTGCCCAAGAGGCAGACAGCTATCCTGTTGGCCGGCAAGTTCCAGGGGATTCAGTGTGGTCCCATGCTGGTCAGTAAGGAGGGTTTCTGGTTTCGGCCGGATTCAGCTGTTGGTGGCCTCAAGTCCATGTACCTCAGAGGTTTTCCCTTCAGACATCGCCTCCTCACTCAGACCAGTGGTTTACCCCAAGCTGACGGACCTGGTGGTCAAATGTGGTCAGTATGCCACTGGCATTACACCCTCTGCCTTTGCGTCTGTACATTGGCAAATGGTGGTCGAGAGGTAAGGTTACCTGACTAATATGGGAAATTTTTAGTAATTTCTGTATTAGTAAATATTCTTACCTCTTGATGGCCAGAGAAGCCCACCCGACCACCCCACTTCTTTCAGCTGACGTCAACTGACCACTCCCCAGAAGAGGAAGGATGATATGGGGAGCATAGGCGCAGGGAGTCACCATCAGCTCCAAAGGAAACGAGAGATGGTGCCACGGTACTGTCAGGTTTTCAGGAATCAAGTGAGTGAAGTCAACTCGGTTTCATGGGCATTCAACCCAGGCACAAAAGTCTAGGCAAATGGTGGTAGAGAGGTATAAGTATACTTACTAATACCGAAATACTAAATACTTTCACATATTCTACCACATTTGTTAAATGTATGTGTTCAGATGTGAGGTTGCTCACAATGGATGCTTTCCTGTCGTTTAAGTTCGAATGATAAATAAATATTGCCTATTTATCCTTGTTATCCTAAAGCCTAATTTTATACTAAAGATCAAATAGTCAACCATGTAGGGTTCACACCACGACAGTCAATGCAAATTTATGGGCAAGCAACAACAGAAATCCAATTGGTTTCCTATGGCAAGCCATTTTGATGTGAGTCCTATAAGGCAATATCACTAAATCATTTAGCAATATGGCCAAATCATATTGCTGAATGGTCTCATTTACTATTGTGTAAGAGTCATTAAAGGAACCCCCCGAATGATTTAGCAATATCAATAAAGAAAAGAATTGTTGTATGCTAGGTAATTGAACTGTGCATGTATAGTGATGGGTTCAAAGGACCAAGCATTTGGATCCCTGTAGGCCTGGCTGGTAAGTTTGATGACAAAATAGTTACCATACACTGTCTCCGCAGCATGATAATAAACCCATTGACAATGCCAGAGAAGACAATCAATTCTCAACAGGACACTTTGGGAGGATGAAATTTAACCCCCCACACTTTCCTACAAATCGACAGCCATATCGGACAAAAATAGGACTTGAAGCGGAAATACATTTGTAATATCACTGGATGATTTAGCGATATCCCTATTATGTTCGTTAGCAATATCCCGAAATATGTTGTTTAGCAATATCCCTAAATCATTAAGCGATATCTATTGTATTTGTGTCTTTTTGTCCAGAACCACTTCCTTGTGGTCATTACCCTATTCCGCAGTCTGAACACACATGGGCCCCCTAGTGCCAAACTGTCCGGTAACTCTCCAGTGTTAGAGGTAGGAAAACCACAAAAATATTCACTTCCGGCAACAAAGAACGATACTTAATTTTTGCGCATGTAAACGTGCCTAAATATATATCAAAATTAACGTGTATTGTCACAAAATATGTGATAAATGACAGATAATTCATAAATTAATAGATATCAAGGTTAGAAACAGGTTTAAGGAAAATACCAACATGCACCTCCAACACAGTAGAGTGCCGAACAATTTAGCATTGGGGGCGCATGTGTGTAACTCTTTACTCTCTATATAAGCTACCCTGTCCCTGTCTAACCTGGTTTTCAGCCGCCTTACGGAACAATGCCACCCGTCAATCATACTTAACAACCTGTCACGTGGCTGCAGGTAGCAACGGCCCATGGCAAAAAGAGAGTGGTATCAGGGCGGCAATGCGAAATAAGGCAGCATGCCGAAAGTGTTTGTGATCAGGGAAAAGATGCAAACATGCTAACATATCATAGCCTTAGTGGTTTACTTTATAGTTATCTTGCTTGTTTTGCGTTCTAATGATGGGAGACTTTAAACGTTCAAGAGGAGCGGGAATCGTCAGACGATGTCCCTTCAAACTTCACAGGCCGTGCCGCAATGAATTACCTCAGTGGTCCTTCACACCAAAGACAGGTGGGGAAAAAACTGACACCATGATCAACGATACCCACGTACATAATAATACTTTATCGGCACCCAAGGATGAGGAAATAAAAGTATAAATAAACACATCGAAATGAGCATAAACGTGAACAGCAGAGAAAACACACAAAATAGCGTTACAAAGCTCAGGTTGGAAAGAGAAATGAAACTCAATGAGAAAACAACTACAAAATAATGACAAACTTACTAAGTAAAGTGTAAAGACAAGACTTAGTCTAACAAGCTAACTACATAAAGTATACAGATAGGAGACAAGCAAATACAATAAAACACTATCCCTAAAAACAAGAGGTAGGCGTGCCCCAGGGCTCTATACTCGGGCCCCTCCTATTCTTAATTTATATTAACGATATTGTTGATAATATTACGTGTGACATCAGGCTCTTCGCCGATGACACTAGCATTCTCGAAATAATTTATGATCGTGAAGTCTCTGGGACTCGCATTAATACTGACCTCGGCCATCTCTCTATGTGGGGTCGGATCTGGCGCATGACATTTTGTGCCATTAAATCACTTTCGGTCCTGTTCTCATGCAAACGAGACAAAGTAACTCACCCCACCTTGTATCTTGGTGAGACACCCATCCCGGAGGCTACACACCACACTCACTTAGGTATCACTCTCTCGCATGATTTAAAATGGCACTCACATATTAATCGCATTGTCACTGCAGCGAGTAAACGTCTATCTGTTCTAAAACGGCTTAAGTTCAAACTTTCCAGAAAAACTTTATCAAAATTGTATCTGACCATGGTTCGACCCATCCTAGAATACGGTTGTGTCCTTTTTGACAACTGCACACAAGAGTTAGGCCTATCTGATCTCCTAGAAGGAATACAGTATGAAGCTGCTAGAATATGTACGGGTGCTATGAAATTTTCGTCACGTGATAGACTATTGGCTGAAATTGGCTGGGAACCGCTTCACACCCGCAGACAATTTTTCAAATTAGTGTTCTTCTACAAAATGTTCAATAAGCTTACCCCCCCCCCCCCCCTTACCTATATGAATTAATCCCGAATTACGACTTACCCCCGACCGGCCGCCTCCTCCGCAGGCCCCCCCCCCCCCCAACAAAGGCAAATTAAGTGCAGGACTGATCGTTACTTTAGTTCGTTTCTACCATCCGCCATTCGCCTTTGGAACGACTTACCTGATGATGTCAAGCTTTCCCAAACACTTTCAATCTTCAAAGTAAAACTTGCCAAAGTTCTGTTCTTTCGCCATGAAATTCCAAATTACTTCGTGTTTGGTGATCGCTTTGCAAATATAACTCACACCCAGCTTCGCCTAGGGAGGTCTATACTTAATTCCCACTTATATGAAGTTAATATCCTGCCCTCTAGCTTCTGCCTGTTCATGCAACTACCTAAATGAAGACACGCGTCATTTTTTCCTGTTTTGCCCACTTTTTGATCAACCTAGACTTACACTCCTGAGGTCTGTTGCAAATGTGCTTGCTCCTGTATGTCTGGAGAACCCCTCGATTAGTTATTTGTAATAGCTACTGAGTAATCCAGTTCCATTCTTGGAAATAAATACGTTTACATACATAGGGCGCCGGCGGATGACCAAACCCGCCATCCGTGCACTGACCACAAGCGGCCGCAGGCCGCCCCACCGAAGCAAGTAGTACAGAAACCCAACAATGACGGCAAAGAGATTTCAGACTTGCCAAGGCATCAACATTTCTTTTCCAATACCAATGTGAAGAAACAAATTTTACTCCTGACTTGAGACAGGCAGTCACCCATAAAAGGCAACTGGTGGTTTTAAACCGGTCCTCTCAACCTTAGAAATATTCAGCATTAACTGCAGACACTAGTTCTTTTTTCCAAAATGTATTGGCAACACAACTTTCGTTGCCAGGCTTGAGGTCACGGGGCCGGAAGGACCGCCTCCATGACGTCACACTTTGAAACCAGATTGTCGATGCCGCCTATTGACAGATCGCTGAATAATGTTTTCCGTAATTCAAAGGCCCTTTTATTCATGTGATTGGCCAAGAATTGATTGACAACCTCCCCAAATGTTCAGGGACGATGTTTACTACGTTTTGTACAAATATCAGCTCAACTTGAGCAAATGGTGTTGTTTCAGAGGCAAATGGTCAACATCAAAGGCCTTTGAAGCTTGTTTTCTCAGAAAGGATAATAGGACGAGAACCCCACCTAAGAACGGCTATTCCAAGAAAACGACTGGGCGAAATTGACTCCGGTTAACGGCTTTTGATTCATTAAAGTCTGAACTGTAAAAACTATTCAGCGATTTTCTAAATTTTGCTTCGTTCTTTTTCTATGAAATGAAGAAATTGAACATCCTGAAAATCAAAGGGAAAATTGAGACGTCAAACATTGAGGATGGATAACAGAAAAACGAAACCAAACATAAAAAATCGCAGGATCGTTTTTGTTGCCAATATGTCAGGATTAAAATCCAAGTGTAATTATGATTTTATCACAAATAATTAGTGACTTATATCGACATTTATGGGGTGGATGCTTTGCGGTCAACTTTCAATTGTTTATTCAACAATTAACATCACAGACACCCAAATACAGGACATATAAATTCTTTGGAGTATGACGAGTACACACATATATGATATGTTGTCCTAACGCAAATACATTTTGAGCCAGGATTGACTGAAGTGGGATTTATTTTTGGTGTCTTACCTGTGCTTAAATGGCCAAGTGCAACGAACATTAGCATTTGGCTGGAGTGTTCCCTGTATTGCTACATGAACATCTTTGCATCAGTGCCAATTGTCAATATTTGGATGCTGTATTCTTTCTAATACCAGCATGATCTGATATGAATGAAGAATCCCCACAAGGCTGTCCACTCTTCAAAGTTGGGAGTGTTATGCTTTCAAAGCATATAACGCTGGATGTTCTGAGTCCAGAGCCCACCTTGGAACCCCAAAATAGTGAACTGAGGTGGAAAATGAAAAACACGACCATACATACCAACAAACTACTGATACAGTGCACATTGAAAAACTATATGCAATAGTAAAAAATGCAAGACGTTTAATTAATAAATTGGCATTTTATCCCTTAAATTATACCCCCATTAAGACCACTCCCCTGACCATATTTTTCAGTCCCCTGGGTACTAAGGAGATTCCACTGTATATCAAAGAAAATTTAAATGCATTAGTTGTAGATGAGATGACTAAAACTTCAAATACATATATCTTACGGTGAAAAATAACAACAACAACAACTGGAAGTTTACTTTTATTGACTTTTATACAGGCAATTTTAATAGAATGCGATATTTTCACAGTAATATAACTGGAGAGAAGCTTTTGAAGACCATACAGCTACTGAAAAACTAGATATTTTTGCAGGATTAATAAACTCGTGTACAAAGGTACATTCAACAGAAAAGCAGGTACACAAACAAAAAGAACTTGCCATGGATGACAAAAAAGTGCACTGTGCAAGAAAGAGTTCAAAGTATCATGCCTGGAAGAGATAAACTGAAACAAAAGAATATTACATGCACATGAATACTCAGTATAAAAGGCAGCTTAACATAGCTAGGCGACTGGTGCCAAAGGTTCCAGGTTCGATTCCCGCTCGTTCCGAACATAAAATATATATTTTCCGCATTTGCTTAATGCTGGTGGATTTAAGTCCCCGATTCTGGAAATAAATGCCGATTCAGTACTTATACTGCATAACCGTGTTGATATGGCACTCGCACATAACTACCTCCATTGAACCATTCTTTTTTGAGAATGGGGATTTGGTCAAGTGGATACGTGCGTTTCCCATTTCAGCTAGGCGACTGGTGCCAAAGGTTTCAGGTTCGAGTCCTGCTCGTTCTGGTGATGAGAAATGGCAAAAAGAATTTTTAAAAAAGTTAGGAGATAATGTTACTAAGGACCCCAAAGTTTCTATGCTTATGTAAGATAAAAACTAAGACTAAGGACAGTATTGGTCCCTTGACAGATGACCAAAGCAATGTTATAACCAGACAGTAAAACAGCCAAAAACTTAAATCTATATTTCTATCAGTTTTCACTGATGAAGCTCCAGATAATTTACCTTAACCAGTTGAAGTATACACAAAAACACTGCTTAGAAAATTTTCGAAAGACGCATATTATCCAAGGCTATTCAACTTACATAAAGAAATATTATATCGATAAATACAAAATTGGCTGTCATATACAAAACTGTTATGTCTGCAATATTAATTGTAGAGGGTAATTTTGTATGTAAATTGAACCCTGCGCAATAAGTCAATTTTACAACACAGGTGGCCTACTATAAAACATAAGAATTTTAGCTTACATGAACTTGAAAGTAATCTGTGTGTGTGTGTGTGTGTGTGTGTGTGTGTGTGTAACTTCAAAGTATAATTTCATTGGGTGGCCTGTATGATAGCAGTCATACATGAGTTTAATACAGGTCTCCCAGATCAATATGTATATACATGGAGCTACAGTAGCTCCATGGTATATATAATATTGTTTTTATGAAAAATAATTATTGTACGGTACTGACTGAATGTATATATATGTTGATTGAGTAAAAGAATTCCTGATTCCTGATTCCTTCTGGGTTTGTATAGTAATTCAAATAAGATCAAACCCCATGATGCAGACTGAGACTCTACCTGGATTATGCACATACTTAAAGTTAATCGTCAGTTAAAGGGTCAGTCGAGCAGTTGGATAAATGCCGAGGCATAGCAATAGCATCAAATATTGGTAAAATCTTTACACGTGTCATGTACAGGAGATTGGGAAGAATAGTTGAAAGAGAAGATATGTTAGGGGAGATTCAGAATGGGTTCAGGCCAGGTAGGAGAGTAGTGGATCATATCTTTACTTTGTCCCAGATTTTAGAGATTGCAAGGAAAAAGAAACGGAAGGTGTACATGGCTTTCTTGGATATCCGGAAAGCTTATGATAGGGTGTGGCGAGATGCTCTATGGGCAAAGATGGAGGGGTTAGGCTTTGGAGGTAGGTTTTTGGAAGTTTTGAGAGCACTATATGTGGATGTCAAATGTACCCTGAGTTTGGGAGAAGTTGAGGTGGGTGAAGAGGAGCTGAGTATTGGGCTGAAGCAAGGATGTGTGTTGTCCCCGATACTGTTTTCACTGTGTCTACGAGATTTGGGAGATAAGTTGTTAGAGAGTGGAAAAGGTGTTAAGGTGGGAAATGAGAAGTTGGCAGGTCTATTTTTTGCAGACGATGTCGTACTGATGGCAAACTCAAAGGATGAACTGCAGAGTTTGCTCAAGATAGCAGGGGAATATGAGGAGAAGTGGAGGCTGGAGTTCAGCGAAGAAAAGAGTAAGGTCATGGCTCTAGGTCAGAAACATAGACAGGGAGAGAAGTGGATGGTATGAAGGTTCGAGATACCAGAAGGGCATGAGAAAGTCATTAGAATAAGGGAAGTGGATGATTATGAGTATTTGGGAGTGAGCATTAAGGCTACCGGCCAGGGCATGTTCCGATACCATGTCGATAAAATTAAGCAGAAAGTCAATAGAGCAAAGGGTATGATAAAGCTAACAGCAATGAATAGTTTTGATAAGGCATTTACAGGGAGAGTTCTTTGGGAGAGGGTAGCAGTCCCAGGAATGTTGTATGGTCTGGAAGTTATTTCAATAAGTGAGAAAGACTTGGAATGGTTGGAAAAGACACAGAGAGAGATGGGAAAATGGGTACTAGGGGCTCCCCCATGTGTGGCAACAGAAGCAGTACTAGGTGAACTTGAATGGATAAGTGTCAGGGATAGAATAGCAAAGTCGAAGTTGAACTATTGGGGCTATTTACAGGATGTAGGAGAAGACAGGTGGTGCAGAAAGGTGTATCTTGAGGCAGTTAGGGAGAAGACAAAGTGGATGACGGATATAAATAAGTTGGCAGAGAAGTATGATCTGAATGGGCCAGATGAGATTGAAATGTGGTGGAAAACGTACGTGGGAAAGTTGATTACTGAGAAGCATGTTGTTGAATGGAAGAGAGGGGTGGAGGAAAAGAGCACACTCATTGCATACAGAGGGCTTGATAAACCAGTCTGAGGAAAGTGTTGGGATTGTAGCAAGGGTTCCAAGTTGTTGTTTCAAGGAAGAGCAGGAGTGATTAATCTTGAGAAACAGACACAGAAGTGGACCAGTGGGAGCGATGGAAAGTGCAAGATATGCAGGGAGGATGAGGATGAGACAATAGATCATTTTCTTAATTGTGTGGTGTTCAGAGTATCAGGGATTGAGAGATAGTCTGTTTGAAGGGTGGAAAGAGAAGGATGACTAATGTAGAAGTCTAGAACAAGTTCAGAGCATGGCAGAGGGTGATAGGTTAGCCTGGATGTTGGGGTTGAAAGGAGATACGCCAGGAAGTGGAGTAGGGATTGAGTTAGTTAAGGGCTTTCTGGTGAAGTGCTGGGAAAGGAGAAGTAACGTGTTAGGTTTGAGGGAGTCTTAAGCCAGAGTAGGGAACTGAGAGAGGGGAAGGGAGAAGGTGGCCCTTATAAGGGCTCCCACGGCTCTGTCTATGGCAACATAGACAGGGACTGTGGGCATGCCGAGCGCAAGATGCGATTGTGGGATAGGTGTTGATTTCTTGGTCTCCTTTTCAGGACCACGGCAAACAAGTGGCGCGCCAAAGACAATATTATTATTAATTATATTTTGGTGCCCATCATCAGTAAAAATTGAAAAATATAATGAGTTTCTTGCCAGATCTGTGCAAACTCACGCCACTTTTTGCCCATATTTATATTTCTTCAGTGTATATGCAAAGTTGTAAATTTTCCTTTGCAGAACCATATTCCGGTGGCTTTGTTCTCTGTCTCATCCCAACCCAAGCCGATTAAATGATTGATCCCCTGTGGATCTATCCCTTTCCAGGTTGTTTCACTCTTTATATGTAGCAGTTCTCATTTCCGGTTGTTGTGCTTGAACGAACTCGTGCTTCTTACCATTGTCCCGGGATTGCTTGATTTCGACCAGTATGGCATCGCAGGCCAGACATAACTATCACCAAGACTGTGAAGCAGGCATAAACAAACAGATCAACCTGGAATTGTACGCCAGCTATGTCTATACCAGCATGGCTTATTATTTTGACAGGGACGACGTGGCATTACCTGGATTTTTCAAGTTCTTCAAGAATTCATCGGACGAGGAGCGAGAGCATGCAGAAAAGGTGTCGATGTGATTTTGACAAGTTAAACTTTATGTCTTTAGCGAAAAATTCATTCAAATACAAATTTCACGGGATGGGTTCTCTCTTGCAATATGTCGAAGAAAAAAAGCATTGACCCTGCATGACTCCTTCGAGTCCTAGTAAAAGGCGGACAACGGAACCACGGTTCCGAGCATTGCATAGCGGAACGGGCCTTCGCTGGTCCGTTGCACTTTTCTTTGGCGTTTTAGGCCCTCCAAGACCTGTCTGACCCTTGTGTCTTTTTTGTCTAACAACATGGTGGGGGTAGAAATGTACATTGAAAGAAAGGAGGTTGTTAAGAATCCACAACCCCATTTAGTTGGTGATGAGACTGCCAAAAAACGATGCATTTCTGGGGTTGGGGGGTCCCCCAACACCCCCTTTTCCAAGGTGGGGGGTTTGAACCCACATGTGGAACCCATTCCCTTATCCTTCCTCTCTTACTGCCTGAGCTAGGGAGTACTCTTGGTGATCATAGCATTTATGCCCCACTTGAACGCTCGAGTGCCTAAGCATTGCGAGGAGTGCCATTTAGAGAACCAGAAATGCTACTATAGCAACATGGCACTCACTGAATGGAGAGATGCCCTGTGGGAAAAACTAAGTGGACTAGGATTTGGTGGGAATTTTCTAGAAATTCTGAAAGCATTATATAAAGATGTAGACTGTACACTTTCATTAGGAAAGGTAGAAGTAGAGAATGCACGCCTGGATATAGGTCTAAAACAGGGATGTGTGCTGTCCCCGATTTTGTTTGCCCTGTATATAAAGGAGCTGGGGGACCAGTTAATGGAGTGTAATAAGGGAATAAAGGTAGGTGACCTGAAAATTCCAGGTCTGTTTTTCGCAGATGACATTGTACTCATGACAGAGTCCCAGAAAGACCTGCAAGAAATGCTGAACATAGCAGGGGAATACGGGAATAAATGGAGGTTAGAATTTAGTAAGGATAAGAGTAAAGTGATGACTCTTGGGAAGAAACCAGATTGGAATATAAAATGGAAAATTGGGCAGTTCCAAATTCCAGAAGGTAATGAACAATTAATTGAAATTGGGGAGGTTGATGAGTATGAATACCTAGGTGTTAAGATAAAGACAACAGGTAAAGGCATGTTCAGATATCAGGTTGAGAAGATTAAACAGAAAGTGAACCGTACAAAAGGAATGATTAAAGCTACTGCACTGAACAGTTTCAACAGAGCATACACAGCAAGGGTATTATGGGATAGAGTTGCGATACCAGGGATGATATATGGCTTAGATGTGATTTCAATAAGTGAAGGAGATATCCAGGGAATGGAGAAAGTACAGAATGAGATGGGGAAATGGATACTGGGAGCACCACCATGTGCAGCAACAGAAGCAGTCCTAGGAGAGTTAGGATGGAATAAAATTACAGACAGAATTGCCAAAGCAAAGCTTAAGTACTGGGGGTATTTACAATCAGTAAATGAAGACAGGTGGTGCAGGAAGGTTTACAATGAAATAGTCAAGGAACAAACAAGATGGGTCAAAGATATAAATAAGTTGGCAGAGAGATACGAATTGAAAGGATATGATGAGGTTGAAAACTGGAAAGTGTATATAGGTAGGACTGTTACAGAGGGCTGGAAAGAAGACTGGAAAAGAGGTGTCAGGGAAAAGAGTACACTAAAAGCATACAAGGTACTAGAAAAACCAAAGAAAAGTGTGTGTTGGGATGGAGGGAAGGGATCCAAGCTTCTTTTTCAAAGTAGGGCAGGAGTAATCAATCTAGAAAAGAGAAAACAGAAGTGGACAACAGGGAGTAATGGTAAATGTAAGGTATGTAGACAAGAGGCAGATGAGACAGTGGATCACTGGCTGTTGTGGTGTGATGCATATAGAGAGATAAGAGAAGAATTTTTCAGAAAGTGGCACAGGGAAGACTATAATAACAAGGGTCTAGAAGAGGTTCAGTGTTTAGAGGAAGAGGAACGTGTAGCATGGGTTTTAGGTTTGAAGGGTGGCTTTCTGGGAGGCAGGAAAGGCACTAAAAGCGTACAGGACTACCTGGTAGGATGCTGGGAGAAAAGAAATGAACTGATAGGGCTTGATAACAACAGGGTGAATTAGAATCTTAGATGCAGGGAGGAGAGGGAATGGTGGTAGCCCTTATAAGGGCTCCCATGGGATCCCCCATGGGAAATGCCTGAGCCTTAGAGGCGGGGATAGGGTGTATGAGGGAAGGTTTTTCTGTCCTTTTATGGGGGGGGGGAGGCTACAAGCGATGAGTGTTGGGGGATATATCCAGGGCCAGGGGCCCACCACAGCTGTGTGAGAGTGTGTGGTGGACTCTTAGCCTCGGCTCTGGTCCTGGTAAACATGGCAGCATGAGCTGATTAGCATAATCATGGTTTCCTCCATCTCATCATCTCTTTTCTTTCTTTCCTTCCTAGGCCACCTGTGTCACACAGGACCGCGGCGCATAAGCGGAGAGCCACAGTATTATTATTATATTATTATTACTGAACCGTGACCACTGTACCCCACCGTGAAAAATGGACATATCTACATGCCTTCTGGTTTAATATCACTAAATGTGTCAAAAAACATTGATTGCAGAGGTATTTTTTAGTTCATAGCTTAAAACTTACACTTAATGTGTTATAGGAATTTACAAACAAAACCAAATTAAAACCCTGTTCTGCAGTTTATTTGAGGATATTTGTTGCATGACAAGATCAGTTGGTGCCAGCAGTGTACAGGTGCTTGACGGAAAACTCCAACAAGTTCTTGACTTGAGTGGAAAGTGTTGAGAAAGGAAATGGAACAAGACTGCAGTAAATGTTCCTTCAGTAGGAAGGATCCACTTTTAAAGCAGGAAGAGTCAACTCTCAGCTCTCTGATTTTGACATGAACTACAGACCTAAAAGTTGTCCCACTGAAATACTTGTAAAAATTTCTGAGGTACAAACTTGAAACCAACCAATTTCCTTATTACATGGCACATGACGTACACGTACAGGTAACCAGTAAAAGTTATTAATCATTTTATAAGTTTACTTTTAACATGTTTAAATTCTTTAAGCAAAACGGAACAAATGAATTTGAATATAAACATTAGTGTTTAGTAAATCAAACACATAAAAAGCATGATGTTAAAATTTTGCATGGATTACCGCATACTGAAGAAATGCAATTTATCCTGGAAACACATGCTTTCATTGAGCATGTTTATGAGTACCAGACATTTGAAATTGACTACCCTATTCATTGATTTTTTTCTTCTCAATAGGAAGTATTCATATTAACTAAGATCCTGTGCTGCCCCTTATGCTGCAGAAAGGAGGGAAGATTCATTTATTTAGCAGGGCCAAATGAGATTCTATGATAAAAGTAACAACTGGCAAAGCCAGCAAGCTTGAGAAAAGTCCATCACTAAATTTCAAACATACAGGATGTTAAACATATGTAGAAAATTTCATTTAGTTGGTAGAAGAAGTGCTGTTTCTGGATGGTTAAGTAGCAAAATTGGTGCCAGTGCTGTCATCATGGCAGACTAGCATAATGCTGTTGCCTAGCAACTGAGGGTACCAGAGCAGGTCTGCAGTTAAATTTGTGAAATTTGAATACGTCCTATTTTAAAACAAAAGGTTGCATGCTTTTCTGTAATTTTACTAGACTTTCTGATCAGGGTATATGGAACACATATACTCCCAGAATAGTAAGCATTAGTTAACCTATACATGTAGTGCATCATCTGCATCTTCTGTATAGATGGACCTACTTTCAAAGCCAAAGAGGTCATATGAAACCTATCAACAGGTGTCTCCATTCATCATCCCTATTGTTCTCTCAAGAGGGATGACTGAAGAAACCACTTATTTGTACAAAATGCGTAATGGCTCCTGGATAGTCACATTTCGTCAACATCAAGCACTCATTTCTGCAATGTGTGACAAAATGAACAGGTTCCTGAAGGGTACAGGAAGTTTTGTTTGTTTGTTTTTTTTTTTTTTTTTTTTCATGACAATTCGACAATGATTGTTTATAGCAGTTGAAAATGCTGAAATCAACATGCATTTATATGCAGACCAGACTTCTGTTTGAAACACAATCAATACAAATTCGAAAAAATGATAGTCCAGGTTTTTTTTTCAGGCAATAGCGCAAGTTGAGGTCCAAACTTGATATTCTGATTGTTTTCCTGCAGTTGATGACGTTCCAGAACCAACGCGGCGGACGCATTGTGCTGCAGGATGTACAGAAGCCAATGAGGGATGAGTGGGGAGGAGGTCTGGAGGCCATGCAGGCAGCCCTCGAACTGGAGAAGAATGTCAACCAATCCCTGCTGGATCTACACGCTCTAGCAGCCAAACACAATGACTCTCAGATGGCCGATTTCATTGAGGGTATTTATCCATATGTATTGTCAACATTAGTAACATTTGGCACATTTTTGGGGGGAGGGGGGTGAAATGCAGCATTTGGAGCCGATCTTTGGCAAGCTGCTGTGGAGCATAATTTGCTGTGGTGAACTGCTGCATATTGCTGCAGGCCCGCAGACTGCCATCAGCTGTTACTGTACCAAGCCTGACAGGGAAGTGCAGTGAGTTCAAGTAGTCTGCAGTAAACTGAAGGGAATAATTGATACAGCTTGTACACAAATGCAAATGAAAATCCAGAAATTACAGTTCATATCACCACATTCACATTATATTTATCCACTTAACATCTTGCAATACTACCCCTGTCATGGATATTTTTAAGAACATATGCTCCCCAGACGGACAAGGTGGCTTTGGTCTATTGCTGCAGCAATGCACATGATGTTGCGACACTATTTGTTTGCCACAGACTGTCTCACATAGCTGCACTTTGTTGTTAGGCTTGGTCAAGTTGAGTTATTTACAACAGATTATGGCAATCTTGGGTGAAATGTAAGGCATGTTGCAATATGCTGCAGTTAATTGGCATATTGTGTTCCTTTTGCTATTTGCAGCAAATCACCTCTAAATGCTGCATTTCGCCACAAAAAAGTGCCAACTGCTGCAGAACAGTGTTACATGTTACCAGTGCCATTTGGGTTTACTTTATAGTTATGGCCAAACATGTACTTTAAACGTTGTACAGGGAGCTGGCCACTAGTAGCAATGATCTTAAGTTGGCCACAGACAGCAACATCCAGGTGAGATAATTGTCCATGTTTGCCATGGTTTTTGGGAGTCATGATAATGTCAGATCCCACTGGTAATTTACTTCATCATAAACTGAAAGCTCAGACGCTTAAATTTACAAAAAAGGAAAATGACATAGAAAAATTTGTCCCAAACAAGAGGACATGTCTGAGTGTCCAAAAAAGTAAATCTCAGTTGATTATGAAAAGTAAATTGTGTTCAGCTAAATCATGACTAATAAATTTTATATTTTTCAGTGAAAATTCAATCTGCAACTTAAAGAGTCCTTAGGCATCCTAATAGGGGAGATATTCCCCACTCTGAACAGCAAATTTTGCTGCTAAATCAGTGCTGTACTTCACTGTTATGGGCATCCTTAGTGGACTGAGTTTGACAACTGCATTAAAAAAACTTGTAGAATGTTGTGAAATGATTTTTTTTTTTTTTACTTCAAACAGAATAGATCAAGTTTCTTTGGCCAAAAGATTGCTAATTCATTCTGTTCAAATGGAATAGTTTTTTTGAGTCATGTCCATGAATATTCATGCAGCAGCAATAAATTTTACCTTGACCCCTAAACACTCTAGTCGAATGTTTAATACACTTAACATATGTTCTCCCTGTAGGGAAAAATTCACACCCACTGGGAAGGCTAACAAAGAGACATCACGTCTCCTTGACAACGGAGTGTTAGTAAACATAAACATGTGCACCGCCATTATCCCAAATGACCAGTTTGACAGTTGGCTTTTCCAACGTAAAACACAATGGTTTTATGTCATCCCACATACAGATAATGTATAAGGTGGACACACAAAAATTTAAGGTAAAAAATAAAATGCAGCAGTCTTTGGGCAGTGTCTGAAGAATTGGGACAGAACGAAACCGGTTAGACCATCCTAAAGTCTCCAATCAGGCAAAAGAGGCACAGACAGGCACTTTTCACCATCTTGGCTCTTGCCTAGTCTTCTCTTTGTAAAATTACATGTATTGGCCTGTGAAAAACTAAAAATTTATTCCTGTGCAATAAAACAGCTGACAGAAATTGGGTCAAAAATGTTGAGAGATGCCAATATGAAACAGTAGATGCAGACACCATATATATACATGTATAATGAAACCTCCTTTGAAAGACCACCATAAGGATAACCAATTTGTGGTCTCAAAACAGGTGGCCTTTCATAGGAGGTATAATACTAAGCAATGTATCCTGAAATGGTGGTCTTGCATGACAGGTGGTCTTTCATTGGAATAGCCTCTCAAGACAGGGACCACTTATATGTATATATTATGTACCACTCAACACACGTGGGGTTAATTTTTAAAAAAAAGTGCATTGTTGACCACACTAGGAAACATTTGTAATGTTTCCATGGTTCCTCTTCAGCAACCATTGTTTGTAATTGTGACAAGCCTGAGAAATGTGCTGGCTGGCCCACACAGCCATAGACCTTGAGGGTTTCCTTATTTGGAAAACCCGTTTTGTTACCACTTACATAAAAACCGGCCTGCACTTTTGGACCTTCATCCACTGTAGGGGCAACCTTCTCCCCTAAGCTCCATCTTTCACCCAGCTGAGGTGCTTGGCAGGTACGACTAGTGGTTCTAATCAATTCATAGCCTGGTGGTGACTTCAGTGCTTGATACAATATTCCGATTCTGGGGCCCACCACCACCAACTTGTAATTTCAAACTGTTGTATTTACATTTTTAGGTAATGCTCACACCACGGGACAAGTCCCATTATATATTTTAATTTGTATTCATTCAACACTAATAACACATATACTTTGGATACTATCTCTTCAAAATATTGAATCAGGACTAACCCACAAACTTGGCTGCCATTTTGATAATTGTGGATTCCGCACCTAATGGTTTGTAAATGAAGATAGTAGTATTCAGACGATCTTGGAGGGTTATAATATTTGAAACCAAAAATATATATTTTGCAAATACTTCAGAACATCAATAATGATATGATATATGCTTTGGCCGCGATTCACTTTGATATCCAAATCAACTGTATTTTTGTGCGATTGTCCTTATATGCATTGTGCCATGTTCAACATGATGCATAATTTGCTGGCTCCAGGTATTGTGTCGCATTTGGATATGTAACTGACGATAATTGCTTCAGACACAACCAAGGAGGTAGATTAAAGTTAAGCAAGTAAGTCATGTTTAAAAGTACTTTAACAACCCTTTGCTGTGGCAACTCGGAGAATGGACACCTGAAACCTACCAAAATATAACGATAACAATAACCAAACAATCGGGGCTATGCTGTTTCACCGCACTACCGTGGGTATGCTTTATTGAACTTTGTGTTGCTATGCTGTTTCCCCAGCCCAAGTTGACCCTCTAGACAAGTTGAAATAAAATGCTGTGTTTGAGTTGACTTTACTGCAAAATAAAGGCACATGATGGCCACTTTCTCAGTAAAATCTTTCAACTGGGGCTATGGCTATGCTGTTACTCCTGCCCAAGTTAACCCTCCACTCCAGACAAGTTGAAATAAAATACTGTGTTTGAGTGGACTTTACTGCAAAGTAATGCCACACAACGGCCACTTTCTGGATAAAATCTTTCAGCCAGGGTTGATCAATTTTTATTGGGGAAGGGCAGCCTGGAACTTTTTTTATTATTTTATGTTTCATAAAAATTGTTTAGGGTCAGGACTCTGGCCTTTTCAGTGGGGTTGGTCTGGTTATCAGAGCCACACATATATTTCTGTTAGGCGTTAGGTAACTTGGACATTAGTTGAAAGATGTGGATGTTCTTTCCACTTTTACACATTACCTCCTTTGACATCAGTTAAATTTTTTACCTTGGCACAGCCGAAGGCACTTGTTCAAAAATAAACATCCTTGAAAAGAATGTTATACCCTTCAGAGATGTTCACATTGAGCCACCTTTGAAATGTAAACAATAGCGCAGGTTTTACGCTAGCAACCACTGTGGCTATCCGTATGTATACAAACAGGCACATGCAGTTTTTTTAACAGTTCAGTTCTGTAACTGACAAGGTGCAGAAGCACCAAAACTAGTCTTACATGTTAAAAACAAAAACAAAACATTAGTCTCTCCATTTACGGTCTCTGTCTCATCAGATTGCTTATATATTGCAGTGATTTTGGGAAACCAGTTGAAAATACAACACGTGCAAATTGTTTAAAAAGTAGAAAAAGAATCACCTGTTGAACAAATGAAAGCCTCAGTAGCACCTATGCAGTCACACTGTTTGTAAATATTTACTGTGAAATGACTGTCAGTGCAACTTTCAGTTTTGCCACCATACTGATTAGTATTTAGAACCAGAAGGAACATTATGATGTGATGAATGATCCATTTGAGCTCTTTGGCTTGAGGCCTATAGATCTCAGTCTTGGATTGTAGTGAAACAGTATGAGTGTGAAATGTATGAATACCAGTTGCTCTACTCGTATGCAGTCAGTTATATATGTATAACCTTCTGGATATGATTAGAGCATATAATTATATCCATACATACACACTCATAGGCTGGAATCAGTACTGAAGCAGATGATTTTTTGAGGATTAGGAAGCACATGCCCGAAATTTAAGGACTGGTAAGACACCAAAAACCTTTGCATGGCCGATTTTGAGATTTTAACGGTTTTTACAAGATGAATGTCATTTCCATTAGTTGTCAAAATTTTTAAGCTTTTAACTGAAGTAGAAATGTGAGAAAAATGCCAAAAACCACACAAGCATGTGGACATCGAATGTCCGTGTGTCATTATTTTGGTTTTCAGCCGCCAAACGGAACAATGCCACCCGTCAATCATACTTAACAGCCTGTCACGTGGCTGCAGGTAGCAACGGCCCATGGCAAAAGGGGAGTGGTATCAGGGCGGCAAAGCGAAACAAGGCGACATGCCGAAAGTATGTTTGTGAGCAGGGAAAAGATGCAAACATGCTATCACAGCATCAGTGGTTTACTTTATAGTTATCTTGCTTGTTTTGTGTTCTAACGAAGGGAGAATTTAAATGTTCAAGAGGAGCGGCCATCGTCTCACGATGTCCCTTCAAAGGCCGTGCCGCGATGGATTACCCCAGTGGTCCTGCACACCAAAGACAGGCGGGGAAAAAAACTGACACTCTAATCAACAATACCCACGTACATGCTATTTTATCGAAACCCAGGGATGAGGAAATAAAAGTACAAATAAACACATTGAAATAAGCATAAACGTGAACAGCAGAGAAAACACACAAAATAACCTTACAAAATTCAGGTTGGAAAGAGAAATGAAATTCATTGACAAAATAACTACAAAATAATGACAGGCTAACTACGTAAAGTGTACAGACAAGTCTAACAAGCTAACTACATAAAGTATACAGATAGGGGCAAATACAATAAAATACTAAAGAGGAATAGAAGATGGTCCTCAACCTAGTGTGTTGAGACCGTCCGGTTCCAAGGTGTGAAACTTATAGATCCAATGTCGTTCTCTTTTTCGTCGGAAAGTGGTGGAAGATTCTAGGGATGGGTCCCTGTCGATAACTTCCAAGATTTGTGTGAACAGTATGTCGTCGGCCGAATGGCCGGCTTGTACCCAATGGTGAAATAGAGGACTCGGTTTTTTGAGTCGTATGTTTCTTTCGTGTTCGAGATATCGCTCACGGAAGGTCCTTTTGGTTTCTCCAATATATTGGAGTGAACATTTAAGGCATGTGAGGAGATAAATGACGTTACGGGACTGACAGTCTGTGTCCGTCGGTATTTTGATCTTTTGGCCTGTGTGTGAGATCGTAGCTGTGTTTTGTTTGCGAATCATGGAGCAAACAAAACAGTTCTCGCGCTGGCATGGATCGTGTGGGTTGGCTGGGACATGTCCCTCGCGGCCCTTGTTGGGCCGTGGGTATGTGAGTTTGGCTCTGACCAGAATATTTTCGAGGTTTGCGCATTTTCTGAAACCAAAGAGCGGCTTCTCGGTGAAGACCTCTCTGCAATCTCGGGAGAGTTGTAGAATGTCCCAATAGTGTAGGATCATTTGTTTGGTTTTCGGATTGCGCGGGTTGAACGTATGTATGAGCGGGATTTTATTGAATTGGCCTGTGGCGGGTGTAGGGATCATGATCTCGCTCCGATGTCGGAGGAGAGCTTTTTCTCTACTGGCCTTAAGTAGGTTCATCGGGTAGCCTCTTTTAAGAAAGTGTTGGACCATGCGGTCGAGATGTGAGTCTCTATCGTCGGGGGTCGGAACAAATTCTAATTACCCTTAGAAATTGGCTGTAAGGGATAGAGCGTGTCACATGTTTGGGGTGGCAGGATGTGTAATGAAGGTAGCTATGTGTGTCTGTCGGTTTGCAATAGAGTGTGGTCGCAAGTTGACCGTTTGGTTTTCTAATGACAGTTGTATCAAGAAAGTGGACCTGTAAGTAAGAGTAATCGAGCGTGAACTTGACGGAAAACCAGACGGTTCACATTGAACCGACCTACCTGGGACCCCAGCGGCTCACACTGAACCGACCTATCTCCACGGGACCCCCAATGGCCCGAATTGAACCTACCTACGGAAAACCAGACGGTTCACATTGAACCGACCTACCTGGGACCCCCGGCAGCTCACCCTGAACCGACTCCATAAGGACCAGTGGCCCGAATTGAACCTACCTACGGAAAACCAGACGGTTCACATTGAACCGACCTACCTGGGACCCCAGCGGCTCACACTGAACCGACCTACCCCCACGGGACCCCCAATGGCTCACACTGAACCAACCCACACGGAAACCCCGACGGTTCACTCTGAACCGACCTACTTGGGACCCTACCTACAGAAAACCAGACGGTTCACTTTGAACCGACCTACCTGGGACCCCAGCGGTTCACACTGAACCGACCTACCTCCACGGGACCCCCAATGGCCCAAATTGAACCTACCTACGGAAAACCAGACGGTTCACATTGAACCGACCTACCTAGGACCCCCGGCAGCTCACCCCGAACCGACTCCACAAGGACCAGTGGCCCGAACTGAACCTACCTACGGAAAACGAGACGGTTCACATTGAACCCACCTACCTGGGACCCCAGCGGTTCATACTGAACCGACCTACCCCCACGGGACCCCCAATGGCTCACACTGAACCAAACCAAACGGAAACCCCGACGGTTCACATAGAACCGACCGACTTGGGACCCCAGCGGCTCACACTGAACCGACCCACCCAGGACCCAAGCGGTTCACACTGAACCATTTCTCGGCCAAAATGAACGGCCCATTGTAGACACTTCCAGAATGCACCATGCAAACGACTCACATCGAAACCGCATAATTGGCCATAGACACGGTTCACTTGAACCGACCTACTCTCTAGACCGCCACCATTTTTAGCGCTCACACAGAACCGCACGCATATCAGCCATACAAGTTTGGCACCCACACAGACACATCCGGATCCAACAACGCCCACACAAAAGGACCGACCTTTGAACCCAACAATGAAACTGCTCTCATCCAATGGAATCCACAGACAGGCCCACCACACCAGACCCTGCACAAAATTACACCAATAGTAATGACTCACACGCCAGTGACGTCATTAGTATACCACCTTGAAGACCAATCACTGACAAGCACGTCCCGAACGCCAGGGTATATAAAGGCTCACCAGCCCCCCCTGATTCAGTTGTTTTAGTCCTCTGACGAAGCAACACAACTTGCGAAAGCGCTCAGGACATAATCTCAGTAGTAGTTTTCGGCTCTCCGTTTAGTTCCAGTTGACAATAAAATACTATCCCTAAAAACGGGATGAAGAGGTAGGGGGCGGAAGACCAAACCCGCATCCGTGCACAGACCACGAGCGGCCGTAGGACGCCCACCGAAGCAAGGCAACACAATTTTCGTTGCCAGGCTGGAGGTCACTGGGCCCGAAGGGCCGCCTCCGTGACGTCAAGCTTTGAAACCACACTGTCGTTGTCACCGTTTGACAGATCGCTGAATAATGCTTTCTGTACTTCAAAGGCTCTTTTATTCATGTGATTGGCCAAAAATTGATTGACAACCTCCCCAAATGTTAAGGGACGATGTTTTGTACGTTTTGTACAAATATCAGCACAACTTGACCAAATGGTATTGTTTCAGAGGCAAATAATCAACATCAAAGGCCTTTGAAGCTTGTTTTCTCAGAAAGGATAATAGGACGAGAAACCCACCTAAGAATGGTTATTCCAAGAAAATGGCTAGGCGAAATTTAATCCGGTTAACTGCTTGATTCTGTAATGTCTGAACTGCAAAAACGATTCAGCGATTTTCTAAATTTTGCTTCGTTCTTTTTCTATGAAATGAAGAAAATGAACATCCTGAAAATCAAAGGGAAAATTGAAACGTCAAACTTTGAGGATGGATAACAGAAAAACGAAACCAAACATAAAAAATCGTAGGGTCGTTTTTTTGTTGCCAATATATCAGGATTAAGATGCAAGTGTAATTATGATTTTATCACAAATAATTAGTGACTTATATCGACATTTATGGAGTTGATGCTTTGTGGTCAACTTTCAATTGTTTATTCAACAATTACCATCACAGACACCTAAATATGGGCCATATAAATTCTTTGGAGCATGACGATTACACACATATATGATATGCTATCCTAACACAAATAGAGTTTTAGCTAGGATTGACTAAAGTGGGATTTATTTTTGGTGTCTTACCTGTCCTTAAAAATGATAAGTATGTACATAATTTGGCATTTTGCTGGCCAGTGGGCCCCTATTTCAATTGTTTCTGTGTTGCATGCAGTTCTCTGTGTACACACTGAGATTTTATGTGTTAATAGTGTACGAAAAGTTTGCAAGGGTACACTAAAAGCAGACACAGGTTTTTGTGGAATCTTATGTTGTAACACATCTTAAACAGTCTTGTTAACCAATGTGTAGTTACCTTACAGTTCTATTTTTATTTGCAGGTAACTACCTGAAAGAGCAAGTGGAGTCCATAAAAGAGATCTCAGACCACATAACCAATCTGAAGCGCGTGGGGACTGGCCTGGGCGAATACACATATGATAAAGAGACACTACAATAGTGTAGCATTACACACTGGGCTTAGCACTCAGGACAGGCCATGTTACTTAGGTGCAAGGTTACAATCACTGTTTTTGCAGGGACAAACAAAAATCAAAAAAACAAACAAACAAACAAGCAAACAAAAACAGGAATGTATCCTGGTGCATGTGATCATGACAGTTAAATGACATTCCATTTGCTTATAATTGTCATGGCAACGAAGCTATCACCCCTGTCTTGGAACCTGCTCTCATGACACCTAAATTGCCATTCCTTTTCTTGGTGCACATGGTCATGGCAACTATACTGTCATCCCTGTATTGACACATGTTGTCATAGCAACTACCCAGCAATTCCATTCTTGTTATGTGTTGTCATGGCAACTCCTTATCTTTCCCTCTTTTTGATGCCACTCAGGTTATTCTTTCCTGTTAGAACGGATATCTTCCTCATCAGGTAGGCTGCCTACAGGTGGCAGCACCTTATAGTGCAAGCATGGAGTATCAGTAGGACTGGATATTTTGTTCTGTTTTTGTCCTACCTTCTAAATGGGTTTACTTCTGAGACATGTATATATTTATTACAATTAAATTAATTATGGGAATCTTGGTGACAAGTGAAAACATATACTCTGCCAATAGATGGCTCTGTGCATGACATAAAACATCATAAATCAATGATACAGAATTAGATTTACACACAGTGAGAGGGTTTTTCTCAAATGTAAAGCTGAAAAGAAGGCATCCTTTGTACTTTTGCTCAGCTTCTGTGACATCTTCTGGATTTTAATCCTCTTTCAGTTTTTTTTTTTTTTTTTTTTTTTTTTTTTTTTGACATTATTTATAGAATACTTGTCTCGTTTTGACCCAAACAGAGACTAGAAGTTTATATTTTGAATGTCATATATATCAAATATACACACTAAACATGGGTATGTGTAAAATAGGGGCATATCATGCTATATTGGTGCATTTAGATACATGGAAAATAGTATTTGACATTGTCGGCGTAAGTACTGAATAATTGTTTAAGTAGAAGACTGTACTGTCACACATAAACATGGCATTAAATTTTGTACCCATGCATGATTTCTACTTTGTTGCCTTTAGTAAAGGACTTTCTGCCCGTCCTTCAAGGTTGGTATGAAGATTTGAAAGATGCTGAATTTGCAGTAGTAGCCTTTTTGGCCATGGAAATGCAGGAAGTCCTTATGTCCACATAGAAAGTTGTCATCAAACAAAGTCCTTATCCTTTTATTTTTTTGTTTGAAAGCACTGATTGTATTGTCACTTGGTGAATGCATACAATATGCAAAGATCAGAGTAGTGCAATGGGATAAGCTCTGACTGTTGAATCTCTAGAGGTCACCACTGGTCAAAAGAATCATGTCCTCTCTTGCCCAGAGACAGCACTTCAGTTTTGCAATCTCGGTTTGTGACATTGTGGACCTCATACAAGGCTCAAGTAAACTTGAAGCTACTTTGGGGCAATTGTCTGACTTGAGCCAATTTCACAGAATGCTTTAGCTAGACGTGGGTTGTGTCACTGAAGAGCAGGTTTGCTTTTTCACACAGGTGTATTGTGAAATAGACATAAGGTGAAATATTGAACTTACCTTATTCATCTTAATAAGCACATAGTGTGCTATGAAAAAATTTCATCCACAAAAGCTGAAGAAAAGGTAGATTCAAAGTGTAATAAATTCTACCACTTGTTTCAAAACTATGGGATATTTTGGGGTCCTTTCTTTGAAAAAAAGGGGGGGGGGTGCACTTATTAGGGAGTGTGTGCTTATTAAGATGAATACGGTAAGCATAATACAATGTACATGTATTAACTGATCAGAAAGACCAAATTTTATGGTAAATTCAAATTTTGAATTTTAGTTCCATTTTTTTTTTTCTAGTTTGGGAGTAGCACCCAAGGATAGAACCAGTCAGTTATTATCTAGTTGCTAGGTAGTTAAAACCACACAGCTGTAAAATGTAATATGCCATTGGCTGCAAAATTTAAGTATCGTCAGCTAAATTTGACTGCTGGTGGTCCTTGTTTATGGCAGGTACATTATCCCTGTGAGCAAATATACTGAGGACACAGCATATATGTTCCTTCTGATACATATGTCGAGTTTTTATCCTAGCTGATTTATCAATCAGCTGAGCTTATGTTATACTCAGTCATCCCCTGTCCATCAACCATTTGCAATTTGTATGTTGGACTTCTCCAAAATGGCCAGCTGTCCTCTAAAGGCTGTGCCAGATTTGTTCACTTGGTAATGCTTCAGTGATTTGGGAAATTTTTTATGAATATTTTTTCTTCAATGCTACTTGTCAAATTCCTTGAAAATTGCATTGAAGCACTTCTGTGTACCCTTGGACTACAATAATAGGTCCAACAGGTGGGGTTTCAATATTGTTCAGTGTTTTATTAATTTTTTTTTTTTTAATGAAATTTTAATTTTTTTCCAAACCACATGCTGCATCTCTTTTAACTCCAGGGGAATCTAGTTTTGCAGCAAAAAAACATACATTTAGTGGCAGTATCATTGCGTAATTTATAATAAATTTTTTACAAATTTAATGATGGATAAGAAGACATCTTAGCATGGTTAAAATGGGAATACTAGTGTACCTGTATGTTTATGTAATTTTCATCAAAACTGAACATCCAATCCACTTCAAATATTGTGGGGATGTACCATGGTGAAAGTGGGTTGAGTATGTGTGTCGCTCGTATCGATATACTCTCAGCTCACACTTATGCTAGGCTCAGCTCTGGTCATCGTAGCTTGCTCAAACTGTAGCTGAAGCTAATATGTGCTGACCTCAGGTTGAAAGTGACTTTGGGCTTAAAATTGATAAGGTCAGCTGCGCCAGCACAGGTGCAAACCACTGTGACATTCTCACCTGGAGATTTTGACACAGTGACTGTCCAAGGGGAGAAGCGACTGCCAAAGGAGCAAAGTGACTGCCAAGGAGCAAAGTGACGATGGAGGCAAGGGTTGAAAAGGGGTTGGCCCCTACCCTCCCCCCTTCTGGCCCCCTCCCCCCCTCCCCCCAAAAAATGAATTTTGCAAATGAAAATAAAGGAAATTTCTGAATTCTGGCACCTCATAAATTGGAAATTTTTTGGTAAAATTTACTGAAACTTCATTTTTGAAGGGAGGTTTTTGCTTAAATGGGAACCCAGCATGTTTCAAGTGATGGGGAAGCAGGTCTTGTACATGAGAGAGTTCACACCAAGTGTTACAGCCGTCTTCCTATATTTATATGAACAAAATATGAGTGATACATGAGGCAGCTAGAAAAGACTGGAAGTGTTGGGGGTGAGGTGGAAGGGTTCCAATCAAATTTTCTCGTAAAATTAATTGATTCTTGCATGTTATATACAAAAATGATAAATACCCATCAAAATGAGATGTTTAAAAAATGTACTCAAATAACTGCAAAACATACAAGTTGCTGGATCATGTTCATGCATACATGTAACGAAAAATCAAATTTTTATCATATCAAAAATGATTCTGTGTTTCCCTATGTATGAGAGAAATTTGAGTGGACGTGGCAGTAGCTGTAGTAACAATTTGGCATTGATACCTTTTGTAACAGCTATGCCTGTCAAGTTCCTGTCATATTACTACATGTAATATAGAATCTGTAAGCATTAACCCTTTCCCCTTGAATAAAGACAGAGTCGACAGCTTTCCTTGGCATTTGACATGGGTTGGGCATGCCAAGGAAACCTGTTCACCTGGGGCATGTGATGTTGATAGGTTTCATGTATGATTCTCCGTCAAATTGTTTTTCAATACTGTTGAAACTAGCTGAAAACACTCAAGCAGATGACATTTGACCACCAGCCGGTTTTGGCTGGTTTAAGGGGAAAAGGTTACTGAATGCCACAGTGATATAACATGTAAACATTATGATGTATAACTATTTGTTTCACTGTTTTGCATGTGTGACCATGCATTTGCAACACTAAAGTATTGTGAAAGACTGGTATTGTATTGTGAAAATAAAGGTAACATTGCAAATAAAAAAAACGGAAGTTGTTGGTTGTTTTACATAATTGTGTGTGATCATCAAAGAAAATGAATGCTACAGGGTTTGACATTGGGGATTGCCCTGTTGTAAACATATAGAATTCCACATGACATTGCCATGTGGATTTTTTTCTCCCATAGAGCGTTAAATCCTATGTTTTTGTCAAAAACCTACTTGGTTTCGCGTGCTTGCAGCAGCCTTTTTAACTCCATTTTGTTCACTTTCAACATTACATTGCTAAGGTACCATACGTCATTCAAGAAAGAACTTTCAGTTACTTTTTTCTATCTTGTGTAATCTTATTAGCTTACAAATAAAACAACAACTGATAGGAATCTCTCTTGTATTTCATTTCAGTCGTAAAATCGTTCCACACATATGTTAGGAAGGATTGTGTTTCCGCATGGGTAACTATGCGAGCAAAATTAATTTGGAAGTTCACATTGGAGCACCAAAAAATTGAGACTTATTCAAAGTTTTAATGAACTTCACACATTTGCAGAAAAGCTGCCCATGTACATACGCAAGCCCAGTGTATGCAACAAAAAAAGTTTGGGTTTTTTTTTTTAGTTCAGCTAACTTGTCAGTTAACTGAGCTTATAGGATGGGCAGTTGCCCACTGTCAATCTGTCTGCCACAATTTACATTTTTAACTTCTCCAAAACTGTCAGCCAGAGTGACTTCAAACTTGATGGAGATTTACTTTGCAATTGGATGGAACTCAAAAAAAGTTTGTTCAAATGGTCAGGCTTCATTGGTTTTTAGCTCAGCTGACTTGTCCATCAGCTGAGCTTTTGTGAGGGTCTGTCTACAATTCACATTTTTTACTTCTCCTAAACCATCAGCCAGATTCACTTCAAACTTGGTGGGAATGTACCTGGGGTGGGTCTCTACCAAGTTTCTTCAAATGGTCATGCTCCATTGATATTTTTTATGAAATTTTTGTTCTGTTTTGGGGCAAGTATAAAAAAATCGTAAAAACCACTCACCCAATTGCTTTGATATCCCACAGGGACTCCTAGTTCTGAATTTGTTCACCAGGTGGCACTGCGATTTTTTCTATTCTCTTATAATTATTTTGTGTGTGTTTGCTATTTTTGACTTCTTCTCCAGAACCGTGACTCAGATTAAGCTGAAACCTAGATGTTTTCCTTGTGGAAGCATCAAGCAAAGGTGTTCGATAGTTGGCACTGCTGTGGATTCCTGATTTTTAACGAGTTTTTCAATTTGTGTTCTTATCGGTCAATGCAGCTTTCCAATTGACTACAATGTAAGTCTATGGGCATTCTAATGCTAATTTACATTTTCTACACCTTCAAAACCGTCATCCAGATTGACTTCAAACTTGGTGGCAACGTACGTTTGGTGGGTTTCTACCATGTTTGTTCAAATGGTCAGGCTCCATTGATTTTTGGATTTTTAATGAATTTTTTTGTTCTTTTTTTGGACAAGCCTTAAAAAATCTTATTATCCACAAACACTCACCCAATTGCTTTGAGGGGACTCCTAGTTCATAATTATTCACCAGGTGGAGCTACAATTTTTTCAATTTTTTTATGAATTTTTGTGTGTTTTCTTGTAAATTCTCCAGAACCATCTCTCAGATTAAGTTGAAACTTTATGGATATGCTGCATGTGAAAAGATCAAGCAAAGATATTAGATTTTTTTTTCAGTTCGGGTACTTATTGGAAAATGCACCTTTTCTATTGCTTACTATGCAAGTCAATAGGCATTCTAATGGTAATTCACATTTTGGACTTCTGTAAAGAAACTGTATGTCAGATTGATTTCAAACTTTTGAAAAGGATTTGGTGCTGTAAACAGTGATATGGTTGGAATGTTTCCCGGAAGTCATCTCACAAATAAAGAGGCGGAGGGGAACCAATCCAGGGTTGTATAACTGGAGCGTTGCAGCAAAAAGTTGCTACAAAGCTCTTCAAAATTGCTACAGACTTTCTCAAAATATCAGTGTTTCTCATATAAAGAAGTGGAAAAGAATGCTACAAATAAAGAACATTTTGCTACAGAGATTTTCATCAGGACAACACTGAAATCTCTGACTTTGCCTTTCAAAATTACAATATATAAACTTCACATTCTTGTTAAAAGGGAAAAAAATCAGTATTTAAAGACACTGATACCACCAATGGTAAACTTCAATTCCATACAAGATGGGAGGCTGTTCATGAGGCCATTACTTAGGGCATTGCATGTACATTTTAAATAATTGATTGTCATAATCAGTCGTGAATAATAAAAATGCATTTATCTATTTCTTCACATAAAGTGTAAAGCATGATAGTTTCAAAGTGCTTGAAAACTGTATTTTTGTATCTCGAATGCCTACTGATTTTTACCTAACATATGTGTCATTGACGGAACTCGCATGAAAGAAATCAACAACTAGATCGATCAGCCCTGGGAGATCAGAACGACCTTCCCTGCCACTAGTACCAGAAGCGTTATACTCAGTGCCAGTGGCTGGTAATAGAGGGCGCTTCAGTATAACCACACACAATGTACCAAGTTACTTTCACTTTCAGTTTCTAAACTGTAGTCTGTAGACGATTCGAGCCACAGTCCTGTGATTCGAGCCAAGTGACGTGTGAGCCCTTATCTAAGAACTCGTATCTGAAGCCAACAGAGGTGTGTCATCTGGTGTTCTGGCTGTATATGTCATGCCACATAGTCATAGTAAGTTTTACTGTTTTCCTTGTACATGTTTGTCGTGGTCAGACACGTGAACGGTATACAGTATACGATACATTCAAACTTGGAAGTGTTGTCTGTTGATTGCACAGGGAGACTGTAAAATTGTGTTCGACCTTCACTCTGGCCCCTACGGATAAATGACATTTATCCATAGGGGCCAGAGTGAAGGCCGAACACAATTTTACAGTCTCCCTGTGGTTGATTGTAAATGACATGTGAAAGTTGGAACTTCTGCCGAATCCAACAGTGTGTCAAGTTACAATGTGTGATTAAGGGACCATGTCACTTGTCACGCTTATTGAGGGCATTTGACAATAGACCATTTGGCCCTACCACCCCATGGCCCTTAACCGTTAACGTCAAAACTGAACCTCGGTGACTCACGACTGATCTTGTACTTGTGTATCACGTATCTTCACAGTTGACCGTCATCTGGTTAGCATTCCATGGTTATTAGATCATGGAATCCTTTGTGAAAAATTGAGTGCTATGGGTGTTGAGTCCATAGGCTGGTTCAGATCATACAGACATACTTGTCGAATAGACAACAGCTCGTGCAAATAGCCAGAGACTACAGTTATAAATCCTTCTATTTTTCATATTAGCATTTTTCAGTCTTAAAAATCAGCATTTTGGTATTTTAAAATTCCGTGAACGGATTTAACAGATAAAAATGTCAGAAAAACATGGATGGATTTTTGACTTATAATTCCCAGCTCGTTAATTTGTGATAATTGAAATACGAAACCACACCTGGATGTCAGCTTTATACAGGTGTATAAACTGTGCTCTTGCCAGGGTCACATTATTGTCCTTCCCCACCATAAAGTTCCCACCTGGCCTGGAAGACAGTGCACCTATATGAGCACCAATGAAGCAACTCTGTGATGCAGCAAATCTGACTTAGCTAACTTTATTTAAACAGAAGCTACAGCATGCTGAAAACACAGTATTTTCACAATTACTGACTATCTCCGTTGGGATGCGCAACCAGCCAATCACAACTGTGGTCTGTAACCTATTAGACTTATCAAAATTTTTAAAACTTGTTTAACTGACGCCACAACTTGTTTTCTGCAAAACATTTGCATTAACTTTACCAAACTTCAATATTAAGGAAAATATCAACTTTTTTGCAAGCAACCTTTAAATCTGAAAAAAGAGTTTTTATGACAAATAAAATAATTAATTAAAATTTTGAGGAAAATTATATAAATGCATCTTATCAATTCTTTTCTGTCCAATAAAATAGGATACTCAGTGGGCTATGATGCAAATGGATGATCACTTGCCTGTATGTCCTGCCCTTACAATGAGAGATCAAATTACAATGCCCCACCCATTAATTTTAACCCAAATTTTGAATATATTGCTAAAATTTTATTAATTTTTAGGAGAAATTGGTGATTTTTTTATTATTTATGGATAGATTCGTAACATTTGTCTGCAAAAAATATGACATCTATCACTGCTGAGGCATTAATGGGGGATGGGGGGAGTATCAGTTACACCAAGTCAGCATCTAATACCAGTCATTATGGCAGTATTTTCCTGATATAATCTGAATTACGATAGACAATGGAATAGTTTCAGTGTTTGAACATTATTGACCCATTAAAGTGCACAGTTTAAGACCAGTAGGTCACAGATTAGAGTAGCAGTATTCAGCAAATTATGTTTTTTGGTACTAAAATTATGGAATTTTAATGTGCCCATTGTTTGAACATTAGGAGGGCAGTTGGGTGATCCAGCTTCCACAAACCAATAGTGCTATGCCTTTTTTCTGCAGTAGACTGCATAAGTTGTGGTTTATTGACATGGTTTCTGATGTATGTGCACATATTAGAAAGAAAATGACAAAAGTTTGTACAGTTACTCCAATATCATAAATACATATTTGTATTCACAAGTGCTCTGATTTAAAATTTGATAAGCATCCAATTATTAATCCAATTATCAGGCATAAGTGTTTTCAGGCAAGTGTTTAACGGAAGCTAACTTTTTTTTTTACCTTGTTTCACTTTTTGAAACTTGTAATTATATGTGGTTGTATGTCAAAGTTCAGATGTGTTGCCACCTTTGTGCACTAGCTTGGTAAAAGTTATAAAATCTGCAGTTCATTAGTGCTGTCATCCATATTCATGTATATAAATTGATTCATTTATGTAAAAATAATATGCTGATGAACTCAACAGCTCAACAAAGTCAGCATGCCTGATTTTAAATGATTTACCCCAGTCAAATGACACACATATATGACAAGCTTTTGTCTGCAAAAAAAAAAGAAAAAGAAAAACAAAAGTGGGGGTGGGGGGCGGAGAAACAAAAACAAAAACAAAAAAATAAAGAAATTTACATTTTACCTAAGATTTGTACAGCTCTACTGACAGACAATGCGCATTTTTTCTGGTATGCCCAAAATCACTTTGACATGATTTTATATAAACCGCTCTGCATATGAATGGAGGCCATAGGCCTACAATGACAATGCCACAAAATTAAAATTTTAAAACAGAGGGTTACTAAGTTTCATATTTATGGGATTAGCATAATTTATTCATATCATATTAGCATTGTTAATTTCTCATACACACATATGATTACCTGTGTGGTACCTGTGAGGTATCGCTAAGTACAAAGGGCTATGGAAGCTATCTATCTACCAAGCAGTCAGCAAAGGAGGCATGGCCTGTGCACTTGTTAAATGTCTTGCAGTGAATCCTGTTATTATTTATGCAGTGTGGTTCCACCGATAAGTGCAACATGTCTATGCACAATGATTTGTGACATAAATGTGATACTTCATGAATTTTTGCAATATTGAGACTGTTAAACTTGATATTCACAGCCAATCTGTGGGTGTAAAACTTTTTTTCTCCTTTCATAAGCTGGCCTGAGGTACACAATACCATAGCTCAAACCATTTGCCTTGTGATCTACAGTCCCAGGACCATATCTTGCATGCTCCATCCATGTAAAAGTTGTTAGGATCACTCAAAAGTGTCCAGGCAGCTGTCAAAAAGTGCTGACTTCCCATTTTTAACTTGCTTGATGGACGATAATAGAATAACAACATGACCATGTGCGTCCCAATACATACAGAGTTAGCCCTAATAGGCCACAGACTACAGTTGTAAATCCTTCTATTTTTCATATTAGCATTTTTCAGTCTGAAAAATCAGCATTTTGGTATTTTAAAATTCCGTGAACGGATTTAACAGATAAAAATGTCAGAAAAACATGGATGGATTTTGTCATATAATTCCCAGCTCGTTAATTTGTGATAATTGAAATACGAAACCACACCTGGATGTCAGCTTTATACAGGTGTATAAACTGTGCTCTTGCCAGGGTCACATTATTGTCCTTCCCCACCATAAAGTTCCCACCAGGCCTGGAAGACAGTGCACCTATATGAGCACCAATGAAGCAACTCTGTGATGCAGCAAATCTGACTTAGCTAACTTTATTTAAACAGAAGCTACAGCATGCTGAAAACACAGTATTTTCACAATTACTGACTATCTCCGTTGGGATGCGCAACCAGCCAATCACAACTGTGGTCTGTAACCAAATACAGGGAGAGCATTGAGACCTGCGACAAATCACTTGTGGTGTCCCTCAAGGGAGCAGTCTTAGTCCGTTGCTGTTCCTATGTTATATCAAAGACTAGCCACAAGGGACCTCCCCATGCTCTGTAAGCTAACCACAAGCTTACAGAGCGTCGGGAGGTCCCTTGGGGCTAATCAATGACATGCCTATCAGTGTTAAGTGTAAATTAGCGCTATATACTGATGACAGTGCTCTCGTGATTGCTGGAAAGGATCATCTGTCAACAGCTCAATCACTCAGCACTGAACTGAACTCCAGTCAACAGTGGCTAGTGGATAAAAAATTAGCACTTCACCTGGGAAAAACAACCATTTTCTTTGGCTCAAAAAGAAAATTAAAAGGAGTGGAGAATTTTATGGTATCTTGTAATGGTCATATTACTAAGCAATCCAAAGTTGACATTAAGTGTCTTGGTGTATCTCTTGATGAGTGCCTCTCAGGTGATTCTGTAGCCCTAAGCGTCATTACAAAGTCAAATGTTAGACTGAAATTTCTGTACAGGCAAGCACGTCTTTAAATGAGAAAGAAAAAGACTTTGTGTGCCGCTCTAGTAAATTGTAATTTTGACCATGCTTGCTCTGCTTGGTATTCAGGTTTGTCTCAAAAATTCGAAAACAAACTTCAAATTACTCAAAACAAAGTTGTAAGGTTTATATTGGACAAACATAACCGCTCACATATAGGACAGGAAGAGCTAATTAATTAAATATGCTAAAGGTTTCCAACAGAGTTACACAGCTGAAGTTAAACCATGTTTTTAGCTCAGCTGACCTGTCAGTCAGCTGCGCTTTGGTGAAGGTCTGTCGTCCTTCCATCCACAATTCACATTTTCGACTTCTGCTCCAAAACCGTCAGCCAGATTCACTTCAAACTTGTTGGGGATATGCCTTGGGTGAGTCTCTACCAAGTTTGTGCAAATGGTCACACTCCATCGAGTCTGGATTTTTTATTATTTTTTTTGTTCTTTTTTGGGAGCAAATCATAAAACTTCTTTTCCGAAACCCCTCTCCAAATTGCTTTGATATCCCCCAAGAACACTCCCGGAGACTCCTTGTTCGTAATTTGGTCACCAGGTGGAGCTGTGATTTTTTTCTATGTTTTTATCATTTTTTGTGTGTTTTTGCCATTTTCAACATCTTCTCCAGAACTGTCACCAAGATTAATCTGAAACTTGGTGGATATTTTCCTTGTGGAAGGGTCAGACAAAGTTGTTCACTAGGTGACACTGCTTAACGATATTTCAATTCGGGTACTTGTCGGTCATTGCAGCTTTCTTATTGATTACTGTGCAAGTCTATGGACATTCTAATGCTAATTCACATTTTCAACTTCTCGTAAAAACCGTCATCAGGATTGACTTCAAACTTGGTGGCAATGTACCTTGGGTAGGTTTCTACCAGGTTTGTTCGAATGCTCACGCTCCAATGATTTTTGGATTTTGAAAGAATTTTTTTGTTCTTTTTTTTGAGACAAATCTTTAAAGAATCATATTCTCCACAACCGCTCACCCAATTGCTTTGATATTACATAAGAACACTCATAGGGACTCATAGTTCTTAATTTTTTCACCAGGTGGAGCTGCAATTTTTTTCATTTTTTTTTTTTTTATAAATTTTTGTGTGTTTTCGTTAATTGTGACATCTTCTCCAGATCGGTTACTCAGATCAAGTTGATCCTTTCTGGATATGTTCTTTGTGAAGGGGTCAAGCAAAGTTGTTCACTAGGTAGCACTGCTGTGGATTCCAGATTTTCAACGATATTTTTCTCTTCGTTTACTTATCGGTAAATGCACCTGTCATTCAGATTCACTTCAAACTTGGTAACAATGTGCCTTGGGTGGATCTATACCAAGTTTGTTCGAATGGTCATGATCCAGTGAATTTTGGATTTTTTATGATTTTTTTTCAAAAATCTTTATAATCTTAATAGTTTACCCACAAGAACAAAAAAAAAGACAAATTTCTCTTTTATTTACGACTGAGTCAAGAGCTTGCCCTAGCACACTTTACACAAAGTGCACCGATCGAGAAAAGCTGTTGACTGAGACTATTTGATTTCTGAAACAGAATTTAGATTAGGCATGCAGGTACTTGAATGAAAGGTCTTTCCATGTAGGATTTGCATATCAAATTATCTCATGGGTATAAATCATCTTCACTACCAAAGTCGCTTATAGCAGCGAAATAGATATGATTTACGGTTTTGTGACTGTATTAAAAATACATCTTTACACCTAATTATTTAACATTCGTACTCTGAGCATTTATAACCTGGGAAAAATACACCTTCACCCCCCTTTGAAATCTTGGCTTGTGTGTAGGGAGGTGAATGAATAGAATACGCGAGTCCACAACCATTTATCCTAGCTAGAATAAAATAAAAAAAGTTGGAAATGTTTTTCAAACACTCATTCAAGTTGTTTCCATAAAAGTGCAGGATAAGAAACCCTGTTCCAGTTTGAAAGACACAGTTGGCACATATATGTAATGAAGTTAATAATATGAAAAGCTCAGTCAAACAGATTCTATAAATGTGCCAGAACTTTAGGACTATATAGGGATGGTGATGTGGCAACATCTGTATTTTGTGTGTTTTTTTGCAATATAGGTTGACTTGGAACTTGCTTTGTTTTCGGATTTTATCTCCCTTCCATATTCTTTGTCATGCTTTGAGCAAATTAAAATCAATAGGCAATGACACTCCATCCCCTAAAGTCAAATGCCATTAAGCGTGACAAGTGACATGGCCCCTAAAGTGTTGATTTTCTTCTCAGAAAGACAGGTTGTCTAGATAGTTTGGGGCTACTATATATCTAGACTTCCTGTTTCCATGAATGAGGGTGGGTAAGGGGTTTCCCGTACTGGTGTACTAGGGCTTTTTATTAACTATACGGGCGTTCTGGAAGCCCTCCTATTTTACGTACTTCGTACTCTAGAAAAATAATTACCTGTACCATTGTACTGAAACCCCCCCTTACCCCCCCTTCATGAATAGTAGGATTCAAGTAAGTCAGTAAAGACTTTAGTTTTCATAGACAAAACTAAAGTCAATACGGTATTGACCTATTTGTCCTACATCGATGAAGTATTTTAGTCATGCAGATGTCTGAATCAGAGATAAGTCTGTACAATACAGATGGGTCAATCGGTACAGTAGACCACTGACTAACATACATGGCAGTGATAAGACTACTGATATACCTACCTGTCATTCAATACCATATAGGATGGACTGGATGGCACCATATTGTACTCTGAGGACATGTTATGTGTGCTGTGCATTGATGCAGCACTTGAGGTAATGAATGAGTGGCATTTGTATTTATCGCTCCTCTCTTCTTGTTTTTCTCATTTTTTTTTCTTTTTTCTCCTGCATGTAGTAAGGTTTATATGTCAATAAAGTTATTTTTATCTTTATGCTTTTTCTTGGATCCATCATTGCACCCATGATTATATAAGTAAAATTTTTATGTAACTAGGAAAGATGATTTGCTGCCTAGCAAATCAGTGTGTGTATCTTCAAAGCATATTGGTATGGCAGTGTACAACTATTCCATAACACAGGAGTAGAAGTTGGAATGGCATCTCTATCTATTATAGCTTTGAAGTTATTCAAGATTTAAAATTTCTAATGGTGCTATTTAGCATAATTTAAATTGCTACAACTTTTATTTTTAATTCCTTATGTGCGCAATGGTCAACAACCCCCTAGTAGAAGTTGGAATGACATTTCTATCTATTAGAGTGTTGAAGATATTCAAGATTGAAAATTTCTAATGCTGCTAATTAGCATAATTTAAATTGCTACAACTTTTGTTTTAGATTCTTTACATGCGCAATGGTCAATACACCTCTTGTAGAAGCTAAAATGACGCCTTTATCTATAATAGTTTTGAAGACATTCAAGTTTTGAAATTCCCAGTACTGCTCATTAGCATAATTTGAATTGCTACAACTTTTTTTATAAATTCATTAGATGCACACACCCCTGAGTAGAAGTTGGAATGACATCTCTATCTGTTATACTTTTGAAGATATTCAAGATTTAAAATTTGAAATGCCCCAATTTGCATTATTTTAAACATCTTTATTCCTTTGTATAAAAGGGTCAAACTCCTTGTATGGAGGTACAATCATGCCAAGTTTGGAGTTTCTATGTATAACAGTGTTCGAGAAAAGTGTCAGACAAATTTGCTGGTAAAGAAAGAAAGAGAGAGAGAGAGAGAGAGAGAGAGAGAGAGAGAGAGAGATTTGCTTCAAAGCAAATCTGTCTGGGTGCCTTCAAAAGTTGTAAATATTAAATGCTACAACTTTTATCCTTTGGTACTTCACATCACATTAAGCTTCTGGCTGGATGCAAATTTCTAAGTCCAAATGACCTTGACCTTGGACCTTTACAGGTCACATGTAAAGTGCACAGTGTTACAATTCCCACAATTTAAGCCCAACATGAACCAAATCGGATGAAAATTCACCAAGTTATGACAAGATGCAACTTTCAAAGGGCCAAATGACCTTGACCTTTGCTCTTTTGAGGTGACATGCTCTTATAAAAACATACAGTGTGGCAATACCTCCATTTTGAGGCCAACATGATTAGAAGTGGATGGAAATTGGCCAGGTTATGACTGGATGGAACTTTCAAAGGTCCAAATGACCTTGACCTTTGACTTTTATAGGTCACATGTCAGTTTCAAAAATGTGCAGTGTACAATAACTACAATTTGAGCCCAACATGATCAAAATTGGATAAAAATTAACCAAGTTATGGTTAGAAAAAAGCCACCACCAAAAGTGGCCTCTGACCTTGAAATGAACTTTGACCTTGAGATGACCTCTACCTGAAGTGAACCTTGACCTCAAAATGACATTTTGGCTTAAAATTGACCTTTGACCTTGACATGACCTTGACATTTGAGATGACCTTTACCTTGCTATGATCAAACTCCTATACACTCGGAACCACATCTACTAAAGTACATAAGATATTGAAGATTTAAAACTTTAATTATCCCTCATTTGCATAATTTTGAAAAGCATGATCTCAATATAAAAAGGCCAGACTTCATCCATAGAAGTATGATTGTGCCAAGTTTGGAGTTTCTACATATAATGCTTTTCAAATGAAATGTCGGACAAATTTGCCTGTAAAGAAAGAAAAAGAAGCAAAGAAAGAAAGGAAGGAAGGAGGGAAGGAAGGAAGAAAGAAAAACAGTATGTCTGTGTTCGCGCACAGATATAAAGAGTCAATCTTGACTCACCTGTCATACATTCCAAAATGATGCAAAGGGAGGCACATAATAAGGACACAAAGGAATTCAAGAACAACTAGGAAAGATGATTTGCCGCATAGCAAATCAGTGTGTGTGTCTTCAAAGCATATTTGTATGGCAATGTACAACTATTCAATAAAACAGGAGTAGAAGTTGGAATGGCATCTCTATCTATTATAGCTTTGAAGTTATTCAAGATTTGATATTTCCAATGGTGCTTTTTTTACATAATTTAAATTGCTACAGCTTTTATTTTTAATTCATTAGGTGATTAGATGCCAATGGTCAACAACCCCCTAGTAGAAGTTGGAATGACATCTCTATTATACTGTTGAAGATATTCAAGATTGAAAATTTCAAATTCAGTCAGAAAGAAAGAAAGACGGACGGACAGACAGACAGACAGACAGACAGACAGAGAGAGAGAAAGAAAGAAAGAAAGAAAGAAAGAAAGAAAGAAAGAAAGAAAGAAAGAAAGAAAAGTGTGTGTTGACACACACATGCTTTAATGATAGAATGCATGAGCAGGGATCTTGAGCATTTCCTGGGCTGTGTCATTGTATATAAATAATGTAGCCCAAGATGTTTTCTTTAAGAGCCACTGAACTGACTGGTGTCCAAAAAGAAAACATTAACTTATAATTAAATTACCAAACAGACATAGCTATCCAATCAATGCAGCCAATGTTTATATGACAAAATTAACTCATTCAGTGATAAACCCAAAGGATATGCTCTTTGCTAATTCTTTCAAATGTGCATTGCTAATACAATGTGTGAAACAAATAAAAAAGGTCAGAATATCACAAATCATGAGCAGATATTATATTCTATTATGATTGTCAGAAATTTTCAATCAGAGCCCCCTAATTTAAAAGATAAGAATACTCAGTATATCCCTTTGATACAAATTTTACTGACAGTAAATGAAGACTTCTGTCCTGAATGAGTCCAGGGATGCCGCATTTTCAAAGGGTCATTTTGATGTCACATCTTGTAAAATATATACCAGGATTATGGCTTGTTTGCAGTTTAATTGAGATGTGACACCCCTGTAAAAATGTCCCATAGGTCTTACGATGTTGACAAAGGCTGTGGATTATGAGTGAAATCTATTGGGGGGGGGGGGGGGGTAATAAAATACACATAAACTTCAGGAGGAAAGGGTAGTGTTTATTTTGATGTTGGTCCACTTGGCGGGACTTTGGAATACGCTGGCCATTTGATACCAATCATTCACTGTCACTGGTCATGTGTGTTTGGTGGGGTGGCAGACACATAGCAGAGCCAGCTCTACAGCTATATAACATATTGAAGATTTAAAACTTTAATTAGCCCTCATTTGCATAATTTTGAAAAGCATGACCTCTCATTATTAAAAGACCAGACTTTATCCATAGAAGTATAATTGTGCCAAGTTTGGAGTTTCTACATATAATACTTTTCAAATGAAATGTCGGACAAATTTGCCTGTAAAGAAAGAAAGAAAGAAAGAAAGAAAGAAAGAAAGAAAGAAAGAAATAAAGAATTCCTAGAAAAACAGAAAAGTGTGTGCTGACACACACACTTTAACTAGAAAAGATGATTTGCTTAACAGCAAATCTGCCTGTGTGCCTTTAAAATGTTAGTATTTTGAAATGCTCCAGATATTTATGTCTGGGTGCCAACCCAGACATATTGATTTTGTTCTTTGTTATTTATTCATTCATTCATTCATTCATTCATTCATTCATTCATTCATACCTTTCCGCCACATTTTGTGATGCAGTTTCCTCAGCGATTGTACAAGCTCCTATAACATTTAAATTTTAAATACTTAAGGTAGAAGATCTGTAGCCAGTGCACAGTGAGACTTGCAACTTTGGATCAATATTACCCATTTAATTTACTCGCAAGTACAGTAAACTTGTGTATTTTCTAATAACTACACATCCATAGATTTGTATCGATAGTTTTTGAGCTGAGCTGACCTTTCAGTCAGCTGAGCTTATATGAGGGTCTGTCGTTCATCTTCTTTCAGTGCTCTGGTAACTCTGGAATCTTTTTGCTGTCATTGTTGGGTTTGATATTTATGAATATGGGACATATGTTTCTACATAAGTGTATCATACTGGAGACGTCCGTCGTCAGTCCGTCGTCCATCTACAATTCACATTTTCGAATTTTCCAAACATGTCAGCCAGATTCACTTCAAGCTTGGTGGGGATATGCCTTGGGTGGGTCTCTACCATGTTTGTTCAAATGGTCACCCTCCATCGAATCTGGATTTTTCATTAATTTTTTTGTTCTTTTTTGGGGCAAATCTTAAAAAAACTTCTTTTCCGAAACCACTCACCCAATTGCTTTGATATTCCCCAGGGACACTCCCAGGGACTCCTAGTTCTTAATCTGTTCACTAGGTGGGGCTGCTATTTTTTTCCTATTTTTTTAAAGAGTTTTTGTTTTTGCTATTTTCGACTCCTCCAGAACCATCACTCAGATTAAGCTGAGACTTGATTGATGTGTTCCTTGTGGAAGGGCCAAACAAAGTTGTTCAGTAGGTGCCAATGCTGTGGATTCCTGATTTTTTACGATTTTTCCAATTCAGGTTTTTGTCGGTCAATGCAGCTTTCCTATTGATAACTTTGTAAGTCAATGGACATTCTTATGTTAATTCACATTTTCGACTTCTGCTCCAAAACCGTCATCCAGATTCACTTCAAACATGGTGGCAATGTGCCTTGGGTGGGTTTCTACCAGGTTTGCTCAAATGGTCATGCCCCATTGATTTTTGGATTTTTAACGATTTTTTTGTTCATTTTTTAAGACAAATCTTAAAAAATCTTCTTCTCCACAACCCCTCACCCAATTACTTCGATGTTACATGAGAACACTCATAGGGACTCATAGTTCTGAATTTGTTCACCAGGTGGAGCTGCATTTTTTTTTTCAAATATTTTATGAATTTTTGTGTGTTTTCGTCAATTGTGACTTCTTCTCCAGATCCGTTGCTCAGATTAAGTTGAAACTTTGTGGATATTTTCCTTGTGAAAGGTCAAGCAAAGTTGTTCACTAGGTAGCACTGCTGTGGATTCCTGATTTTTAACGATATTTTTCAATTTGGTTACTTATCGGTCAATGCACCTTTTCTATTGCTTATTATGCAAGTCAATGGACATTCTAATGGTAATTCACATTTTGGACTTCTCTGAAGAAACTGTCATTCAGATTCACTTCAAACTTGGTTACAATGTACCTTGGTTGGGTGTATACCAAGTTTGTTCAAATGGTCATGATCCAGTGATTTTTTTAATTTTTTTTATGAATTTTTTCGAAAATCCTTAGAAAGTTTTTATTGGAAAGTTTAACATGGGAATTTCTTGTAATGGTCACAACTAAAATAATTTTGACCAGATTTGTGCCAAACTTGGTAGGGATGTACCTTTTTTTAAGTGTCTACCTATTTTGTGTAAATGTTCTTGCTCCCATGATGTTTGGACCTTGATCTCATTCCCAAGGTCACAGGACAACTGACATGAAATTTACTGTTCACTTAATAACTTGAGATCTGTTTTGAGTTGTGACCTTGATGTTGCACATGTTAATGTTTCTCTATGAAGGTCATGCTTAGACAGTACATGAGTGACCTTGACCTTGTTTGTGGGGTCACAGTGCAACATACATGAATTTTACTCTTTACTATAACTTGAGAACTACTTGAACTGGGATCTGGATGTTGCACATATTAGTGTTCTTCTATAAAGATCAGACCTACTCAGAACATGGGTGACCTTGATCCTATCCCAAGTTCACAGAGCCACAAGTGTGATGAATATCTAGGTCAGCTGAACATGGGCTGTTCACACAGCCCTCTTTTTTTTTTTTTTTATTTAATTTTTTTTTTATTTGGTTCTTTTTTTTTTTTTCTTTTTTTTTTGTATTGGTTTTTGGTTTTTGGTTTTTGGTTTTTGTTTCTTTTTGTGGGATTGGAAGGCTTTTGAAGAATTTATAGGATTCTTTCTGACTTGACAGGGTTTTCACATTTTTCCTGCAGAAATCACTGAGGTTTGTTTTTTTTTAATGGAAATCAAAAAGAAATAGAGAGAGAGAGAGAGAGAGAGAGAGAGAGAGAGAGAGAGAGAGAGAGAGACAGAGAGAGAGTGTGTGTGTGTGTGTGTGTGTGTGTGTGTGTGTGTGTGTGTGTGTGTGTGTGTGTCCAGCATCAAATCGAATAATGAGTCCTGAAATAACATAAATAAAAAGCTACAAAATTTTCAAGTTGGTCCTAACAGTGTGTGTGTGTGTGTGTGTGTGTGTGTGTGTGTGTGTGTGTGTGTGTGTGTGTGTGTGTGTGTGTGTGTCCAGCATCAAATCGAATAATGAGTCCTGAAATAACATAAATAAAAAGCTACAAAATTTTCAAGTTGGTCCTAACAGGTTGTTCATTTTCTTTCTAGCAATTGCTCCAAAAGTCAGGGAATGGGTTGGCAGAATAAAATTCCTTAAAACTGCTCCTGGGTATGATATTTTTCTTTTGATGTTCATGTGACAGGGCAATTCATCTGTTTGTGAGGCAAGATATAAATTGCATAGGTTGAGCAAAAAACTTTTGGAGAAAATCATGTTGAAATAAAATATTGCCAAGTCTAATGCATTTATGGCTGTAATATGACACATACAAACTCACTTCTTCTGTCCTGTGTTTTTATCATTATGTGAAATAAACTTGTAGCTTTACCTCTGTGATGTTGTTATTAAAAAAAAGTATATTTTGTGGCGTAACCCTTTCCCCCTTAAACCGGCCAGAACTGGCTGGTGGTCAAATGTCGTCTGCTTCAGGGTTTTCAACTAATTTTAACAGTTATGAAAAACAATTTGACTGAGAAATGTACATGAGACTTATCAAGATCACATGCCCCAGGTCAACAGCTTTCCTTGGCATAGGTTGGGCACTTAGTGCCCAACCCATGCCAAGGAAAGCTGTTGACTCAGTCTTAATTCAAGGGGGAAAGGATTAAAACCCATTTTTTTTTTCAACTTGGTATCATTAAAGGTAACCACACTTGGCTTGTTTGGGTGTGGATTCACATGTGGCTTTCCATATTTGGGGCCCATTGGGTGGGATGTACTAATTTGTTTTTACATCTATAGAGAATTTCAAAGTTGCCAGAACAATGGCAGTGATCAGTCTGAACTGGCCCATTCTTCTCTCCATGGCTAATGGTCTCCTATTCCCTATGAGTGACCCTTGTCAGTGGCTCACCTGGTTGCCACGGGTCATGGCCCAATGACTGTGCAAACAAAAACTTTGTTCATTATCATGCCCATGCAAACAAACCCCACATAGTCAGCACTGCTGAAACTCTTCAGTGCAAACAAAACTTTTGAGCTCAACTTTCTCACATAAATTTTATGTTCACACATCAGAGTTTTTGGGAGCATGTACTTTAGATATCAAACTATCCCAAAATATTAAAAAGTGATTAGAGGCTATCCAAAGGTGCTCACTACAGATCTATCACCTTAAAGATCCATAGCTGAAATTTGGTGTGGATTTATTGATATGTTATAAATAGTACAAGTTATGGGTAACAAATAAATTACTACAGCACCACAATTGTAGGATTGGGCATGATCTTATATTTTTCAACTGTTGGCTGGAAAAACAATAGTACAGTAAAACCTCCATAAAGTGGGCACCCTTGGGACCGGAGCAAAATGTCCACTTCAGAAAGATGCCCACTTTACAGAGAGCCAGCCATTTTGTGTTGTGTGGATGAGCAACAAAGATAAGGGACAGGAGCTATACATATGCATGCATACACACCTACATGTATACAGTCATGTACATGTATATTTATATATAGATGTATACAGATACATGTATCTTAATCCCACATGAAATAAATGAGAAAAGATGTTTTTTCAACATTTTGCCCTTATTTCTTGGGAAAGAAAAGCAGGCACATCAAAGTATCAAACTGCAAAGTTAGCAAATCACTGAGCTGACACTCATCCACACACCAACTTGCTTTCCAATAGAGTCAATTGTTCTCTCCACTTTGATACTCTAATCCTATGGTTAGTCCACAAAGTTGTCATAGGTGGTGAGCACTGATAGAAAAATGACACTGGCAGAATTAAAAGTTAAAGGTGGCAACTCCTGATGCAAAAAATAACACTTTTACAAGGTACAATATTTATTGAACAAAATAATAGTGCCCACTTTAACAGATTTTGGTACCTGTTTAGGGTGCCCAATGCCCAGATAAGGGAGGTACCCACTTTAGAGAGGTGGCTTTATAATATAATCAATAGAAAAAATGAAACGGACCGAAGGAAAGTGCCCACTGTAAGGAGGTGCCCACATACGGAGGTTTTACTGTATGTTGTTGTATAAGCCAATCACATTGCATCTTTTATTTGGAGAGTTCCATTAAGCATTGTTGGGGTGGGGCAAGACTTTCACATTTTTATTGTGTTGTTGATCATGATTGATCATGTTTTACTCATGGAGTAATACTGTTAGTAATGTTACAATAAATTTTAAATTCTGTTACTATTTTCAGGCACGATAAAAATATGTAACATCTCTTCTCAATGCCATTATTATTTAATAACAGATGAAGGCAGCGCTTGTGCAATATCTATGAATTGAAGTGGTCAGAGCAAATTAATACTGAAGATGATAGTACACACAAATTGTGTACATCTTGCAAATTTAAAAAAAGATTAGCATGGAAAGCTATCTCTTGTGTAACATTCCAGTCAATAAACGTCATAATTTCACTAAACTTCATGTAAGTGCCCACACTTTGGAAACCAAAGTGGGGAGATGCACAAGACCGAAAACACCAGTAGAATTACGTAAGTGTCAGTTGCGTAATATGGACGCAGTAGAAGATGAAAAATACTTTATTCTAGACTGTAATTTGTATTCTGATATTAGAGAAAAATTATAATAACCTTACCTGGTGCTGTGTGAACTTCAGAGATCTCTCACAATCCGAAAAGTTTCATTTTATTATGTCTTTAGGCAATGGCAGACCATCTTTATATAAGTCAGTGTTGAAATATGTCAACTGAGCATTTGAGAAGCGCTCGACCGGTACAAAAGGCCATACCTAACCATGAAACAATGTGACTATTTTGTATGTATGGTTTACCCTGATATGGTGGGTAAAATGGTCAGTACAATGGAGCACCTGATATTAGGGACAGGTGACAGACAGTTCAACATGTGCATGTATATGTAGCCTGTCATGTTTGTTATGTGGAACACTGCGTGCACAAGTTGGATTGATAGCCCGGGGGGGGGGGGGGGGGTACTCCCTATACCGAGCATAATGGGGATGTGCCGCTCTGAAGGGTAACCTTTTTGCGTGCATTTTCCCTAACCAAGGTATCAATTTTGCCAAGAATCTCCCTAGCGAAGGTCCAATATTTAAACTAGGGCCCCTAACTAAGGTCGTAAAAAAATCAAACAGCCCTTATCAAGACCCCCGGTCAAGGCAATCACTTTCATTCGCTTCCTGCAATCAAATTGCACGCTGTGATAATTATAATTATGCTGCTAGTCTATCGCGTTGGCCACCTGGCCGCCCTAATAAAGGTCCAGCATTTCTTGGAATGGGGGCCCTGATGAAGGGTAGGTTTCTGGAAATCTGAGCTGCACACCCCTATCAAAAAAAGTAGAGAGTACCCCCCTCCCCCCCCCCCCCCCCGCCACCCCCCCCCCCCCCGGGATTGATAGACCTCGTTATGGGTCTGGTAAAACATGTACATATATACATATAAATCATCTGTGTGTATGCAGATTAGTCCATGACTGCACTGTATACATTGTACGGTTCATGTCATTAAAGTCTATTTCCATAATTAATATTAACTAAGTAAATAAACTGGCCAGAGTAATTTTGTTTTTCTGCAGGGTATTAGCATAGATGGGTAACTTCTTTGTACATATAATAAATTATTATTTTTTATTGTAGCAAATGGAGCAAATATATGATGAAGCATATGTATGATTGATCAATATCATTGTTATTCTCGGATTCAGTGTGACGTCATAGCAGAGCCACAACCAGGTGAAAACAAACCTGGCTCCTCACTCACTTTCTTCTTGAAGATGATCTGGTAGTAGCTGTGTAAATCAAAATCTTTAGTATCTGCCATCATGTGCCACAAAATAAGATCATGATAAAATCTTGACTAATTTTACACATTCTGAACTGGATCTGTTCTGTGTTCCTTACTGTGCTGTTGGTGTTTTGTAACAGTGGAAATGACTGTTGTTGTACTAGGTTTCATTTGTTCACTCCAGAACAGGAGAGTGTAGCTACTGCAGAAACCCTCCGATGCAACTTCCCAATGCTTTCCTGCTCTCCTTAGAAGTCTGTCCTCTGAGTGCAGGATTCGCAAATTGTTCTTTACCATGAGAACGGGTATGGTTTTAGAGAAGCATGGAATGCCGAGATCCCCATCAGCTTTTCTTGAGTAGAGGAAGCCGTTGGTAGTGCATTGTGGCACGTGAAACCATTGCTTCACTGTTGTTCTGATTTTCCTATCTAAGGACCTTAAGAGATTCAGCGAAGGTTTCTCCAAGGAAAGCGAGTAAGTTAGTTTTGGTAAACCGTAATTACAGAATAGTTCCAGTCTCTGGGACAGCTTCAAACTTCTGCAATTGCCAAGTTTTGTCATTACTTCTGGTAACCACTCGTGGCGGTTACCTGGTCGTAATCCCCTAGCTGGAAAGTTCCTAGCACCCAGAAGTCGTTGACAACATATGAGTCTTTTGTTAGCGTTAACAGGAAGCCCATGCTCTTCTTCACATTCAGGGTGAGACCTGTGTCCTTGCAAAACAATTCAATGATCTTAAATTTATTCTGCATGTGACACATGTCGCAAGACACTACCGCAAGATCATCTGCAAAGCTCATAGCACTGATTTTGCTCCGGTTCCCAGTCTTTCCAATCATATAGCCATGTGACGATGCTTCGAGCGCCGATATCAAAGGGGTTCATCGCTATGTTGAATACGATTTGACTGAGGGGTCTCCCTGTTTGACCCCTAAATATCTGGATGTTTAGAGTCTGATTCTCGCTTTAGAAAAGACCCTATTAGTATCGTTGTACCAGTTCAGTACAAAGTCAATGATGTGGGTCTTGGCCTGGCATTGCTCCAGTCCCTTCTTAAGGTGACTATGGGTCATAGAATCAAACGCTTTGACCATGTCGAAGAAAGCTACCGCCAGTTTTCTTTTTCCCTTCTTAGCTTCGTCATTGATTTGTATCAGCAGGTACAGATTCTTCATGCAACCTGCAGTAGGTATGAATCCTTGCTGTCTGGGATTCAGTGGCACTGCCGTTAGTAATCTGGCTGCAGGTACCTTAGAAAACAACCTGAGAAGATTTTCACCGATAATAGTGGGCCGCCACTTGTTGACGTTGGGTTGTCCTTAAGGAGCAAGATCGATCTGCTCCCTTTCAGAACATATGGGACTTGACACTCCAACAGCCAGCCTGAGAACAGTCTGCTGAGTTTCTCTCTTGATGGGTCCCACCCTCTGATAGACCCAAGGGTGATCCCATCTGGCCCTGCTGCCTGGTTGCATTTGTCTTTGGAGAGGGCAGTTTTGACTTCCTTGACCAAAATCGGATAGGTCAGTGAAGCTCTATCTGGGGGAGTAGTATTGGGGTATCTACTTAGATCAGCGAACTGCCCCTGTTGTTCAAGTTTTTCCCGATGGAAGGACTCTACCTGGTCAGGTTTTAATGGGCAGTTTTGATGGTCCTGTGTTTTACCCAACACTAACTGCATGATCAAATATTGCTCCCTTTTTATGGTTGTAGAGCTGTTGTAATTTTTTACGATACTAGCCAGTTTGCTGCACTCTGGGCTCTTGGGTTCCTCTGGTGCACGTTTCTGCGTTTTTGTCCACCCGTGGTCCTTTCCTCTCTGGATTTAGCCGCGAGAGTGTCCCTTATTTCTGCCGTCACTGACATTAGTTTGAGAGAAAAGCAAAATTGGCATTTTTTATGTGATTGAAGGGGTAAATGTGCAAGTCAATCTTCAAGATTTTGCCAGTGAATCAAACCAGGGACGTGCTAATAGCACGTCCCTGATAAACCGACAAATGATGTCCAAATGTATCTTGTATAGTAATTCAAAATTGATCTGTCTGATGATGCCAAAAATACAACTGCACCTTAAAAGTGTCCACAAGTTATCAGTTATGTAACTTTTATACATGCTTATTCATCAGTGAGGGGACATTCTTGGACATAGATTTAAGATTGACGTTGAGAATAAGCAGTAAAAAGGTCTCCACATGTTGCTTCACCACACCCCACTCCAAAAAGTCTACTCGCGCACTAAATTCCACTAAATGGTAAAACCAACAATTATGTCTGTGTGCGAACACAGACATTTTGTTTGTTTGTTTGTTTCTTTCTTTCTTTCTTTCTTTCTTTCTTTCTTTCTTTCTTTCTTTCTTTCTTTCTTTCTTTCTTTCTTCCTTTCTTTGTATCTATCTATCTATCTTTCTTTCTATCTCTTTCTTTTCTTTCTTTCCCTCTCTGTTTCTTTCTTCTCATTCTTCTTCTTCAGCAGCAAATTTGTCCCAAAAATTTCTGTGACACTACCACACTTAGAAACTGCAAACTTGGTATGATAATAGATCCATACACGAAGTTGAGCCTTTCTGCAAAAAGTGGTTGAGTGCATCTAAAATTGTGCAAATTAGGGGCATTTGAAATCTTGAATATCTCCAGAACCATTACAGGTAGAGATACCATTCCAACTTACGTTTGTAATTTTGTGATGAAGGCACATCCAATGAACCACACATAAAAGTTGCAGAATTTTAATTTATGCTAATCAGGGACACTTGAAAAGTCATAAATGTTGAATATCTTCAAAACTATTACAGACAGATATGCCATTCAAACTTCTATTTGTAGGTTTGTGCAATAGGTGAATCCAATGAGCCACTAGCAAAAGTTGTAGAATTTTAGTTTATGCTGATTAGAGTCACTTTAAAAGTTCATATGTTGAATATCTTCAAAATTGTGACAGGGACAGATGCCATTCCAACTTCTAGTTATGGGTTTGTGATGAAGGCACATCGAATGAACTACAAACGGAAGTTGTAAAATTTTAATTTATGCTAATAAAGGGCACTTGAATATCTTCAAAACTATGATAGGTGGAGATGTCATTCCGACTATTTTTCTTATTGGTTTGTGATGTGAGTGCAGCCAATGAACCAAAAACAGAAGTTGTAGAATTTTAATTTATGCTAATTAGGGGCACTTGAACAGTGCAAATGTTGAATATATTCAAGACTATTATAGGTAGAGGTGCCATTCCAACTTTATCTTATATGTTTGTGCTGTAGTTGCATCCAATGAATCAATAGTAAAAGTTTAATTTTGTGCAAATTTTGGAGACACACAGACAGATTTTTTTAGCAAATCTTCTTTCTAGGTCTTTCTTTGTTCTGATTCTTCTTTACCATCAATTTTGGACCAATTAAAATCTCATTATTACACAGGGGTAACTCTGATCTTCAGTCATGCCACGCAATACACACACCTGCCTCACTGGCCTTGTGATGCTTAATGCTCGTTGCCACAGCAAGCGACAAGCTGACCTGACCTCCCTGCTGGGTGAGTGGGTCACCAGCCAATGTGTCATTTGTTACAAACATACACAATAAAGAAAAAAGTGGTCTCACATCGAGGCTTTTCTGTATGCACATAAATAAAATGGCGGTTCCTTTAAACTGTATCTGCTGGTGAAAGTTCGAAGAAAATCGGACAATTAGAATGTAAGTTATCAGTTTTTTTTCGTTTTCAACAGAAATTATGGTTACCAAGGACCAAATGCCTGAATAAACTATATATCCTGATGCTTGCGGACATACAGCTATGGTTTGTTAATTCATATATGGCATGGAAGCATTTGGGTGGGCAGTGAGGGGTGGTTTCAGTATTTTGAGAATAAAACTTGGCTTTTTCCTCAAAAATTGGCAAATCCAGTATGGCAGATGTAAATTGTATTGATGCATACTGTGACCAGGTCATGTACGTTTGTTTGTGTTTGGTGGACAAAATCACCAGAACTACAAAGCATTAAAGAACATTACACATTATTTATTTTCATTCATAAATTCATTTTGTCAAGCATAACAACAGCATTGTGAATCAGGATATGAGATGTGTTCTTTTCATTTTGCATTCAGGGCAAAGCCAGTCCCCATCGGGGATGGCTTTCACATCAATCCCAGCACATTGAAAATGCCATCACTCGTATTCGCACGCTGGGCTGGCACATCCAATCATGTTCTCATCATGGTCTTCCCCACAAGGGGAGTATGGCTCTTCCTCTTGTTCATATACAACAGCATCTGATATATTTGAAATGTTTTCTGGGGTAACATCTTCAATTGCCTCACTAACATAGCACATTCGATCATCAACACATGCCATGTTTGTTTGTACAAGACCACTGATTACGTTTTGTAACACTTTGGCAACCAGTCAGCATGCAAGCCAAAGTGCTCTTAATAGATTGGGCAAACGCTGTTGTGACCTAAGTGGTAACAATTTTATAAACCTGCAATACACAACCAATTACAGTAAAACCTCCATATATGGAATACCCTTTGGACTAGATAAAAGTGTTCGGTATATGGAGGTTTGCTTACATTGGAAGTATATATTTGGGACCGAGAAATGGTGTTCAGTATAGAGAGGTGTTCGGTATACAGAGGTGTTCGGTTAGAGAGGTTTAACTGTAGTATGATGTGTCAATCCGCTGTGTTCACTTGGGGCAGTGAAGACCATGGATGCCTTGAAGTTGGGGAGTTTGGGTTCCTTCTCGTTAATAGGTCCATGTTTGCTGACACTTAGCATTTTGTTGTATCAAGAATTCTTTCTTTCAGTCTGGCATTTCTTTTTTACTTGCAGATTTTGTTTCAAGTCAGGAGCTTTGCTACAGATATTTATTTCCCCCCTGGAATTATATGTTTTCTGTAATGTAGCTTTTCCAATTTCTTCTTTACTATACAAAGCAACAACATTCCTTTGTTGGCACACAGGCAGATTTGCTTTGAAACAAATCTTCTTTTCTAGTTTGAACTGCTTCCTTACATAAAGCATGCATAAAGTAAAAGCAAGAATGTGTATAGCAGGGCCAGAATTTCGCAAAATTTTGTGAGAATCTATTTGGGTTTTTGTCAATTAGCTTTCTTTTTAAAGAAAGACAAGTTTAGGAGAATCTTTACAAGAATGGATTCTCGGATTCTCACCAAAATCCTGGCCCTGTATAGGTAATCTCCCGTGTGACTGGTATGGAGCTTGAAGGGGTGTGTGTGTTACTCATGCATAACTGCCAATAGATAACTAGTCGACTTATTCCTAGCCTGATCTGTAAGTTGCCATGAATACCATTCAACTATGCAGTCACAGGCTTTCTGTTTAGCCTGCATATCTCTATGCCACTCGAGAAGTACAGCAGTACACTGACTGTTAGCTGTATAGATGGTGAAGACAAACAATCTTGTTCCAGCTTACTACAGGGTGTGAAGTACTGTGCAGGTGTGGCATGTACATGTATTTTAAACTTCTTCCATTATTATCAAAATGTGATAACAAAATTTGGCTGTATCAATGTTTAATGTCCACTCAGCCGAAAATATAATACAGCATACATCTATTGACTGGCCAGTCTGTCTTGCCAGCCACCACAGAGCCTGTGGTGTGTGGAGACATTGTATTTGCTCCTTCAGTTGCATGTTTTGTTTTTCATATATACAAAGTTTCATGCTCAAGTCAACACTTCAAAGTGAAGTATTGACTTTTCCAGATCTTAGCTTGCTTTCCACTTTCGGAAAACTTGTTTCCCAGCAACCTTCCCATGTCCTGAACTGCACTTTTCAGCCACCAGATGTCACCAGCTACCAGACCAGACCAATGTGTTTGTCTGGCCAGCTGGCCACAACCTGAACTGAACTTTGTTGTCATCAGATCTTCCCAGTTACCAGACCGATTTTTGTGGGTTTTGAAGATTCAAATGGCCCTAATTATGCCCCCCCCCCCTTGCAAAGGAGAAGGGGCATAAAGTGATTACCTTTGTCCCATGTGTGTGTGTGTCAGACTAACTTTTTTCTCACAATAACTCAAAAAAGTATTTTACCTAGGGCTTTCATATTGTACATGCTTATAGTCCTGAATAAGGTCTGGAATGAGTTCCAAGATTGGAGATCCTGGCCCAATTCCCAAGGTCGCAGAGCCATTTTAGTGAATTTGGTGTTTCACGCAATAAATTGAAAACTTTTTGACATAGGCCTTTCAAATTTACAGGTGATTACAGTCCTACATAAAGTCTCTGAAGAGTTTGAAGATGGATGACCTTGCTCCAATTCTCAAGGTCACAGAGCCATTTTAGTGAATTTGCAGGTTTCATGCGATAACTGGAAAAGTTTTTTGTAGTGCTTTCATATTGCACATGCTTATAATCCTAAATAAGGTATCTGATGAGTTCAAAGATGAGTGACCTTTGATTCAATTACCAAGGTCACAGGGCCATTTTAGTGAACTTGGTTTGCACATTGTAACTTGAAATGTTTTTGACATAGGCCTGTCAAACTGCAGATGATTATAGTCCTACATAAGGTTTCAAATGAGTGAAAAGATGGGTGACCTTAACCCAATTCCTAAGGTCACAGAGCTATTTTAGTGAATTTGGTTTTCACTCAATTGATTGAAAAGTGTTTGCATAGGACTGTCATATTGCACTTGCCTATAGTCCTGAATAAGGTTGTTTGAAGATGGGTGACCTTAACCCAATTCCTAAGGTCACACAGCCATTTTTGTGAATTTGGTTTTCACTTGATAATTTGAAAAGTGTTTTGCAAAGGGCTTTCATATTGCACTTGCTTATAGTCCTACATAAGGTCTCAGACTAGTTGAAAAATGAATGACCTTGACTTAATTACCAAGGTCACAGAGCCATTTTAGTGAAATTTGGTTTTTCACACGATAACTTGAAAAGTTTTTGATGTAAGCCTGTCAAATTGCAGATGGTTACAGTCCCTACGTAGGGTCTTGTGGGATGAGTTTGAAGATGGGTGAACTTGACCTGATTCCCAAGGTCACAGCATTTCACAGTGAATTTGGTTTTCATGCGATAGCTTGGAAAAAAATTTTATATAGGCCTGTCAAATTGCAGGTGATTACAGTCCTACATAAGGTCTTTGATGAGTGAAAAGATGGGTGACCTTGACCTACCCAATTCCCAAGGTCACAGAGCCATTTTTGTGAATTTGGTTTTTCACTCAATAACTTGAAAGTTTTTGGCATAAGGCTTTTATATTGCACATGCTTATAGTCCTGAATAAGGTCTCAGATGAGTTCGAAGATGAGTGATCTTGACCTAATTCCCAAGGTCACAGAGCCATTTTTGTGAATATGATTTTCACACAATAAGTTGAAAAGTTTTTGTACACAGACCTTTGTTACTGCATATGGTTTGAATCCTACATAAGGTCTGAGACAATTTTGAAGTTGGGTTATCTTGGCCCAAGTCCCAAGGTCACAGAGTAGGGGGGCATAGATCTAGCAATATGATTGTGTTTCAATTTTGCATAATTTTCAAAGTGTTGACTTCTCTTCATAAAAAGGCCAGACTGTATGTATGGAGGTAATAATCATGCCAAGATTGGAGTGTCTGGGTATCATACTGAGAGAGAGAGAGAGAGAGAGAGGAAGGAGAGAGAGAGAGATGAGAGATGAGAGAGAGAGAGAGAGTGAGAGAGAGAGAGAGAGAGAGAGAGGAGAGAGAGAGAGAAGGAGTGAGGAGAGAGAGAGAGAGAGAGAGAGAGAGAGAGAGAGAGGAGAGAGAGGAGAGAGGAGAGAGAGAGATAGAGAGAGAAGAGAGAGAGATGAGAGAGAGAGAGAGAGAGAGAGAGAGAGAGAGAGAGAGAGAGAGAGCAAACTGTCAACCAATTTGACTACAACACCAGCAGCATGTTGATGTCTACAATGGTCAGTTAGCCTTCCAAAATTGTATAATTTGTAGCAAATTTGTAGCACTTATCTGCATATTGCTTAAATTTATTGATTCATGGTATAATTTGTACATGTCTTCGTGAACCAATTCTGGATCCTTAAGTGAGAGTTTGTGACAGAATACCTACATGCGACACCAGTTCATTCTTTCACTGAGATCAGAACATTTTTTGCTAGCCCACCACTGATCTACATATCTCGAGGATAAACAGAATCTTGAGTATCAGATAACTTAACCATATAGGTGGGTGAGCTTACCCATACTGCTATGGTTCAGCCTAAGACTAGAAAAGATGGCTTTGTTTGCCAGCTTACTCAGATAAGAGGTTGTTTTATACTTGTAAGAAAACTAAATGCAAGATGGTGAAATTGCTGTACAACATGAAGTAAATTATCATCAAAGTAAATATGAGGAATACAGCTAAAGCTTATTGAATAGCATTATATTGGCTTTTGATAGACTTACAATTAGATGCCATTTTTTTCAGTATTGGAATAACATCAACTTGTGTGTGTTGACCCACTTCCGTGTCTGAGAACAGTATTACATCATATGCATAAACAAGACAACAACATAATAATTCATCAAGATACCAGGCTGTGGATCACAACATCATCCCACAGTGACTCACCAATATCTGAGAGGTAAATTGGTTATATAGTTTCAGTCAAATGTACCCACCTTGGAAGACACCAAAAGATTTGCTGAAACCTTAACAATCCCAGCCATTTTACATTTATGGTAGACTTCTTAAACCCATTTCTTAATACATTCAAGAATGTTTCAGGCATACCTTGTTGCTTAAGTTTATTTAGGAGAGCATCCCAGTTTATAAATCTGAATGCTTTACTGATTTTGATGAAGCTTACATACAGTGGTTTGCCAAAACACCTTTGCTTCTCGAATTCTGTAACAAAAGCTAGCTGTCAGAAATATATCAGCAGCAGCAGCAGCAGCAGCAATCATTGAGCTTTTTAAGTGTATAATCTTCCATGTATAACCAATTTGAACAATTTCCCAAGAGTTGCCTGAACTGTTATCATTGATAATTAACAGGATCAAATTTACTTCCTTTTTTGTGAAAGTGACTTATAATACCTTCAGACCACTGACACAGGAAGTCACCTGGCTTCAAGAAATGTTTATTTCAGACTGAACTGTAATTTTTGACAACTACAAGCAGTAGCCAAAAGGCATACTGGATACCCTCCCCACCCCTCCACCCCCTGCAACATGTGAGTACATTGTGCATCTAGATTTTCCATAACCTTCAGCTGAGAAAAATACTGTTGCTTTGAAACAGACATGTCATTTGTATTTTATATTCAAAGAGGAAGGAAAATACATGTACCCTCATGTTCCCTTCCAATGTTTGAACAAAGTATCCAGATGGCTGCTATAATGAAGCAATATAAATCAAGGTCATTGTTGAGCACTAACTCAGTGTTGCTTCATGATACCCCTTTATAAAGAAGCCTGCTATGACATATATATATATACTATATACACCAAGGTCACTGTTGCTTCATGAAAGACCCTTTAGTGATTGACAATAACCATATATATGTATATATATAGATCTTTATTTTGAGAGGGTGGCTCAGTTAGTGTAGCAAAACACTAATCTTCCCTGAGGCCCTCTTAAATCAATGAGATACACAGTTAAGTATGTACAATGTACGGCAAAGTTACAACAGTGTGAACAATTAGTTGCCTGCTTCATAACTTCCCTCCATGAAGGAGTTAGAGATCATTATGTCTACAGGTCTACCCACAGATGCCTGCCGTGACCTTGACCTACACAGCTCAAAGCCACTGTTTCATGACACACCCTTTATTAAAAGAGAATAACATACCAAGTTTCAAGAAGATCTCTGCATTAATGAAGGCATTAGAGTCCGGACAAGATTGTGTCTACAGGTGCCTGCTGTGACCTTGACCTATATAACTAAAGGTCATCATTGTTTCATGACACACCCTTTAGTGACAGAGAATAGCCATGCAAAGTGTGCAAAAGATTGGAGCACCATTGACGGATAGAGTCCAGACAAGATTATGTCTACAGGTGCCTGCTGTGACCTTGACCTATATAACTGAAGGTCATCATTGTTTAATGACATACCCTTTAGTGACAGAGCATAACCATACAAAGTGTGAAGAAGATTGGAGCACTATTGAAGGATAGAGTCTGGACAAGATTACATCTACAGATGGACATGGTAAAACCAGTATACCCCCCCTCCCACTTCGTTGCAGAGAGTATAATTAACAGGACCCTTTTTGGGAATATTAAACATGCAAAATTTTGGCAGATTAAATCTAATTAAGTCACAACACACAAACACATCTTTTACACAGTACTTTCAATAAAGTAATAAAAGAAAGTTTCACAGACAAATGGGGGAGGTCTCCTACGATAAAAACTTTTTTGGTGGTCTCAGTTCGGGGAAAAAAATCTCTTGAAAATCTCTGTTGAGGCTAATTCGGGAAATTTTATGCTTGGGAATATAAAAAATTATATAGCAGTTTTACACATGTGAAATGATAGAATTATACATATGTGTGCATGTATGTGTCAAAGAATTTCACATATTTGTTATCAAATATTTTAATTAGTTTTCCAAAAACCACCAGATGGCAACAATGTTGGTCCCTGTTCTATTTGAATAAATTTCAGCAAGTTAAAAATTTTGGCAACTAATAAACAATAGTGGCACTGTCACCTCACTGGAATCCCAGTAACTTCTCAAGGAGGAGAGCAGTAATTACCTAAGCTGACTTGTTAATTTTTTATGAATTTTTGTGTATTATAGCTATTTTCGACTTCTTCTCCAGAACCGTCACTCAGGTTAAGCTGAAACGTGGTGGATATGTTCCTTGTAGAAGGGTCAAACAAAGTTGTTCACTATGCGGGAATGCTGCGGATTGCTGATTTTTTTCAATTCGGCTCCTTTGTGGTAAATGCACCTTTCCTATTGATTACCATGTAAGTCAATGGGCATTCTAATGCTAATTTACATTTTCGACTTCTTCTCCAAAACCGTCATCCAGATTTACTTCAAACTTGGTGGGGATGTACCTTGGGTGGGTGTCTACCAGGTTGATTCCATTGGTCATGTTCCAATGAATTTTGGATTTTTTTTATGATTTTTTTTTCAAAAATCTCTACAAAAGTTTTAATAGGAAAGTTTAACATGGGAATTTCTTGTAATGGTCATAACTTAAATAATATTGGCCAGATTTACTTCAAACTTGGTTGGGATGTGCCTGGGGTGGATCTGTACCAAGTTTGTTCAAATGGTCATGCTCTGTTGATTTTTGGATTTTTTATGAATTTTTTATTCTTTTGTTGGGGCAAACCTTAAAAATTCTTCTCCTCTGAAACTGCTCACCCAATTGCTTTGATATTGTACATAGACACTCCAGGGGACACTTAGTTCCCTTTTTGTTCACCAGGTGGCGCTGCAAATTTTTTTATGAATTTTTTGTATAGTTTTGCTATTTTTCACTTGTTCTTAGAACTGTCCCTCAGATTAAGCTGAAATGTGATGGATATGTTGTTGTGGAAGGGTCAAACAGTTGTTTATTAGGTGGCACTGCTTTGGATTCCTGATTTTTAAGGATTTTCAATTCGGGTACTTATCGTTCAATGCAGCTTTCCTATTGATTACTATGTTGGTCAATGGGCATTCTAATGCTACCTCACAGGACAACTGACACGGAATTTACTGCTTACTTGATAACTTGAGATCTGTTTTGAGTTAGCTGCACATGTTAATTATTCTGTATGAAGGTCATGCTTAGACAGTACATGAATGACCTTGACCTTGTTTGTGGGGTCACAGTGCAACATACATGAATTTTACTCTTCATTATAACTTGAGAACTACTTGAACTTTGATGTTGCACATGTAAGTGTTCTTCTATATAGGTCACACTTACTCAGAACACAGTGTCCTTGATCCTTTCCCAAGTTCATAGAGCTGCAAGTGTGATGAATGTCAAGATCAGCTGAGGCCTGGGCTGTTCACACAGCCCTCTTGTTTTGTATTTTGTTTCCAACTGACTTAAAAAAAGATATAAATCTGGCAGTGTCATTACACAAGATTACATGTATACACCTCTGTAAAATCTAGGTAAGCCGTAAAAGATGGGCAACCTTGACTCAGTTAATGAGATCACAGAGACTATCATGTACGTTATACCCAAGGGATTGGACGATTCATGGATGCATGAATGAACCCAATTTTTTTAATCATCCGATTATCAGTTAAAAAAACAAAATTGCAATATTTATCAATGTATATTTAATTCTTTAATCTTTGTGAAAATTATGTAGGCCTACATTCATAGATAAAGTTACAATATGGCAAAACAACTTATGGTCCTGGTCTGACTCGCTGTTTACAAAATTAAAGTGCACTGAGGCAAATAGGAAAGGAAGCTTAACTTTGATTGGTTGCTTTTGTGTCAACCAATAGTATTCAGCGTTATTTCGGTGTGTGGGTATTCAGCCAATGTGGCAGACCACAGAGCTACACGTTGCTATTGAAATGCATGTTAAATCAAGCTTTTGTATGGGAACACCTTGGGTTTCCAGTGTATGAGAAGGATAGAGTCAGGCAAACAGATCATTCGCAATCAATCTGTAAATCATAGCAGCATAAAGCTAAAACTTATGGGGAATTATACTACAAAGATATGGCAGCACACATTTGCTGTCAATGTTGTCATCCTGCAGCTGTGGAATGTAAACAAGTACCAAGTGGGGAGGGCTGAATTGGAAAACTCATTTGGGCCTGGCCTGCGCTGTCAATTGGGGGTGGGGGGAGGCTGGCCGATGCTCCCGAATTTAGCTGTGGAAATTCCACTGTAACTTTGGGAGCATTGACAGGTCTCTTGACTGGCGGGCCATCAAATTCTGGTCTTGGGTAATGGTAGGTCACTCCCCTGAATTTTACAAGTAATCGTATCAATTATAATTGTGGACCTAAAGAGATGTGGGAACCTGCACTCTTGCAGATCAGTCATCAGACTTAATCAGTTGGACTGGAATTTAGGTACATATCATGATACGCATCAGATTGTAGAGCAAATACCGAGATACGTATCTTGTCGTGAACAGAGTGTATCATCCCAGTCCTATTATATTCACATGATAACTTAAAAGTTTTAAAGCTAGGAATTTCATATTACACAAGATTATGGTGTTCTGCAAGGTCAGTGTTAAGTTATAAAATGGATTACCTTGACCTGATTGCCAAGGTCACAAAACAATTATTCTGCATTTATTTGTGCACAATAACCAGAGAAAGAGTTTGAACTTTCATATCACTTAAGATAATACTCCTCAATATGTTAGGTGTGGGGTTCTACATAAAAAGTTAGCTAGGTTAGAACAGCTAGGACTCACAGTCCCCATGTTTATAAGATGATCACTGGTGGAAGACTTTAATCATAGAATATTACAATGAGGTTTCCGTTGTGGTGCAATGACAGTGGTCTAACCTGAATGCCATTGTTTCTGCCAATTTATCATTATTTTTATTAACTCGTGCCTTGTGAGAGGAATTTAATAACATAGTGTTCCTTTTTATTTCAGCAGTGGTACAACTTAGGGCCCACTCGTGTTGAGTGTGTGGAACTGTGCAAACATAATGGCCAGTAATGACCACGTTGATGTCAACAATGACCGTCTAAAAGCATTAAAAGAGCCCAAACTGGTGACTCAGATAACTGTGAGTCCTTCACATCTGGTCCACTACATGCCATGCATGAACAAACATGACGGCAAGCTGCTGTATAGAGAAGAAAAAGATTCAGGAATAGAGAAGGCAGCGGAACATTTCTTAAAAATCGTGGCCTCAAAGGAGAAAGACTGGTGGGATGACCTGATAGGTGCCCTGAGACATACAGACATTGAACTGGGTGGAGCAGCAGATACCCTGCAGGCAGGTATGTGTAATAAATGCTTTCTCTGAAAAAGAGTTACAAACGTGTGCCACTACTATCTATTTGTGATGCTTTATGCTGGCCACAATTTTCACAATGCGAGCATCACTGGCATGGTCATGTTTCATATGACTGGTTCAAATTATGTCTCCCCGTGCAACGGGGGGACATATTGTTTTTACGTCCGTCCTTTTGCTTCTTCTTTTTTTCTTCTTCTTCTTCTTCAACACATTGTTGCGTGCGTTGCTGAAGCGACAACTCAAGAAAGATTTGATGTGGGAAGTTGAAATTTTTTTCTGAAGATGTTCCTATATATGATCTTGCTTGGGATTGCAGATGGGTGACCGTGACATATTTTTCAAGGTCACATGGACATGTCATCTAAAATGGATGCGGATGCAATATAACTCTGCAAGGATTTGACTTAGGAGGTTGAAATTTTGCATGGTTATGTACCAAAATATGAACTCTGTTGGCATTGTAGATGGGTGACCTTGACGTATTTTCAAGGTCACATGGCCACTTTAAAAAAATCATTGCAGATGCACTCGAGAAAGATTTGTCTTAAAGAGGTTGACATTTTGTGTGATTAAGTTTCTATGTAAGACTTTTGTAAGGACTTGCTTGTGACCACAGATGTATGACCTTGACCTATTTTTCAAGGTCACGTGGGCATTTCGTCTTAAATCAATGTGGATGTGATAACTCAAGAAAGATTTGACTTGAGAAGTTGAAATTTATATAAGATCTTGCTTGGGAATGCAGATGGGTGACCTTGACCTATTTTCAAGGTCACATGGGCATGTCATGTAAAACTAATAACTCAAGAAAGATTTGACTTGGGAAATTGAAATTTTATGTCAAGATGTTCCTATATAAGACCTTGCTTGGGATTGTAGATAGGTGACCTTGACCTTTTTCAAGGTCACATGGCCACTTTTTCAAAATCATTCCAGACACACTAGTGAAGGATTTGATTCACAGAGATAGAAATTTTGTGTGATTATGTTTCTATGAAAGACTTATAAGACCTTGCGTGTGACTGCAGATGTTTGACTTTGGCTTATTTTTTAGATTTTGAAATGTGAATAAAGAGTGTACCTTCACCATATCTGTAGATCATTGGAATCGGTATGCCTATTTATAAAAGCAAGGGTGACAATCTAGTAAGGGCGCATGGGGAGGCATTTGACTTTCTGTCGGAAAATCAGCCTGTTCTAGTTTTGATTGCTGCTGTGGGCTGAAATATGCAGCAGCAAGTGATTTAAAATGGAATTGTATCAGTCTTTATATTTTTTCCATTTTTCCTTTTCCACGAAAGATAGCAACATGGCAGTTAATGGCAAGGAATGTTGTGGTAGACAATGATCTTTGTACAGTAAAGCGGAAAGGGCAAACCAACACCGGCGGTGGGCTTCTCCCTAGATCTGGGATCACTGGAGATGCAGGGGTTTCATCGAGAGTAAGAATACAGTAAAAAAAGTGAGGAAGAAACCAACCAGAATGAGAGAGTTGCAAAAATATATAATATAGGAAAGCCTCCCCAACGTTTCAACCCCCTCTGGGGTCTTCCTCAGGGGGAAAGAGGCTTTCGGAGTGTTGACTTTATTATCACATGTATATTAATAAAGAGGCTCCCTGCTTTCAGTCTAAAAATAGATTTGACCTTGTATATTCTGGGGTCAATTAGATATAGTATGGTAGAGCTTTACGACGTCATTAATAAAGTATTTTTACACATTATATCACTGAGTTTGTTTTTTGTTCACTAATTTGAGATCTTTGTACCTGAGACCCAACAATGTCCCAGCAGGCAATACCAACACCATGATGTCTTAACCATTGGACTAAATTGAATTACCTTTATGCTTCATTGTGCCATTGAAATATAAACTGTAGCTGTGATTATACACATGGACCTACTACAGGTTCAGGATTATGCACCTAGGCCCACATGTACACAATGACAGTTACAGTATTGCATACATTTTACATGTCCCATTTTGCCATTCATATAACTACCAACATGACTCTGAAGCTAATAATGTTAAAATCTAAGTACTAACCCTAATAGGGCTCCAATTACAGGTGCAGACTGCTAATGTTTGACTGATACACCAAAGTTGTGACCATTTTACCACCAAAGAGAAACTATGAAGCAATCACAAAACACTCAATATTTATTGTCAGTAAAGTAGCCTATGGCAAGTGTACTGTTGTATTAATATTGTTTCGTATGCATTCTGATCTGAAATACATACAATTTATAAATTCAAATATGATGTCCACACTTCAGGTAGGTCATTCAAGTTATTGGATCCTACTATCTGCTGTCCAGGTATCATTGAAGCCAGGAGAAAGGTCCAGATGTGGTATTCATCGGCACGTAGGTCAGAGTGGCACACAATTATGCGGGGCAGAAACATTTGGACATTTGTCAACATACTAATTAACTATACCGAATATAGTTTGAGTTACATTTCAAATACATATTATTCAACTGTTTAATGCCAGTTGTGACTTAAGTTGAACTGCATAAAAAGGAGAAATGAAACACATTGAGAAAATAACTACAAAATAATGACAAGCTTACTTAGTAAAGTGTACAGACAAGTCTGACAAATCTAACAAGCTAACTACATAAAGTATACAGATAGGAATAAATATAATAAAATACTATCCCTAAAAACGGGATGATGAGGTATGGGGTGGAAGACCAAACCCGCCATCTGTGCACTGACCACAAGTGGCTGTAGGCTGCCCCACCGAAGCAAAGCAACACAACTTTCGTTGCCAGGCTTGAGGTCACGGGGCATGAAGGGCTGCCTCCATGACGTCACGCTTTGAAACCAGACTGTCACTGTCACTGTTTGACAGATCGCTGAATAATGTTTTCCGTACTTCAAAGGCTCTTTTATTCATGTGAATGGCCAAGAATTCATTGACAACCTCCCTAAATGTTAAGGGACGATGTTTACTATGTTTTGTACAAATATCAGCTCAACTTTAGGTAATGGTATTGTTTCAGAGGCAAATGATCACATCAAAGGCCTTTGAAGCTTGTTTTCTTAGAAAAAGATAATAGGACGAGAACCCTACATAAGAATGGTTATTCCAAGAAAACGGCTGGTTGAAATTTATTCTGGTTAACAGGTTTTGATTCTGTAATGTCTGAACTGCAAAAACATTTCAGCGATTTTCTAAATTTTGCTTCGTTCTTTTTCTATGAAATGAAGAAAATGATTTTCCTGAAAATCAAAGGGAAAATTGAAACGTCAAACTTTGAGGATGGATAACAAAAAAATGAAACCAAACATAAAAAAATTGCAGGATCGTTTTTTGTTGTTGCCAATATGTCAGGATTAAGATGCAAGTGTTATAATGATTTTATCACAGATAATTAGTGACTTATATCAACATTTATGGGGTGGATGCTTTGTGGTCAACTTTCAGTTGTTTATTCAACAATTAACATCACGATTACAGTATGATGAGTACACACATATATGATATGTTATCCTAACGCAAATACATTTTGAGCTAGGGTTGACTAAAGTGGGATTAATTTTTGGTGTCTTACCTGTCCTTAAGTACCAGCATGCCTATATAGGTCCAGAGTTTTTTTTTGGTCCAAGTCAACATCTTTCCTCAGCTCACTTTGGGCACAATGTGCTCAAAACCCACCAAGGGAAGCTGTTGACTTAAAAAATATGAGACTGAAAGAGTAAAAACAAATCTAAAAGAACCTATATGTATATATATATATATATATATATATATATATATAAATATAATCTTGCTCCCAGTCAATCCTTCTTCTGACAAATCTGACAAAATTTCAAGTCATCGAGTAGTCTATAGGCTTTTAAATTGGTAACACTATTTCAAACTTCAGTTCGTACTGCCACTGTGTATACTACATGAGCATATTCCACATTTCAAGAACCCCATGGCAACCAGAAAAAGGATGGTCAGGACTTAGATGAAAGAGAGCCAAAACCAATGTGTGCTGTGAGCACTAGTATTTCCTGGAAAGGAGTTAATGAGTGTTATGACTCATGAGACCTATCCAGATCACATGCCTCAGGTCAACAATTTTCCTTGGCATCGGTTGGGCATGAAGTGCCCAATGTATGTTGTTGACTGTGTCTTAATCAAAGGAGGAAAGGGTTAACTCTGGCTTATTGAAAAAGTTTTTCTGGTAGGCTATGATAGCATCGATATCTGTAAACTGATGTGCTTGTGCAATTTTCTTTCAGCATGCAAAGAGACAGCTGGCAGCCCTGGTGATGGAACAGGAGATGCAGCATCTGGCGGAATTTTCGTTCAAACAAACATTTTTGCAGCACAGGTAACTGCACAGGTTGGTGAGCATAACCAGGCACAAATTGGAAGCAGCAATGTGATCCAGGAAAGCAATGTGATCCAGCAAGGCAATGTGATCCAGCAAGACTCTGACAGCAGCGACATTGAGGTAGAAATTACTGTGGAGCGGCCATCTTATGCTGAAGGTAGGAATTCATGTTAATTCCTGTGTCATGCTGAGAAGTAGGGATTTTTTTTCTCTCAGAATATCTTTATAACATTTTGAATTAATTCCATGCAAATCTGCTCAGAGGGTGTAGGAGTTTTTTACCTCTGCTGACTAAAGGTTGCAGAGCTTATGAAACCGCTCATGTCTGTCTCTCCATCCGGTAAAACATATATCCCAAAGAACTAATATTAAATCTAGAAAAGGAAAGTGATGCAAAAGCTACTTTCCTTGATCTGGATATAAAAATAAAGAACAACCAGTATGTAACAAAAATATTTGACAAGAGAAACCAGTTCAAAGTTGATATTATCTCCTACCCTAATCTGACAGGAAACATTCCAGAGAAACAAGCATATGGAATTTGTATGGGACAAGTCATACGTATTGCTAGAAACACCATACTTTTTAGCGATTTTGCCAATAGGGTTAGAACTTTGTTGCATAAACTACAACACAAAGGTTATAAAAAACAGCAACTACGCAAAACTCTGTTGAAATGTTTCCAGAGATATGACCAAATACCTAATAAATATAACACTAACTCAAGAACATTAGTCAAATTGTGTCAAGATGGAGTTTGAAATGACAAAGTATAGTCCTCAAAGTGTTTAGACTGGTAACAGGGAAAGTACCCGGGGTAAAGCATGCTTAACCCACCTAGACAATTTTCTCTAGTCCATCTTAAGTCGGAAAACCATGATCATACTCACTTTTTTTGCAGGATTTCTTTCTTTTTAGTCTTCATCCAGTACAGTGGAAGAGGTGGCTTTCAGCTAATACCTTAGTACACTTTACCTCATAATACCTTTAGTCAACTTTATGGTGCTAGAAATTGTAGTACTATTTACCTGTTTATACCAGTGTTGGTATGGTGGAATAGTGTATGAAGCTTTTAAGTTTCAAATGAGACGTCCATAAACTTTTGCTCATTAGCGCGATACTGTCCTTAGTTGTCAAGTAAGCACAATATAGCTTTCAGGACTTATAGGGTGTATGAAAATCTAGGCTGAGATCAATATTGGTGGTGCCACCTACATTATTATGTAATACATGTATAGGGGTCAAAATGTGAAAATCTTGTGAACATTCTAGTATCTTCAATTTTTGGCTGATCTTCACCAAATTTGGTGGTATTGTGGGAGAGGTCAAAGTGTAAGTTGCTAATGATACTAGTGGTGCCACCTTAATTTGACAGAAATTATGAGCCAAAATGTGGTTTAGAATATAAAATTCCATATTTGGAAAAGTAATTGGATTAGATTTGCCAAATTTATGGGATATATAGACCATTGCCAAAGGTAGAATGTGAAGTAATATCAGCGACCTTGACCTATTTTTGTGAGGTCACTTTGCCTTTAAAGTTGAAAAGGTGATTTTGTAATGGCTGGGTGTAGCTTGGACATCAATGGCAAAGGGAATTGAGCCTCCATATAAAAAATGCACTTGATTATGTAATACATAAAACTGTACTTGGTGACCTGCTTTTTGGGTCACTGTGGCCCAGTAATTATGGAGTTTGCCGCTTTTCCAAGTTTATTGTTTTTCCTCAATAACTGTAAAAGTGATAACCCAATTTGAACAAACAGACTATATATGGAAAGCCGGATGTTGGGCACATATGTTGAACATGTAAAAAATTTTAAATTCGAGTTGAAGGTCAAGGTCAAATGGCCAGTTTGAATATTGGGGTCATCGAGTGAATGCTGTGCACCCAGCAATTCTTGAGATAGGCCCATGTAACATTTAGGAGTTATAAAGTGTATAAAAAGATTTGTCTACATCAATGTTTGTGGTGCTACCTATAGTATTATGTAATATATAGGTCAAAATGTGAAAATTTTGTGACTGCAGTATTGTCCACAGTTTTCAAGTCCCCCCAGTATCACTTTCAGGACTCATATATTGGGTATAAAAATGTAGGTCTTTTTCAATATTGGTGGCGCCACCAACAATATTATGCAATATAGGGGTCAAAATATGAAAATCTTGTGAACACTCTAGCATCTTTAATTTTTGGCAGATCTTTCCCAAATTTGGTGGGATTGTTGGGGAGGTCAAAGTCTAAGTTGATAATGATACAAGTGGCACCACCCATGACTTGATGGAAATTATGAGCCAAAATGTTTTTTTAAGATGTAAAATTCCATATTTGGAAAAGTAATTGGATAAGACTTGCCAAATTTATAGGGTATATAGACAATGTCCAAAGCTAGAATCCTATATAATATCATTGACCTTGACATGTTTTTGTGAGGTCACCATGCCTGTAAAGTTGAAAGAGGTGATTTTGTAATGGCAGGGTGTAGCTTGGACATCAATGGCAATGTCAAGACAGCACCAGGCCTATGGGCCTCTTGTATTATATAATGTGGGTGACCTTCATCTTCTGTCCCAAGTTTACTGAGGACATAAAGTCCAGGTAGTGGGTTTCCATGGAACTAATTCAAGTATTGGTCCACATCTGCAGTCAGTTCCACTTAAGAGTCTCAAAACACGTAACAGGGATGGCCAATTAAAAAGTGGAAATGCACAGTTCTGTCACAAGTCCTTTTAAACCTTGAGATAAACATATCCCTTCACTGGGCAGGGCCAGAATTTCGCAAAATTTGGCGAGAATGTATTGGGATTTTTGTCAATTAGTTTTCTTTTTAAAGAAAGACAAGTTTAGGAGAATCTTTACGAGAATGGATTCTCAGATTCTCGCCAAAATTCTGGTCCTGCTGAGTATCAGGGTGAACCTGCAACTAAAAGTGCTAGATCACAAGAAATCTATATTAGTGTTACCGGTTTACCTTCTTTACCCAAAAATTACAGTTCTTTTCACCCAGCAAAAAAAAAAACAAAAAAAACTAGTGAATAAGGAAATCCCTGTTATGGTCTGCTGACATCATTTTGGTTTAAGGTAGCGGAGGGGATTGAGCCGCGCGCAGCGGTCCCGCGACTTTGACGTTGCATAGATGAACTATGTTTCACATTTCACCCACAAAACCATACATTTTATTCATTGTTCAGACATATAGATTTGTTAGAAAGAAGTTTCATATCGATACAATAATTTTCAAGGGTTTTATACGCCCGTTTACAAGAGGGTATCAGATTTGACATTTTGTCAGCATTTCTTTAAAAATAATCGATGCAAAAGTGTATTACCTATGTAAAATTAAAGTATAGACCAATATGCAGGAACCGTATTTTTTGTTTACAAATGAAATACATAATAACAGAATTATCGAATTCTTTGATCGTCATTTTAAACATCAACAGTTACTTCATTTTGTGGGCTACAAAAGTCTCGGAAGGGAACATCTGATGGAAAAACAAAAAAAACGGTTCCAAGATAATATATTTATCTTTCAAAAGACAATTATTTGAAGCAGATCGATCAATTAGCTTTTTATTGACGCTGTCCACAAAACTGATTCATAAGCAGAAAATTTTATTCCGAGAAATCGGCGTTGAAAGATTTGAGGCCCTTTTTTCGCACATTGTTGGCCATAATGACAAAACAGCTTTCCAAATTCGGCCCGTTTTGGTCTCAGTACTTCGAAGAAAGGTCAATCAACATCTTTGATACATAGTTTCCAACATACAATGATGTTAATTGGCTTAAAAAAGCAGTTATTTACCCGAATGACATCAAATGCAGCCACACTCGAAAGCTTGTCAGCCGGGTTTCCACGCGAATGGGACAGCTTCAAAGGGGGATTCCAAAGCGGATTAGCCAAGTGACCCGAAGGTGCCATCACCTTGACCCTAGCAACATTGTTTGCATATGGCGCCGCTTGAACAAACGGGTTGCAGTTTCACAGCTTGCTCCACTCAGAAGGCTGCCTGGTAGGCAGGAGTTGCTCACTCACTTCTCATCACATTGGATCAAAGAACAACATGGCTTTATTAACGGCATGGATGGAACGCCATTCAGTGTCTTGGACCACTTGCAATCTTACCGAAAAGAAAGTTGGAAAAATCGACATGCCACGATCACGTTGCTGCTTAGCTTGGCGCTGACAGCTATGTGTCTTGCTTTGTTTCTTGGCTTTTGGCATTTTGTAAAGTGAGATTGCTTGGTCTTGATGGAGAGAGGTCTATGTGGTTCTGAATGTAGCTTATAAATGCTAGATAGGCGATCAACATGGATGATCGTGACGTAACATTTAAGACAATAGTCCTGTTACTGATAAAGAAACACTCCCAGGATAAATTATACTTCAAAGAAGAAACAAACAAAAAAAAAACAAAAAAAACAAAAAAGCGAACATTTTATATGTGTTGAGAATCCATTAGTTTCAACGTTGTATTGGTGATGAAACTGTATTGCTAGATTGAATAACCAGACTTCAGAGGCTCCAACTCGCCCGCCGCCGGCGGGAGATTTCCCGCTTTTCAGGGGAAATTGAAAATTCTCCTGACCTCCCGCTTGCGACAAAAAACCTCCCGCCCACTGAGGGGTTTCAGTTAATATATATATATGTGGCACTATGCTATACACAAGCTTGGCAGTTATTGTTATTTTTAAGATTTAACTCCCCAGAATTCATCAGAAAGCACCATTTTTACTTGAAATTTGAAAAATGTTCCCAGCCAGCCCCCCCCCCCCCGTACCCTCCCCCCGCTCCGTGGCGTTGCGACCTCGTGGTTTCCCTCTGGGCAACTCCCTAGGAGGGAGATTCTCCCTCTCTGGTACTCTCCTAGGTTGGAGCCTCTATAACCTAATCCATTGATTTGCTGAAGTAGTCTCTGATCAGACCCTGGCGGTTACATAGGTCAGTATAGGCCTAATGCACCAGACCACGCTCAGATGTAAGGTGATGACGCTACACTTCGTGCGCAAGGGTAAAACTTTCTTGCCTGCCAAGACGGACTGTGTTTGCTTACCTGGCGACACGCACTTCAAGCACAGTTTAACAATTACGCAGAGCGAGTCTGTCTGACAGTCAAGAAAGTTTCCAATCCCCACAAAATTGAGAAAAGGATGGGCATCGTGAGGGAGCGTGTTCTTCGTGGCCTTGGCTTGTGCGTTTTTTTTTTTTTTTTTTTTTTTTGTTTTTGTTTTTGTTTTTGTTTTTGTTTTTTGTTTTTGCTGCCGGGAGCACAATAGAATACGCCAAGTCTATTTCATTGGTTCCTCCACATATTAGCGCCTTCCTTGTGATAAAGAATGCCATTCACTTCGCCATGTTTTTGTTGCGTATTGACATTCAAAACCTTGCCACTCATGTAACATATTTTTTATTTTGTGGAGATAACTGGCCCACTGAAAGATAGCTGGCTCACCCTTGAACTGCAATAAACTGATCGAGACACAAAACCGAAACTTCCTGATGGGTGAGTGCGGGCGAGTGGATTCGGAACATGCCGCGCACAGTGAGACAAAATAATTTTATGTGACCGATCAACCAGCTGAAAGCAGAGTGCAGAGTCGCTTTTCGCAGTCATTTAACAGTAATCTGATTATTTTATCCTCCTGATGGTCAAATTTTTAAAGCTTTTTTTTTTCTGTCCCCTCGCTCAGTGTACTTCGAAACACCCCCGTATGAAGTGGGCAAGTCCGTGCATGTGCAATGTGCCAGTCTTCCAGTTCCACAAAATGCGACAGCGCTACAGACGAGGCGTGTGCTTCATATAAATTTACTTCAAGGTTAACATTTAATGCTATTCGCCGTTTCACATTCAGGTAAAGGCACATATAATTATTGAAGGCAGATACAATTATTTGCGCTGAATCGAATCCCCGCTTTTATATTTTGCGGCATATTTATAGCCAAGTGGTCCAGTGTTAGGATTCCTCGATCGTCATGTGTATTTTTTGCCAGTAAACATTAAAAGCAAATTGGTCTTGGATAGGGCAAAACTGTAGAAAGGGTTGTAAGCCTTTATAATGTATACAATGCCATGATTCTGAGTAACGATTTACGCATAGGTTGAAATCGCCCTCTTGAAAACACACTGAGGCTCACGTCAATCGCCAGGTCCCGTTTTGACAATCGCCACCTTTTATCATCCCTTATTTTTAATTTTTTTTTATCACACTCTGAGAAGGAAAACATGAGCCCATCGATTCAATTATCTATATGGCCATTTGATCACCACAACAAACCAATTAATCAGTCCTAATCTTGTCAAGCAGTTTATACAAGAATTGGTAGCAGCGCACCTCAAAATGTCACAGTTGTCAAATACAGTTGAGTCGTATTTGATTTTTGTTGTTGTTGTCCTCGTTGTGTGACGCAGGTTTCACCCCTGTCTGCTGCCTTTCCCCTTTTTTGTCTCGTTGTGGGTTTACTCTGTACTTGGCCGACCTCGTTGATTGTGACCCAGCTGTTTCCCGCGCGTTCTGGCGCATATATAAAGGCGAAGAATCTTGTTGCGGCCCCCTGCTTGTCACCCGGCGTCGCTGTTCACTGGGAGTGGAAGAGTTCTGGTTACGTTACCCGCTTGCGGGCGCCTTGGGACTATGTTCCCCATATATTGTACATAATTAACGGACACAGGGAGCTAATAGTAAGTGCTTGTCCATTTCTCGTCGATTTACTTCCAATTTTTGACGAGTATTCAACTCGTTATTTTTGCCCACGTGAAATTTGATGGAGTTATATCTGTTTTTTTTTTTTTATTCATGCGGTTCTTTTTTGTAGCTGCACTTGTTACAAGCACGTAGGGTGCGTGCATTTGGCCAATGCACAGTTCACTTCTGTAACTAACATGGGGTGGTTGTAACGCAGACACTGCAATAGTGTTCCTGTAAGTATATTAAGAAGTTTAACTTGATATTAAAATGTAAATGTACATACTTAAATGAACTAACTAAATGTACGCATCGTTCAAAAAAGGCAACTCGTGAAAACGCGTTTTACTGGGTCATGCTTTTTGCCGTTAAAGTGCGCTTACATGTACGAGTTTATGAAATATATTGAGGTTTTTCAAACTTCATGTATTGTTTGGTAAAACTTTGGTGAAATACATGTGCGCGTTGTATGTTTATAGTAAGACTTGCCAGGACGCGTATATGTCACGCTGTGTCAAGTAAAAGTATTATTGTAATTTTATATGATGGTTTCAAACTAGAATTGGAGGGTTTTCTTTTGTAATATACGGTTGTGCCGCTCATTTGCACATAAGTATGAATATTGTTGGTTTTGGTACTTGTGCACGACGTGTTGAAGGTGGCAAAATGCCGGGTAGATATTCCGTAATATTGTAAGCATAAGTAATTTGCTTTTCACGTCGTAGTTGAAAATGATTATTTGTTATCATAAAGTACTTTGAAGTTTGACAGTAATTGGATCAACTTTGTGTGGTTTACAATTTTTGTTCACGGTTATTTGTGACAAAAGGGCCGCGCTTAATGTATACAATTTGGACTTTTTCGTTTAAATGTAATCACATGAATTTATGTGTGATAAATGAATGTGCTTTGTATATGTGATATACTATGTTAAAGGTTCGATTTTGATATGGAGATACTTAATGTTATGAATGTAATTGCAGTTAATGCGATGAGCGATGTACGCTGAGCGGTAAATGGATAAGACCTGGTGAGGTGTAAGCGACCAGCGTCATGTGAAGTGTACAAAAATCAACGTTATTAAAGGCAGCAGTTCTGTGTGTGCACTCGTAGTTGTTCCGAGTCATCAATTAGTCCCGTGTAGTTCACAGAAAGATTAAAGGAACACTACCGTCGTAAAATGGACTAACATAGAATTACAAATGGAAAATCGCCGCAAGCTTGGAAGTAAGCGCACCGACTAATATGGACTAACTTCTGTATCTGCCGCCGAAGGAGCTGCATAGGACATTTTTTTTGTTGATTTCATTCAAGGTCTGTGGTTTTTTCTTCATATTATTTGTTACAGGAAATTGTATGAATTATATACGTGTATTGTTCTTGTTGTCCGTGTGTGTGTTAACACACGTTACACACGCCATGTCGACTTTGGCAGAGGCCAAAGCGGCACGTAAAGTGTCAAAAACAAAGGTAACCAGGTTGAGTAATAAGATTTCCCAGTTTCTCGCAGAGGACGAGAACCTGTCGGAAATTTCAACTTTGGTATCGCAGGTAAAGCTGGCATTCAGTGAATTTACATCTTCGCATGAGCAAATAGTGAATCTTGACACGGATGAAAATGTAGATCATGATGCGTATTTTGAACAGGTACAAACTAGCTACATAAAAGTATTGATTGGAGCCAAGAGCATAAAACCAGTGCCGGCTCATGAAGGTAAATCAGTTTTGGTTCCTGGTCCAGAGGTGTTTAACCTGTTGATGCTTGCCAAAAGTGGAGCTAGAAGTGTTTAAAGGTGATCCGTTGCAATATCACACATTTATCAAGTCGTTTCAACTGAGTGTTGAGAAATGCTGCGCTGACCCAGACGCGAAGCTAACTAGGCTGCTGCAGTATACTGCTGGTGACGCCAAAGAAGCCATCCGTAGCTCAATTTTTCTTGGTGGTGAGAGTGGTTATAAAAATGCCTTAGACACATTACGAAATTTGTACGGGTCCCCACACAGGGTAACACAAGATGTTATAAGAACACTGAGAAATTCCAAATCGGTCAAATCTGCATCTGACATGCGTACCTTGTCTCACGAGTTGCGTAATTCTTTTCAGATTCTGCAAAATATAGATGGTCTGGGTGAGGTTGATTCACAAGTTGTGATTTTTGATATTGTAGCTCGTTTGCCAAACTTTGCACAAAATCGGTGGTATAAGGAAGAACTAAAACACAAAAGAACATCAGGTACTTACCTAAAATTCAAGGAGTTAGTTGAATTCGTGGAAATGATTAGTGATGAAATGAATGACCCGCTTTGCGGGAATGCCGCCCGGTCTGATCGCTTTCAGCAAAGAAAGCAGGTCACATCCCATAATGCTCAAACACAATTAGGTGCACATGCAGATCAGAGTGCATGCAGTCACGGGTCAGTCCCTTTTCATGATAACGGTGTAGAGTCCACTTCCACCCATGTCCCGGGGACTAAGTTTGAAATTAATGGGTTCACACATGCACAACGTGCTTCACGTTCAATTCGCACACACCCTCCTTGTAAACTGTGTACTCAGCCACATTTCATTATGAGGTGTCCCCAGTTTAGAAGCATGAAAGTTCGCGACCGCATAGCTTTTGTGAATGTACATCAATTATGTAACAATTGCCTGCGTGACAATCATCAAACTTCTGTATGCACAAGCAAGAGCCGATGTTTTGTTTGTGAAGGTAAGCATACAAGTTTTTTGCATACTGACCAAGCGTCTGCGAACTTCGCAACCGACGCTAATAATTGCCTGATGCCCATAGTCAGAGTACAGGTAAATGGAAACGTATGGGTTAATGCTGCTTTAGACACTTTCTCGTCGTCTTCATTTTGTACAGAAAAGCTTGCCAATCTGTTGCATTTGAAAGGAGCAAACCAGCATTACATGTTAAAGACGATGAGTGGTACAACTCCCATTGTTTCAAAACAGGTGTCTTTGAAGGTCACATCAGGTCATGAGTCCATGGTTTTGTCCGGGGTGAAAGTCATCCCCCATATTCCTGCCTCAACAGGTACAATAGACCCCAATGAGTTTCCTCATTTACAAGGAATTGATTTGTCTGCTGGGTTAAATTGTCAAGAAATTGACATTTTGATAGGACAGGACTTTTCAGACGCTTTAATCCCACTGGAAGTCCGTAGTGGCTTGCCTGGCCAACCCTATGCCATAAGATACAAGTTTGGATGGACTGTCAGCGGTAAGAGTCCCAAAACTGACGTCAGCAATGTCGTCATTTGCAATTTTGTGTCCGCTTGCCCTGTTGAAATGGAACCAAACAATGCAGCTCCAATTGCTGACATAAACAAATTGTGGGAATTGGAAAATGGGGGTTTTGATCGACCTGGTCTGTCTGTACTTGATAAGAAAGTTATTGACTTGTGGGATGATAGCTGTAAAGAGGTTGATGGTCACTATGAGCTTCCCATTCCTTGGAAGTGCCCTGAGGAAGATCTCCCTAGCAACATCTCCCTTGCTCAGAAACACTTTGATAGTCTTGATAAGCCTCCAGAACGGGAAAATTTATTTTCCAGGCATGACACTGAGCCAACTAAGTTGCTGGATTCCAATTACGCCGAAATTGTTCCCGATGAAGCAATGCGGGACGCAAAACGCGTATGGTATCTTCCCCATCATTGTGTTAAAAACACAAACAAACCAGACAAACTGCGTGGTGTTTTTGATAGTGCTGCCTCATATGGTGGCCGTTCACTCAATGAGCGTTGTATTCAAGGCCCAGATCTTGTCAACCAGTTATTGTTTGTACTTACATTACTCATTCTGCGACAGTTTGCTGATCTTCCACCAGGTGGCTCCTCAGTTTCAGACGCTTTCAGGTGTCACTGGAAATATGTTCAGCACTTAGCAAATATGTTCCGGAGCCGCTGGATAAAAGAGTACATTCCTAGTCTAAATGTCAGGTCTAAGTGGAGGGTTGAGTCGTGTAACATTAAAGTTGGAGAGTTGGTCTTGGTTCACGATTCTGGACTACCTCGTAATCTTTGGCCACTTGCTATTGTACAGCAGGTTTTCACAGGCGATGACGGTAAAGTTCGCTCCGTCTTAGTGAAGACACGTGTAACACAGTTACATCGCCCAATAACCCAGCTTGTACGTCTAGAAGCCGATGTGTAAATCTTTATTGAATGATGCAAATTGGTGTATTATAGCATACAATCTGTTTTCAGAATTTTCATACAGGTATCATGCTCATTTTGCCAGGTGAAAACCTACCAAATGTCGTACAGAGTTAATATAAGTAAATCTTGAGAGGGTCTCAAGTGCTTATCTTTTGTAATTCGATCAATACTGTTAAATAAGTAAATCTTGGGAGGGTCTCAAGTGCTTATTTTTCTTGGAATTACATAACAACAGAAAAAAAAGTAAATCTTGAGAGGGTCTCAGGTGCTTGTATTCGCGTGCTATTTGAAGGTAAAACTGGTTATATGGCAGGTAATGAGTCAAACACAAACTTTAATAAAGCAAGGATAAACAATTTCATGTTTAAACTGGCAGAGGTGGCCTCTTGATGGTGATAAGGCATCTTCATGGGCCTGTTGTTGTTGTTGCCAGTTCGCTCATCAGTGCTCAATAGCATACATCTTTCATACATACATTCAGGATATCGATAGATATCCAGAGTGGGGGGAGTGTCAAATACAGTTGAGTCGTATTTGATTTTTGTTGTTGTTGTCCTCGTTGTGTGACGCAGGTTTCACCCCTGTCTGCTGCCTTTCCCCTTTTTTGTCTCGTTGTGGGTTTACTCTGTACTTGGCCGACCTCGTTGATTGTGACCCAGCTGTTTCCCGCGCGTTCTGGCGCATATATAAAGGCGAAGAATCTTGTTGCGGCCCCCTGCTTGTCACCCGGCGTCGCTGTTCACTGGGAGTGGAAGAGTTCTGGTTACGTTACCCGCTTGCGGGCGCCTTGGGACTATGTTCCCCATATATTGTACATAATTAACGGACACAGGGAGCTAATAGTAAGTGCTTGTCCATTTCTCGTCGATTTACTTCCAATTTTTGACGAGTATTCAACTCGTTATTTTTGCCCACGTGAAATTTGATGGAGTTATATCTGTTTTTTTTTTTTTATTCATGCGGTTCTTTTTTGTAGCTGCACTTGTTACAAGCACGTAGGGTGCGTGCATTTGGCCAATGCACAGTTCACTTCTGTAACTAACATGGGGTGGTTGTAACGCAGACACTGCAATAGTGTTCCTGTAAGTATATTAAGAAGTTTAACTTGATATTAAAATGTAAATGTACATACTTAAATGAACTAACTAAATGTACGCATCGTTCAAAAAAGGCAACTCGTGAAAACGCGTTTTACTGGGTCATGCTTTTTGCCGTTAAAGTGCGCTTACATGTACGAGTTTATGAAATATATTGAGGTTTTTCAAACTTCATGTATTGTTTGGTAAAACTTTGGTGAAATACATGTGCGCGTTGTATGTTTATAGTAAGACTTGCCAGGACGCGTATATGTCACGCTGTGTCAAGTAAAAGTATTATTGTAATTTTATATGATGGTTTCAAACTAGAATTGGAGGGTTTTCTTTTGTAATATACGGTTGTGCCGCTCATTTGCACATAAGTATGAATATTGTTGGTTTTGGTACTTGTGCACGACGTGTTGAAGGTGGCAAAATGCCGGGTAGATATTCCGTAATATTGTAAGCATAAGTAATTTGCTTTTCACGTCGTAGTTGAAAATGATTATTTGTTATCATAAAGTACTTTGAAGTTTGACAGTAATTGGATCAACTTTGTGTGGTTTACAATTTTTGTTCACGGTTATTTGTGACAAAAGGGCCGCGCTTAATGTATACAATTTGGACTTTTCGTTTAAATGTAATGACATGAATTTATGTGTGATAAATGAATGTGCTTTGTATATGTGATATACTATGTTAAAGGTTCGATTTTGATATGGAGATACTTAATGTTATGAATGTAATTGCAGTTAATGCGATGAGCGATGTACGCTGAGCGGTAAATGGATAAGACCTGGTGAGGTGTAAGCGACCAGCGTCATGTGAAGTGTACAAAAATCAACGTTATTAAAGGCAGCAGTTCTGTGTGTGCACTCGTAGTTGTTCCGAGTCATCAATTAGTCCCGTGTAGTTCACAACAGTTGGTCGCTTGTCGTTGCTACGGTCCCGGATTGTGGAAAACAGCCGACTGCTATCCAAACTTTGGCGGACTAATTAGCATACATTTGCAAACAGACATGCTCATGCTGCAGCCAGCTAAAACATGGTCATGTTTTTTCCCTTTTTTATCACATAAATTTTGCTTTTTTAGTATTCATGTTTGGTGACAAGAAAGTTAAAGTGCCAAACTTTACGGGAATGGAAAAAACTCATTTTCTGTCAGGTCACGATTTTGCCGTTATAGCTCAATCCCCTCCGCTACCTTAATTACCGGCTTACGCTGCTGTGTAGTATGCTGAGGCAGAGTGGCAGGTAAAGGGTAACTACCTCTAAAAGGCAAAAAATGCCTTGTCACAACGTGGACCTTGATTTTGAACTGTTTGCATGTTAACCCTTAGCTCAGCATCAGCTGTCACAGAGCTTCGTAGCTCAGAATCCTCTGCCCCCTGCTCTGGGGACCTTTCATCAGCAGCCTCTTGCTCCAACATGTCCTCATACTTGATGCAGTTTCTTTCTTGGCGGCCACAGCTGGGTGAGCCATTAATATTTTCTGACACGCTCTTCTCAGCCAGGCCAGAATATTTTCACCCTCGTACTTTTTCATTCGGTCGTGAAGATACACTCTAGCACCTTGCCTTGCCCTAACCACATACAACATGGGACCTCTTGGTCTTTCCACTACATAGGGCCCATGCCACATGGATTGAAACTTGAGGCTCCTTCTAGGGATACGACTCTTCCTGTGGCCCTGAAAAGTACCAGGTCTCTAGCTTCAAAGATCTGCTATTCGACCTTTGTGTCATAAAACATCTATTGGGTTCTTGTCTTAAGTCCTGCGGTCATTTTGGTTTACACCCCAGCATTTAATTGATTTTGGCTCATGCCTACACTAGGATGTGGGGTACTTCTATAAGCAGCAGCAAGCAGCTCCACATGCACATGCCAGTCATGCTGCTTCTGACTGATATTACATCTGATCATCTGCAACAAAGTTCTGTGAAAGTGTTCCACGAACCTATTGCAGCTTGGGCAGCAAAGTTCGCAAATCAATGTTCCATCCACATTTTTCACTTGATCAGTGTGGATCTCCTAGGGGGTCCCCAAGCATGCAATAAACTCATGGATGAGGTTCCCAGAAATAACAGCCACAGTCTGGTCCTCCATTGGGTATGCTTCTACCCATTTGGTAAATTGATTGGCTATAACTAGATTGTATTTATGTCCAGCATCACTCACTGACAGAGACCCAAGGATGTCTAACTGGACTCGGTCCATGGGAGCTTCTGCCTGATAGATCTAATATGGTCCCCTCATAATGGTCTGACCTTTTGCACATCCCAAAGACATGTGCCACAATGCACTACCTCAGCTACATCTACACTCATTCTAGGCCAAAAGTAGAAAAGCTCTTTGCCTTGCTGAAGGTGGTTCATGATGTGATTTAATTAGATTAATCTAATCTGCGTGTTTTGCAAGGAACCACTAATTATCTGTTGGTTTCACCCACAGCAGCGTTAATCCAGTCATAATAGAGGACTCCACCAACAACTGACAATTATGACCATAGCAGCCATTTTTTTCCTCATGATGAGATGATCCTGTCTCCAACAAACTATGTAATTCTGCAGGGGTCTTGGTTACTGTCCAGTTGCATGATTCCCCAGTGTCAGTTTCTGTAGTTTTGTCAGCTTCCCATACTTTGTATACCCAGTGGGTTCATGCTGTTAACACCATCCACAAACCTGGACCATGGTTCATGAGCTCAACGACAATGGTCACAGCCTCTGTAGGGCAAACCGTGGAATCCTTTCCCTCATCAAAGCAGTTACGGATGTCTGCATCTATCACTTACCTCAAGAGGCCATTGGCATTGGCATGTTGCATTCCAGGCCAATGCTGTATTGTGAAGTCAAACTGGCCCATGGACTCCAGCCATTGGGCTAGTTGACTTTCTGGTGCCTTAAACCTAAAAAGTCGTGTCAAACTACTGGGGTCAGTGCTGAATACAAACTTCTTACCAAACTAAAAGCGTCAAAACTGTCGCCCAAACTTGACTACCACCAAGAGTACATGGTTGGTTACGCAATTTCTTTGTTTGAGTTTATTCAGCCAAATGCATGCATACCCTATGGGCCTATCCTGTCACTGGGATAAAACAGCCGCAATGTTCACAGAGCTGGGATCAGTGCCCAATGCGAATGTTTCTTCTGTTCTCAGGTATGCAAGAATAGGAGGACACTAGATAGATTAAGTTCCCTTTCAGCATATGGAAGGCTCTGTCCTGTTCTGGTCCCCATTCAAATGGTACTCCCTTGGTGAGTAAGTCTGTTAATGACAGTGCAATTGTAGCATGGTTTGGCACAAACCTCCTGCAGTAGTTAGGTAAAACAAGGAAGGACTGCAACTCTCGAACTATTGTTTGGGGTGGCCATTTCACCATGCTCTCAGTCAGTGCTGAATTGTTCTGCATTTCCTCCCAACTTCACAATAGCCCCAAAACACAACCAGATTGCGAAATGATTGACTCAGGCCATTTTATCTCTTTATTTCACAAGCAAAACTTGACCAAAATTCTTTGTTTTCCTTCAACATGTCCATGCCCAAGCCATGAAGTTTACTTAGGCAGGTCTGCTGTGGTTTCAGTGGGAACACTCATGCACCCACCATTGCTTCTGACAGAACTGTAACCTGTGCACCAGTGTCCACTGCTGCTAGCTAAATACACCCTCCTACTCCAACCTCATCCATGAAGGTGAGTCCAATTCTTCTTACTTCCCAGCCGCAACTTATGTTCCATTCCCTCTTGGATCACATTCTTCCAGTCCATATGTTTCCTTGCCCAAGTTCTAACCCTCAGTTCTTAGCCTGTTGACTTTAGGGTTTTCTGTCTAAGCACCTTTGTTGTCTACATTGTCTGGTGGCCTATTTGCATGTGGTGAAGCCCATTTTACTCAGGCTGAGCCTCGGCCTTCAGACTCTGCACTTGCTAGTTTCCTGGCAGAAAAACGGGGCTGGCACTGGAAGGACACCACGGTGGACACTCACTTTTGTAGTGTGCTGGTTCATTGCAGTTAAAAACAGCAGTCTCCACTTCTCTGGGGGCTACCCACCCTCACAGGGGATTGTTATTTACCATCATTGGCCACACCTCGGTACAGCCTACCTGTCCATGAGGGATGACTTTGGTCTGGGCCCTCTACTGCACGAGTTAATACCTACCCTGACTATTATCCATTTCAAGAACACTGCCCACACCCGTTTTGGTCTCTGTACCACTAAAATGCTTTATTCTAAGTACTTCATCTAACCTTTAGCTCAAATTGCTAATTATGCCCCCCTTCGAAGAAGGTGGGGCATATAGCGTTGCACATGTCGGTCAGTCGGACGGTAGACTGTGGTTTCCGTACAATAACTCAAGATGTTTTTGAGGTAGGACTTTGATACTGTACAAATGTATCATTCTAGTCAAAAGCTAAGGAAAGTTTGAAGATGGGTGACCTTGACTTAATTTTTAAGGTCACAGTGGTACCTGAGGTAACTTCAGTTTCCGCACAATAACTGAAGAGATCTTTAAGCTAGGACTTTTATATTGTACAGGATTATAGTCCATATTTGAGGCTAGGCGAAGTTTGAAGATGAATGACCTTGACCTCATTTTAAAGGTCACAGAGCCACTTTACTGAACATGGTTTCATGCTTTCTGCATGATAACTTATACCTTGGAGCTAGAACTTTTATATGGCACAGCTTTATGGTTCTCTGTAAGGGCTAGGTTAAGTTTGAAGATGGGTGACCTTGACCCAGTTTTCAGGGTCACAGAGAGGTTGTAGAATTCCTGTGGTTTCTGCACAATAACTCAAGAAGTTTTTAAGTTAGGACTGGGATACTTTACAGGTCTATAGTTCTTGCTAAGGGCTAGAAGAAGTTTAAAATTTGGTGACCTTGATTTAATTTCGAAGGTCACAGTGGTACCTGAGGTAACTTTGGTTTCCACATGATAACTGAAGAGGTTTTTAAACTAGGACTTTTATATTGCACTGGATAATTGTCCGTATTCGGGGCTAGGTCGAGTTTGAAGATGGGTGACCTTGACCTCATTTCAAAGGTCACAGAGCCATTTGGTTGAATATTGTTTCTGCATGATAACTTGCATTTTAGAGGTAGCACTTTTATATTGCACAGCTTTATGGTTGCCTATAAGGGCTAGTTTGAGTCTGTAGATGGGTGACCTTGACCCAGTTTTGAGGGTCACACACAGACAGTAGACTTCCTGTGGTTTTCGCACAATAACTGAAGAAGTTCAAGTAAAAATTGGTGACCTTGCCCTAATTTCCAAGGTCATAAAGCCACTTTGCTGAATATGGTTTCTAAATGATGACTAATTTTTCAGCTGTAACTTTTATATTGTCCAGGTTTTTAGTCGTTTTTTAAGGGCTAGGTTAAAGTTTAAAGATATGTGACATTGATGTATGATCAACCTTCACTAATTTTGTAAGGTCATGAGTGCCCCATCTACCACTATCAATAGGGTAGCGAGGGCAAGGGTAATGAGGGCGGGGGGGAGCATCTATGTTTTACAAACATATCTTGTTTCCTTTGATGCTCTGTGTGAGACTGCACTAATTTCCTTTGACAGTGTTTTGTGAAGCTGCACCCATTTCCTGTAAGACACTCTTACAGATGCACTTGAGATACTCTGGGACATCTCATGTGTGCCCTTTGCAATTTACGTCATTACGCTAGCCAATTGACCCTCACTAGGTACATCCTGTTGCTTATTATTAGGATTATTCATCCATCCATTCTGATATGCATATTTGTTTGCTATCTCACCTGTAGAACAAGTGGCATCATCAGCCCATACTACCTTCCTACCCGAGACTTTGGGAGCAACACCTCTCTGTGAGTTCCATGTATGCACTCCTTTGCCCTCACCAAGTCTTCGGTCTCCGAAAATGTTCAAGGGCTTTGTGCCATGACCAAATATGTAACTTCTTCCCATGCATCCACTGTGAAGGCTTCATGTGGGGTAACAATGTTTTATGCTAGGGGTACCAGTCTTATGGATCTCCTCTGTGAAGTCTTCTAGAATCTGCTTCCCTTGTCTCACCTCACACTTCTTCTGCAAAACACTAGGGGGATCTCTAACTTCATATCAATTTTGCAAGCCTTTGATGGACAACTGCATATCTGGCCATAGTGGTCAGAGGCAGAAAACACAAAAACCTTATCGCCACCACTTAAAGACACTCATATAATCAATCAAGCCTTTTGGTATCCATCCACCCAGAACAACAGGCATATCCTTCAAACACAACTTCAAAAGACATCCAATCTCCTGTGGCATCAAATCTTGGTGGCTTGGATGCAGGCATATGGGCATCCATATCCTGATGGTGGGAGCATATTTGTATACACACCCATTGTTGGATTCCCATAAACTGGGGGCAGGCAGGCACACATTACCCGACTACCATCACCAGTACCATACCCACTCTGAACCCAAGTACTAAACTGAAATTATTGACAGGGGAACCCCAAGCCTACACTACAAGCACTCCGGGGAAACATTCACCCAGTGATTTGACTCGTATTGACAAACAACCAGCCCATCTTTTCCCATCCACTTGCTTGCTGTTTAGGCATTGTGCTCATAGAAACTTGACCACCGTCTGTCCTAGACTTGTGTGCAGCATTAACTCTGAACTACCCTGTGGGGAAACTGTATTTTATGCCACTGACCAACTTGACACCGTACCTGCACTATCATCCACCCGTCTCTTCTTTATTTGAGTCATTCTTGCTTAGCTGAGTCCGATAGTTAATGTTCCTACTTGACTTGGACCCTGACTCCTTAAAATACATGTAGTTTGGGAAGACTTAAGGTGGAAGGTCTGAAGCCGCACCTTCAGATAACCTCTAATCACTTTTTCATATTTTTGGATAGTCTGGTACTTAAACTACGTGCTCCCAAAAACTCAGATGGGTGAACATAAACTTTATATGAGATAATTGATCTCTAGACTTTTGTTTACAATGAAAAGTTTAAACAGTGACGGACACATGGCTTTGTTTGCATGGGCATGATAATGAACCATGTCATTGTTTGCACAGTCATTAGTCCATGACCGGTGGAAACCAATTGAGCTATTGACAAGGGTCACTCACAGGAAACCATTAGCCGTGGAGGTAAGAATGGGGCAGTTCAGACTAATCACTACCATTGTTCTGATTACTTTGAAATGCTCTATTGATGTAAAAACAAATTAGCACAATCCACTTACTGGTCCCCAAATATGGAAAGCCACATGTGAACCCACACCCGAACAAGCCAAGAGTGGTGTTCCCAAGTTAAAAAAGTCGAGAATTATGCCACAAAATATACTTTTTTTTAATGACAACATCACAGAGGTAAAGCTACAAGTTTATTTCACACAATAATTAAAACACAGGACTGAAGAAATGAGTATGTATCATATTACAGCCATAAATGCGTAAGAATTGGCAACTTTTTCTTTCAATGCGATTTTCTTGGAACTGTTTTTTGCTCAACCTCTGCAATTTGTGTTTCGCCTCACAAACGTACAAATTGCCCTATCACATTAAAATCAATGGACATTAAAAGAAAAATATCATATCCAGGAACGTTTCCCAGGATTTTTTTTTATGACAACCCCTTCCGTGACTTTTGGAGCAATTTATAGAAGGAAAATGAACAACCTGTCAGAACTAAATTAAAAATTTAAAAACTTTTTATTTATGCTATTTCAGGACTAACCATTGAATTCGATCCTAGACATGGATATATATTTAAAACTTATTCTGATTTTAACTGGAAAAAAACAATTTTGTGTGACTTCTGCGCGAAAAATGTGAAAATCCTACCATGTCAGAAATAATGCTATATAATCTCAAAAAATTCCAATCCTGCAAAAAAACTCTATAGATATAAATCTATGGATATGTAGTAATCAGAAAATATATAGGTTTAATGTACTTGTGAAAAAATTAAATGGGTAATTGCGATGCAAAGTTGCCAGTTTCACTGTGCACTAGCTTCACAGCACCCACCTTAAGAACTGTTTGGACCTCCATACCCATACCTGGGCACCACCCATGGTCATGTCTTGGGGGTCCACCCCCTTACCCTGATTTTCCATTCATATTCATTGGGGGATCAACATGCAACTCGTTCCCACTTTCACAAACATTCCCCCTTAGATAGGGCCCTGCACATATTCTGCAGGTGAAGGCAGAACTAATACTCAAGGACCACTAACTTCCAGATCATGTTGCATAATGAGTGGCATAGCTTACCCTTCTGCCATCATTGGGGGCACAGCACTTGTATCCTTTTTGCCCTAAATTGGTCCCTGGGCCCATGGGCTGACCTGCACGGCATTGCTCTGTGGCAAATTTGCAGCAAAGACATGCCAGTGTGCTTCAAATAGCTCAATCATGCTCTTGCATCTCATTTCTGAGGACTTGGTTTTCATCTCAGAAGACCATTGTTTGGGCACAAAATGCATCTCTTATTGCTCTCATGAGATCACCCTTCAGGTTTGTCATCCTCATGGCAAGTTAAGCACTTGAGATGTATTCATCTGAACTGTCTTCCAATGATAATTGTAGCCCACTGGGTCCTGCTACTTCACCATCACTTGTGAGGGCACTTTCATCGACTTGTAACTCTTGGCCCTCTTGGTCCCCTTCAAGGGATCCCTGAGGTTTCTGATTTTTCTTACTTCTTCTGGCCATATTGAACTACTAAAAAATATGGACATGCCAAACTGGTATAAATATACACAAGCCACATACAAACATGAACAAGTAGCTTGCTAGACTTCAACACTAAGTTTTTCAGTTGTACAAATTTGTCACCAAAACTTTCTATCGGGGACGAACAACAATCATGTGACATGAGCAGATGACAAAGATAATGTTAAAGAGACAGAGACAGAAGGATATTGCAGAGAAAGGGATGATTCAACATTTTCATCATTTTCACAAGCGTACAAACCATACGCTAGGGGGGAGGGGGTTAAAGGGATGTTGTACACGTTTAATGATGCAATAAAATGATGATCGGTTCATTCACTCAGGTTGGTCAGCTCTGTTTAAAGATTTGAGTATAAAGTAGCGCTATTTTTTAGCCATGACAGAAACAAGTTTGAAGAAGATAATGGCAAAGTTTTTAACCCTTTCTCAGCTATTTATTTTATGCGGTTGATTGTCTATCATGCTGAATTAAATCTTGGGATCGCCCCACAAACAGGATCTTCAGGACATCCATATGGATGTTTATTTACATAAAGACATCATATGCTCATTGCCGGTCAATCAAACCGCTTAGCTTTTGTTGTAGAAACACTTTTGCTGCATAAATGTGAGGATTTAATTCATGCAGACTTCTAAATAAACATATAATCAATTGTTTTTGGTATATTTGCCGATCACAATCCACAAAACAGCAATAAAATTGCATATTTTGCGGCCTCAAACTTCGTACGATTCTCATGCTGGTTCCAGGCATGTTTTGTATCAATGCAAACATCAGAACCTCATCAATATATCATGCTGCTTCTCTATCAGCTTAATTTTTTATTCCTGCCCACTAAACCTGGTCATCTTACATAAATTACTATCCTTCGAGGTAAAAATCTAAGAATAGAAGGCAGTGACATTCTTGATGGCTGACAGATCATGCAAACAAGTTTGCACACAGTCAAGCATGGGGAATGTGAACTTTTAGTAAACCAGCATGGTGGAGCCGATCATTCAAGCCAACTGTACTTTTATGTTTTCATGTCACATAAGTACCAAAATTTAGTGACATATTGACAGATATTTTGAAAACATTCAGAATGTCCCTGGTGAACCAGTGAAGGAAATACAGAATGGAAACTGCATGCAGTGGATGTTAAAACGGACAACTCGTGTACAAACTCCCGAATGGTCTGTACTGAATAAGATGTGTGCTTGTTGTTTTATTGCAGAGATACAGCAATATATATATATATATATATATATATAAATTGGTACCTGCTGTATGCAACCACTGCCATGAGCAGTCGGATTGCTTTTTGTGGTCACTAGGCTCGGATATAGTCAATTTCTTTGTAAAATTTACCTGTGGTGACAGGTCATCTCCTGTATGTGGCCACTTTTTCTTGGCAGAAGGGGTGGCCACATACAGCAGGTACCACTGTATATATATAGCTGAAAGTTGATCTTTACATGTGCTACATTGGGTGGATAAACTGTCCTGTGTAATAGGAGAAGCAAGTATCTTTGTGTGGGTTTTCTTGCCTGCAGCAGAGAAAGGGTTAAAAGCTTGTTTGCCTGGGTTGAATATGCGGCAATCAGAATAAAGTAAATGAAAAAAAAATACTCATCTTATTGAGGTGATCTTCAGGCTCTCTGGACTTGCAGACAATTACATCCCTCTGTTCAACACAGACTTACCTTAGATGCACGAGACAAGAAAGCCATCTCTGGTTTACTGCTGGAGGCTTTACTAGTGATCATCATTTTTCAAATTTTGAATTGTGCTCTTTTGGAGTGGGAGGGGGTCATGAAAAACAGTGCTGTGTACGCTTGTAAAAATGATGAAAATGTTGAACCATCCCAAAGAAGAACCGTTTACTCAATAGCGCTTAGCACAGAAACAAACAAACCAATAAACTATGAACAAGGATAATCAACCATACAAATCAAATCTTCAACTCGATACAATGGATTATATCTCAAACCAGAACAGTCCACACAATGAATAAAATGCTACTGATGTATTCAATGCTCCAGAAACCCAAAATGGCATCATCTGCCCAGTGAATTGCAGTACTGGTGGGGGGTATGGAGTATGTTAAAATATACTGTCCAATCTCACTTAATCGCAGACATTAGCAGATATGACAATCAAGTGTAGCTTGCTACACACTTTATGCAATGAGTGAGCTTCAATGCAGAATGCATGGAAACTTGGACAACTTTATACAAGGACAAACTTTACAGAGATACAAACAACCGGTCAACTTCACCAACGATCAATTTTAAAGGGACCAAGCAATGCACTGAACCTTCCAAGGTAGGTAGCCCTATGACACACAAATGAATAAACATGAGTAATAAATGCTCAATTGAACACTTGAGAAACTGGTGTCAAGGGTTCAAACTTCTTAAAATACAATTGTTCGTAAACAATGACTTTGTGATGGATGTATGGACCAGTAAAGATGAAAGAGTGTATATTAGAATAAAACAGAAAAAAAAACAATAACTGGTCCACTGGATCACACTTTAACACTGACAATCCACTCAACTAATTATGTTTTGTACCCATAAACCACTCAGGCAATCCAATGAAATGGTTAAGTTTTCAGCCCAAACAAAATCTGCTCAACTTACCAAGTTTGTACCCACAAACAACTCGGGCAATCCAATCAACTTACGTAGTTTTCAGCATGAGCAAAATCCACTCAACTATACCCACAAACCACTCGATTATACCTTTAAACAACCAAGAGGGTTTGCCAGTTCTATACAGATCCCACAAATTATGTACAAAAAACTGGTGAAAAGCCAAATCACAAATTTGTTCCACACTTTACACAAAAAGGAAGATGTAATACTCACACACAAACAAAGGGCTGGTTAACTTGACAAATTGCACAATGGGTAAGTACAGATTATTTTGTTTAATGATGGGGGATTCTACAATAAGCAATTTAAAACCTCACTGCAAGTTTTACGCACTTTGGGCGGCTGCAAAATTTACAAGGAATACACACATGTGGTGCATCACACTGGTAAACAACAGTTATGTTTCTCTGCCAGGTGTCTACATGTGACGCCAGCATGGTTTTCTACCACCAAATGGCTGGCAAAAAGTTTTTTTCAGTCCGCCACCCAAACACAATGTTACAGCTTTGCTCATTCTCCCCAGATTACGCAGCAGGTACAATACTGATGTTTGTGAACACAGCATGGACACAATCTTTACAGTCTCTGCTTTGCCTGAACATGATGTTACAGTATCAACATTACACAATGTTTCCCGTGAGCGTCACTGAAAGAAACCTCCCGCAATTATGGCATCTCAAAAGTAACTAAAATAAGCTGATGGACATACCTACATGAACACACAACAAGTGTTCTCCTGACCATGAACTGCACTGCACCTCCACGATAGTAACCAAAAGAAGCAGTGAAGGCAGACAGGTCATGTGTCTCTAGAGTAAGTAAAAGAAATCTCAAGAAACACGAAATACAAAAACACATACAAGCAATATTCTGCGTCCTACAGGGTTACTATATGCAATATTCCTGGGTGACCAGCATCCAGATGAAGCCTTAATCTCTGTTCCCTGTCTGGGAACCAAATGTTGTAGATTCAAACTTTCACGCTCACCTGGTACCCAAGAAATTGGAACAACTATAGGTCCTAATATAATGGCCTGACCAACAAAAGTAACATAGAAACTTCAAGAAAAATGTTAACCCTCTCTTGGGATGTGTCTTTACCTTGAATCCTAATGGAAGCCTCTGTCCTCTTGGGTCATCATTGCTTCAGGTGACTGGTGACATCACATATGTGGGGGATCAGCTCTCAGACTCTAAGGTTGTTCAAAAAGTTTTTGCCACGATATAATAGAAACCTTTTAAACGTACTTGAAAATGTCTAATCAAATCTTTAAAAATCTTCTTGTGTATGAATGTGTACATTTGCATGAAGGCAGTGAAACTTTTTCTTGTGAAACATGATCCAAAATTGTCCACTGGGTGGCATACCATGTATGCTGTAGCTACTTTTCATGTACTGTTCCCGAAATGCAATATCTGATGTCATATTATTCAGATTTATGACGACAATATCTAGGTTAGTAATGTGGGTGTATAAGATCAAGGTGTGCGACTCATATCAGTGGTTATGTGCATGTATATACAACCAAACTCGAAAGCTAAGGTAGCTTTACTTAAGCATTCCGAAAGGTTTCTGAAAGTTAAGGTTCTCTCAAATAAGCAATTGCAAGCATTCAAGTGATCAAAGAGAGGTGAAAGATATCAAGACTTAACTGCTGTGTTTGAAAGGTAATAAACTTTCCAAAGGTATCAGAATTGTCAAGTCCATATTTGTAACAGTTGACCTAGTTGGTTGTTACATATTTTCTTCAAACAAAGCCCTTATATTTCTAACTTTTGAATGCTACCAGTAGCTTGCAAGTGCTAAGCCACTAGCTTTGGAATGTTTTTTTTTAAGTGAAGGCGCAGCTCATTTAAATAATCCCCCTCTATTTCAAGCTAAGTAAAAGCTTTCCTTAAGCTAAGGTAACTTTTGAAAGTTAATGAAAGCTTTTGAAGGACATGTTAAGTGTATGCAAGCTTTCAGGTCCCTAGCTTTCTAATACCTTTTGCAAGCTAGTGTTTTGAAAACAAGTGTTAGATGAAAGCTTTCAAGTTTGGTAAGGGGGACCTTTATTTGTACTTCATGGTACAAGTGGTACCTCTGGACCACTGTTTCTGCTCGATATCACATGTGATCAATATTCCAAGCGAAGCTTATGTTTGATTTGTGTATGAGTGATATTAACCAAATTTCCAGGGTCATGGAATATGTGCATGTAACTATGGGTAATTTTTACTATCATATCTACAAAACTGTTCTATCACGGACTTTGATACTACACACATCATCCATAGCCCTCTGTAAGTACAGTGGTTCCCATCTTGTTAGGTGACCAATAAAAAAGGCCACTTCTCCATGCATCAATAGGGCCAATGATTTTCTGTGATCACAGAAAACGGATTATTAACAGAAATGAGTACCTCAAACATAAAACTAATTTCAAATGGATTTAAACAGAAACCATCAATTTTATTGAAATTGTTTCTTTATATTTCTACATATTTAACCCCTAGCACGCCATTGTTGGGCACACCTGACATGTATTTAAGCATTGTTTACCACTGTTGTCAATTGAAGCCGCACCCAACGCAAGCCAACCTGCATCAGCTTCCTGCTGGCCAGCAGTGTTTTATTTACCTGCAAGTGTGTACATTGTATCATAGACAAACTTCAATACTTGCAGATGGCTATTTCAGTTTTGCAGTAAGAAAAGTACGTTTTTACCAAATGGATAAAAATCAAACAACTGCCCCCTTTTGGCAGTTTTTTGAATGGTATAAATGCAAAAGTTACACCAAAACTTAGTAAATTTGCACCTTTGCAGTCACAATGATCTGCGTTGTCTGCCATTATGTTTTACACTACTGGAATCTTGAAATTTTTGTCTTCCTATGTAGCAAGCTCTCTTATTGGCTAAGATAAAATATTCCTGGCCAGAGGGTATCCCTCCAAAAATAGCCAAGAATGGGAATGGAGACATCATTTTACCTCATTCTAAATGTGCTGATGAATTTTCAGGCTCCTCATTGGGTGAATATGATCACCTGCCACTCAGTGTCCAATTAAACCTCATGTCCCCCATCCATGTGCATGTCTCGTGCACAGTGTTTGGAAGGTGAACAAATAGTGTTCATGCAAAGATTATTGGACCAAGATGCTAAATTTTCACATCACATTTTCACAAAAATACTTTGATCAAACAAATCTAGACACAGATAAAGGCAGGAGTGAAAATTCAATATGGAAGGCAAGGAAAGTATGCAGATTAGTCACTCCACAGTGTTGAAGCAAAGGTTTGCATTAACGTGTTGTTGATCGCTGTCTCGGATGCATCACATTCTTATTGGTGTTCAAGACATTGACTTTCATTGTATTTTTTTATCAAAACAAGTGCCTTCAGCTGTGCCTAGCTAACAAATTAAACTGATATCAAAGGAGGTAATGTGTAAAAGGGGAAAGAACATCCATTTAGACATGTTTCAACAAATGTCAAAGTTACCCAAGACCTCCAAAAATATATGTCTGGTTCCAATATCCTGGCCGACCCCACTAAAAAGCCTCAGTCCCGCCCCTCAATAATTTTCATGAAACATAATTTTTTTTCCAAAAAAAATTTCAAACTGCCCTTCCCTAATAAAAAGTGATCGACCCTGGCAGAAAGATTTTATCGAGAAAGTGGCTGTTGCGTGCTGTTATTTTGCAGTGAAGGCAACTCAAACACAGGATTTCATTTCAACTCGTCTGCAATGAAGGGTTAATTTGGGCTGGGGAAAGAGCATAGCTGCATAGCCACGGTTGTTTGGTTAAACAGCATAGCCATAGATCCGGTCTAAAAGATTTTATCGAGAAAGCGGCGTCATTTGCCATTATTTTGCAGTAAAGTCAACTCAAACACAGCATTTTATTTTAAGTTGTCCAGAGGGTAAATTTTGGCTGGTGAAACAGCATAGCTGCATAGCCACGGTTGTTTGGTGAAACAAGATAGCCCCAGATGTTTTGTGATCATTATCCTAATATTTTGCTAGGTTCCAGATGTCCGTTCTACAAGTTACCAGGGCAAACGGTCAATAAAGTACTTTTAGAACCTAACTATTGTAACTTACAAATCCAAATGCAACTCAATACCATATTGAGTTGCATTTGGATTTGTAAGTATTACCTCGAGCTGGAAAATCATGCACCATTTTGAACATGTCGCAAAGCATTTAGGGACAGTCACACAAAAATATAGTTGATTTGGATATCAAAGTGAATTACAGCCACAGCATGTATCATATGATGATGATGCTTTGAAATATTTGTAAGATATATACGTTTGGTTTCATAAATTATAACCCCCCAAGGTCGTCCAAATTCTACTATCCTCATTTACAAACCATTGAATGAGGAATCCACAATTTTCAAAATGGCAGCCAAGTTTGTGGGTTAGTCCCAATTCAATATTTTGAAGAGGTAGCATCCAAAATATGTGTGTGATTAGCGTTAACAGAAGGTTAATTGATCAAATGAAGGTAACATAGAATATAAAATTGGAGTTTTCCAGTGTGAGCATGACCTAAAAATGTAAATAAAAAGGCTTGAAATTACCTGTTGTGGGCGGCGGTGGGCCCCAGAATAGGGATATTGTATCAGATACTGAAGTTGTCCTCAGGCTATGAATTAAGTAGCACCACTGGGCACAGCAGTCAAGAGCCCCACTGAGTCAAACATGGAGCTTAGTAGAAAAGGTTGTCCCATTAGTGGATGCAGGCCCAAAAGCACTGGCAGTTTGTTTTTTTTAGATATAAGTGGTAACAAACTGTGAAACGGAATTAAGATATATAGATATGTTACAATTCTGTGTCACAGTTTGTTCTGCAATATACTGAAACAGAAAATGGAAAATTTTTGAAACAGATAATCACTGGCCCTACATCAAGTATGACATTTTCATTTTATTTTCCCCCTCGAGAGAGGCCACCTCTCTCATAAGGCCACATTTGTGGTGCACTTGGGGTGGTCTTACAAGAGGGGAGCCACTGTACATCTAGTGCTTCAGCATTTCATATGTGTGACCTTTTCCTGTTTTGCAAAGTCACTGAGGCAGAGGGATAAACATAGTGCATTGCCTGCATTAAATTATTAGTTTTCTTTATTTGTTGTAAACTCTACTTGCAATCTCTTTACCCCAAAAGTTACATTCCTTTGGTACATCATACTTGACCAATTTCCGGGTGAAAGTGACTAGGGTCAGCTCAGTACAGATCTGTCACAGTTTCTTATTGCATAAGTGCATGACCATTGATGTTTCAGGTACCTCTTGCACTTACTACTGTAAAACTGGTAGTTGAAGCAAGTAGCTCTGTAGTAGCTTGATTAGTAAATGAAGGAAATAAATGGTAGGCAGCATAGTGCAATCCATGCTTTGAACATTTTTTTTTTCAATTTTCAGAAGATCGTGAATGTTATGCTGATGGAAATTCAAGAGGAAATCAAGAGGAAGTAACAAAGAGAAAAACTTCTGCCAACACCCAGCAGTATGCCAGGCATGATAGTCATACCAGTTTACATGATCAGACAGCAGTCAAGTCCCTGTACACTGAGGAGTCACGGCTTGGGAACCAGACTACTCCCAAAAAGTTGGCAACACGGGGACCCACTCCTACAAGGTCAATGAGTGAATCAATGGGAGCTTTGACATTGCAGAGAGCAGCCATGTCTGCATCTGATATGACCCATGTCAAGACAGTGGCGACTGGTGACGGGAGCATCTCTGATACCAGTTTACATGATCAGACAGCAGTCAAGTCCCTGTACACTGAGGAGTCACGGCTTGGGAACCAGACTACTCCCAAAAAGTTGGCAACACGGGGACCCACTCCTACAAGGTCAATGAGTGAATCAATGGGAGCTTTGACATTGCAGAGAGCAGCCATGTCTGCATCTGATATGACCCATGTCAAGACAGTGGCGACTGGTGATGGGAGCGTCTCTGATCTATGGAGAGCTAGTGCCCTACCAATGAGCCGGGGAAGATCTCTACCAACAGACGTCTCTGAGGACTGCTCTGCGTCAGTGTAAGTACCAAAACAGGTCACCACAGATGTGTGACACAGCTGAGACAGTGGCAATCAACAGATCCAGGTAACTCAACTGCTTGGGTGGGTCACATGACAGGGCAGCCAAACTTATCATATCTGCACCAAAAACCTGTACTTTTACCTTGGGGGGTAGTGAAGGATGTTTTATAGTGACATTGTGAGAACAACAATTTTTATTGCTAAAATGCTAGATATTTAAAATTACAGAACGTCAATAACCAGACTTTTTGGTACATACAGTGTTAAGTCTAACAGCTATGACAAATATGTGAAATTTTTAGTAATTTTGGTAAAAGTCAGTATATACTTGCCCATCGAACACCATTAATGCCAAGACCTCGGTGTCTGGCCAAATTACCCGACAAATTGAGTTGGGTACTCAATTGTTCTGAAAACCTGACGGTCTCTGCAGCACCTACTCTCAGTTCCTGTGGATCAGGGGGTTACTTCCGGTGCACATGCTCCCATATTCTTCCTCCTTGATGATTGTCAGTGGACTTCACCTGTGGAGAGGAAGTGGTGTGGTCAGGTGGGCTTCTCTGGTGGTCGAGAGGTAAGTATACTCACTAATACCAAAATTACTAGCAAGTTCATGTTTTAGTTATGTAACATTACCTCTCGAGCACCATTGCCAATATACAAATGCATTGGAGGAGGGTGTAATGCTACACGCACACTGACCAACAACCACCAGGATTGACAGCCTGGGGAACTATTGGTCCGGGTGTGTAGGCGACATCTGTTGGGAAAACCTCAGTCTCAGGTTTATGGACATGAGGCCACCAACAGCAAAATCCTGGCCGTAGGCTGGAAGCCCTTCTTGCCGACCAGCACAGGACTGCCAAAGGGCCCCCAGTGATGCCGCTTGCCAACCTAATAGCAGTCTGCTGTAGGGTAGAGGTGCTTTCAATTTTTTTTCCACTCTTTGGGTCCTGGATATCTAGCAAGACTAGTGAGTCATGGATAACATGGTGGGCACGGGGTAGGATGGGTGGTCATATGGTTCTGTAAGGTAGTGTCAGTTGAAACGGATCCACTGGCTTTCAGCCTAGCAGACGACGGGGATATCTGCCTGCATGATACAAGTCTGAGATCAGGTCTAGCCCTACTCTTTTATGGTATGCCGACGTACAGACTGTATTCGAGTCTAAACCACGTGGGCACCATAAGCTGGAACACAGTGGCTGCCCTGACGGACATGAGAAGTCTGAGGGACAAGTGTCAGGAACCTATGCAAGCTAGGAGCCTACTATGCTGGCAAAGTGTAAATGCCCTCCACTCAATCAAGTTGCACAGGTAGTGCTTGGCAAGTCATAGACGATCGCCAGCCGCAAGCCCTGAGAATATCAACAACAGCCAGGTTCCTGAGGGCATGCCAAGAGGCATTAAAGGCTCGCACCTTGTGAGCTCTAACCAAGACCTGCTTCAGGGCCAAAGGCCTGTCCAAAGTGCAGTCGTAGGTCTTCATGATGGTCTGCTTAATCCACAATGAGATTGTATTTCGGCAGACCTACTCCTTTCAGCACTTACTCAAGGGCAAAGAGAGGGCAAACCGCTGACCCCTGGCACCGTCTGTGCATGAGAGACACCATTGCAGAGCTCTCACTGGGCACAGGGCTCCTTTCTTGGCAGGTAGAGCCATATCGTACAAATGGTAAAATCCCTACAGCCTGTAGATGGATCTCGAGTACCTTGGTTCTTTGCAAGGAAGCCCAAATGAGGTCTCAGGGTCACCTGGGAGTGGTCAGGCAACCAATAATTGGATTCAGTCATGTGCCAGAGCGTGGATCTTGCTTCTTCTAGCCCCAAAAGCAAGTGTTCAGAGAAAACAAATTTTCCACATGTTGAACTTGAAGACCACCCTACTTGGGTCCTCTACAGCATGATTAAGACGGGGAGGTCCCACCCATTGTATGACCTGCCTATCAGCTGGTCTGTCTGTGTAGGAGGAGGCTACCAGCCCTGACAGATAAAGATCACTCCCTGTGCAGATGTGTAGGATGTTCACCAGGGTTGAGGATATGGCAGACCAAAACCCCTCCATGGTGCTCGAGTTCTTACCAAGGACCTCCCACTGGCACAGCCAGAAGTCCATGATGTACATAATATTCAGAGACAATGGATTTGTATTTGTGTCCTTTTGTCCAGAACCACTTCCTTGTAGTCATTACCCTATTCCGCAGTCTGGACTCTTTACGCTCTATAAGCTAACCTGTCACTGTCTAACCTATGGAAGTACTATTGTCTATATTACGTACATTCTTCTGGAGAATTTCGGCATAGGCTGTATTTTCCAACTGGTTCTGAATCACCAATCTGAATACACTGAGGAGTGTGTCCCACAGGAAACCCTCAAGTGCTCAACCTCCACGTTTTGTGGTTGTCACACAGCACATTTGCAATAGAGGCTTCTCAGAATCGGTCACAGATAGAATTGCCAGAGCAGGGCCTCGAGACTGTTCTCTAGCAGTTTACTCAGTTTAATGGAAACACAAAGATCTGCTCTGGCATAGTTAAAATGGAGGTAGAGTGTGTTTATAATGTTCCAGATTCATAAATATCCCCCCAAAAATATAGTCCTACTTTCTTCTTTTGCACCCTCCTCCAATGCATTGGCTATGTTGTGCTGTGGGCTGTGTTCTCCAACTCATAGTTAAAATGGAGGTAGAGTGTGTTTATAATGTTCCAGATTCATGTATATCGCAAAACCAATGTAGACCTACTTTCTTCTGTTGCTGTAAACTCAACTCAGCTGACAGACAAGTCAGGAGAACTAAAAATTGATAGGCCTACCAGGTCTCCTTTTTACTTTTGGCAGAAGTAATACTATTTCGGTTTTGAGTGGTTGAGCCTATACTTTGTGGAAACACTATAGGTAGTAGATAATGAAGAATATTTCAAAGGTTGAGAGGACCATTTCAAAACCACCAGTTACCTTTTATGGGGGACTGCCTGTCTCAAGTCAGGAGTGAAATTTATTTCTTCACATTGGTATTGGAAGATGAATGATGATGCTTTGGTAGCTCTGGAATCTCTTTGCAGTCATTGTAAGGATTGAAATTTATGAATATGGGTCATTGTAAGGATTGAAATTTATGAATATGGGTCATGTTTTTCTGTACTATGTGAGTCAATGGGCATTCTAATCCTAATTCACAATTTTTTACTTCTGCAAAACTGTCAGTCAGATTGACTTCAAACTTGGTGGCAATGTACATTGGGTGGGTCTTTTGCAGATTTGTTCAAATGATCACGCTCTATCAATTTTTGGATTTTTTTATTTGTTTTTGTTCTTTTTTCGGGCAAATCCTAAAAAATCTTCTTCTCTGGTACCACACACCCGACTGCTTTGATATCACACAGGAACACTCCTAGGGACTCCTACTTCTGAATTTCTCACCAGGTAGCATTGCAATTGTTTTTTAACTTTTATCATTTAATGTGTGTAATTGCTATTTTCAACTTCTCCAGAACCATCACTCAGATTAAGCTGAAACTTTGTGGATATGTTCTTTGTGGAAAGGTCAAACAAAATGGTTCACTAGGTGGCAATGCTGATTTGTCACAATTTATTCAATCCAGGTACTAACATGTAAGCGCTCCTTTCCTGTTGATTACTATGTAAGTCAATGGGCAGTCTAATGCTAATTCATAGTTTTGACTTCTCCAAAACCGTCAGTCAGATTGACTTCAAACTTAGTGGCAATGTACCTTTGGTTTGGTGGGTCTCTAGCAGATTTGTTCATATGGACACATTCCATGAATTTTTTGGATTTTTTATGAATTTTTTTCTTTTGGAAAGGGGGGGGGGGCAAATCTTGAAAAATTGAATGGGTTTATGTACATGTCAGCTGAGCACAGGACTGTCACAGTCCTCTTGTTTGTATATCTTTGCTATTTTCGACTTCTTCTCCTGAACAAAGTTGTTCACCAGGCGGACTCCTGTGGATTTTTCATTTTTTTTTTTTTTTTTTCAATTTAGGAACTTATCAGTACCTTACCTATTGATTATTATGTAAGTAAATGGGTGCACGGTTGGCCGAGCTGCAACACGCTCGCCTTTCACCTCTGCGGCCCGGGTTCGATTCACGGCCGGGGAAGCATGTGGAAAGAGTTCCTACCACTCTGACTGTGCACGGTGGTTTTCTCCGAGTCCTTCGGTTTCCTCCACCAAACATGTAGGTAACATGTAGGTAGGAAGTATACGCCACGATCTGTGCCATGGAGAGTGATTAATATATGCTTGGCCTGCTTTGCAATCCATGTAAAAGATATGGGTCTATACTTTTTTTTTTTTTTTATGTAAGTAAATAGCCATTCTAATGCTATTTCACATTTTGGACTTCTCCGAAGAAACTGTCAGTTAGACTGACTTCAGACATAGTGGCAATGTACCTTGGGTGGGTCTCTTCCAAGTTTTTGCAATTGGTCATGCTCCAGTGAATTTTGCATTTTTTTATGATTTTTTGGGAAAATCTTTAAAAAAGTTGGAAGCAGAAAGTTTAACATGGGAATATAATTTCTTGTAAAGGGTATAACCTCAATGATTTATGGCCAGATTTGTGTCAAACTTGGTACAATGTAACTTTGATAAGCGTCTACCTATATTCCTCTATCCTAAGTTCACAGAACAACAAGTGTGCTGAATGTCTAGGTCAGCTGAGCATGAGCTGTTCACACATTCTTCTTGTTCAAGATCATTAAACACTTAAGAAAAGGACATTTAATGTAATATCCTGATAAAGAATAAGGCAAATGACACCAAATGGAGCACAAATGTGTATCATGCAGAAGTTTGGTTTTGCATACTGTGAATGACCTTGATTAATCTCTCAAGGTCATCGAAGGAATGCCTTTCAGGAAATGATTACTTTGATGATGTTTATAATGTTACATACCAGAAGAGCATTAGGCCCATGGGCCTCTTGTTTCTATTTTGTGATAAATTTTTGTGTGTTTGTGTGTATTTTTGACATCTCCAAAATCGGTATGCAAATTATGTTGAGACTTGATGGGGACTTTCCGTGTGGAAGGGTCAAACAAAATCTTTCCCCAGGTAGCATTATTGTAGATCCTAGATTTTTTATGATTATTTTAATTTGGGTAATTATCAGTTAATAAATATTATTCCTATTGATAACTGTATGTATAATTTATGTTGTTTTATACTATGAAATATTTTGTACTAGACTGATCACAATATGTCATGTTGTGTTACATTTTTTTTACATTTTCTATGTTAAACAAAACACTTTCAGAGTTCTGAGTTAATGAAGATTGCAAGAGTAATTCGTATCCTTGACTTCCTCAAAACATCTGCCAGATTCGCTTGAAACTTAATTGAGATGTACCTTGGGTGGGCCTCAGTCAAATTGTATGAGTGGTCAAAGTATTGTAAAGACAAAGAAACTGGAGCTTTTAATGTGCCACCATGTTCAAATCATATATGGCATCAGTGATGTAGTTACTTTTTTCTTTTGGACGAGTTGGAAAACCACAAGTATGGTCAAAAGAAAAGGTTAAATGATCCGGTTAGTCACAGATACTGAGTTTTTATGTTACCCTATGGCTGTGTGCTGGACACTGCAGATACAGCCTATGACCACCCTTTACTTTTTACTTTTTTCGTTTTTATTTTTTCATAGTCCACGATGGACTTTCTTTTTTTTTCTTGAGTGCCTTGGCATGTATATTTGCAATTTGCCAGATACTGGGAGGCTGTTCCATCATTAAAAACGCTTACCAAGGCACTATTATAATACAAATTAAATCACACAAACACAACTTTCAAGCAAGACAAAAGATTAATAGAAAGTATACAAGGTTATGCTTAAAACTCAATTATGGTGAATAACATAGGAATTATCTCTCTCAATGTGAAAGGGATCAGAGAAGGCAGAAACGAAGACAATTATTTTGGTGGTTGCAAAAAAAAAAATTTAATTAACTCTGTATTTTTACAAGAAACACATGGTAGTTACAATATTGAGATATTTTGGTATTGCGAATGGGGATACAATGTATATTTTTGTCATGGCAACAAAGATGAAAGAGGAGTATGTATTCTTTTTAAAGATAACTTTCCTTTTGAGATACATAATATAAAGAAAGACACTCTGGGCAGATTCATAACCATAGATATCACACTTTTTAACACTAGATTAACTTAAGTGCACATTTACAGTCCAGATGAAGACCAAGAGGAATTTTGTGTCAATTTTGTAAATGAAATAGAAGTACTTACCAATGATCACAGGATCATTGATGGTGATTTCAGTTTGTTTTAGATCCACACATTTTAGGAATATGAACATCATATCCACATGGATGCAAGATACAGATTTAATAGATATTTGAAGATACCAGCATCCAGATGAAAATAAGTTCACATGGAGAAGAATAAGACCAAATTTGGCACAAAGTCCACTTGTTTTTTTTTTTGTTTTTTTTTTTTTGTTTTTTTTTTTTGTTTTTTTCTTTTTCTTTTTCTTTCTTTTGGATTGATAGGTTTCACCAATGCAACATACATGTATATTATCCCTGGCTACCAAACTGGCCATTCTGCCATAACCTTACAATTAATTTTTGAGGAGCACCCACATGGACCCAGATTTTGGAAACTAAATTGTTCATTGTTAAAAAAAACTGAATATGTACAGGAGGTAAATAAGGTATTGGAAACTTTTAAATAAAGGAATTATGAGGACCCAATACTAAAATGAGAAGGGATAAAAATGGAAATATGCTCTACAACAATAAAATATGCAGCTAAAAAGAAATTACATACAAAGAAGGTTATAGAAAAGCTGGAAAATCAAATACAGGATCTAGAACAAGAAATAACAATTACTTCTGACAACATAGATGAAATGCAACAAAAAATTAAGGATTGAAAATCAAAAGTAGGAAAACAGATATGGACCCAAAGGTGCAATGATTAGGGCTAAAGTTAGGTGGTAAGATGAAGAGAAAAAAATCATCAAAATATTTCTTAGATATGGAGAAACGTAATTTCAATAATAAAGTTATTCATAAATTAAGAGTTAATAATAATGTTATAATGGAACCAAATTAGATATTAAATGAAGAAAAACGTTTTATGGGAGAAAGTATACTTCAAAAGATGACCATATACATAATGAAAATAGTGACTATGACTTCTTCCCTACGGATAATAATATAAAATTGTCGAAAGATCAAAAGCAAGTTTGTGAAGGTGAGATAACAGAAACTGAATTAACAGAAACATTAAGATGTATGGCTAATGAGAAATCACTAGGATCGGATGGATTTTCTGGCCAATTTTTATAAAGTTTTTTGGTCTCAAATAAAAGATTTTCTTTGCCATTCATTACATTTAGTGTATTCCAGAGGTCTACTTTCTGTCACTGAAAGACATGGAATTTTGACCTTACTTCCTAAAAAAGATAAAAGATATCTTGGAATTAAAAATTGGAGACCAATATCTCTGTTGACCATAGATTATAAACTTGCAGCAAAGTGCATAGGAACAAGGTTAAAAGGGTAATTAAAATATTAATAAGTGAGGATCAGACATGGTTTATTAAGAATCCCTATATTCGTGAAAACATAAATAAAATTCTTAATTTGATTGAGTTTGTAGATGAGGAAGAAATTGCAGCAGTGTTAACTTTAGTGGATTATGAAAAAGCTTTTGATCATCTAGGATTGAACTATACAAACAAATGCTTAACATATTTCATTTTGGTGATTCATTAAAAAATTGTGTAAAATTATTTGATTCAAGAATTGAAAGTTGCGTGATAAATAATGGTTGGTCTTCAAATGCCATAAAATTAACAAGAGGTGTCCGTCAAGGATGACCCTTGTCACCATATCTGTTTATTTTAGGTGTAGAAATTTTAGTTCTAGCTGTTTGTAGAGATGATGAAATTAAAGGCATAGAAGTTGACGGTGTTGATTATAAGCGCAGTCAATATGCAGACAATGCCACCTTCTTTCTAATAGCATCAGAGGACAATATCAAACAACTTTTGTATGTGTTAAACGAATTCAATAAAATTTCTGGATTAAAAGTAAATTTAAGTAAGACTAAATTATTAAGAATTGGCAGTTTAAAATGCACTGATTGGACTACAAATACTGTAGATGGTATTGAAATAACAAATGATGCCGTAACAATATTAGGAATTAAAATATCTCCATCTCTGCAGAAATTAGAACAACTTAATTATGAGTGTCAACTTAATAAAATACACAATATAATCAAAATATGGAACAGAAGGAATTTAACACTAGGTGGGAAAACTTAAATTATTTAGTCACTAGTTATGTCACAGTTAGTCGATATAGCATCAGTTCTACCAGATCCATTAAATGCTTTTGTTAAGGACATAGAAAACAGTATTTTCAAGTATATGTGGGATAAAAAGCCTGATAAAATTAAGAGAAAATATTTGATTGCCCCCAAAAAATGAAGGAGGTTTAGGTATTCCTGAAATACATACACAGTTCTGTGCATTGAAGTGTGCTTGGGTGCAAAGATTAATTACAAATTTCAGTGCAACATGGAAACGTTTAGTGGTATGTCTGCTTCCTTGTAATATAAAGATCATAAATGTATTTGGGAATGCAATTTTAATATCATAGATGCTAAAATAGCTTTAGAAGATATGGAGAGAAAAAGTAAATTTTGGTTTCATGTTATTCTTAGTTGGAGTCAGTATAACTTTCATACACCAAAGTAATATGATGAAATTAAAATGCAAAGTGTGTGGTTTAATTCTTATATTAAGATAAATTATCAAATGCAATTTCACAAGTCATGGTTTGAGAAAGGATTGAAATATGTAAAATATATTCTTACAAGAGAAAGGACTACTATGACTTACGAATTCTTTAAACAAAAATATCAAATTTCCATTGACTTTGTAACATACTATGGACTTATATCAGCAATTCCAAGGGAATGGAAACATATTTTTAACAGTGAAAGGTTACTATATGCAGTTGAAATTGAGAGAAAGATAGGTATTAATATAGACATAGGTAAAATACTAAGATAAGTCTACCTGTTTTTATTTGAACACAAAGTAGAATCACAGATCCCAGTTTTAAACAAGTGAAATAATGATTTATATATGAATATTGATGAGGATGAATGGTACTTGTATTTTCAGATTGATATATTTAGCTACTATCTCCAGTAAATTGCGTGATTTTCGGTTTAGATTCTTGCATAGAACTATTTATACTAACGAAAAGTTATTTAGGTGGAATATAACGGATTCACAGATGTGCAGTTTCTGTAAAAATAGTGTTGAATCCGTTAAACATCTCTTTTGGGATTGTGAGTGTGTTCAACTGTTTTGAAATCTAGTTTTAAGTAGATTTCCAACTGAAATTCAAACTACTAATCTTACAGTTAATGAAGTATTTTTGGGATAAAAAAAGTAAGCCTCTGCAAAACATTTTTATTTTAGGAAAGATATATATATATATATATATATATATATATATATATATATATATATATATATATATATATATATATATATATATATATATATATACATATATATGTATATATATATATATATATATATATATATATATATATATATATATATATACACACATATATATACATATATATATGCATATTGATATAAAGAATGTTTTCCAACTATGCAAGATTTTGTAATAAAAGTAAAAGATGTTGAATATATTGAATGGTGTATTGCTATGCAAAAAGGACAAGTACAAAAACATCTGGAATCCTTTTCATTTGATTATAAAGTGAAACAAAATGGCTCAAAACTTATGTGTAAACTATGTACTCCTACATTGTATGTGAAACTCTTTATTGCAAATACATGTTCACTATTTGTAATTTGTGTTTGAAGTGAATTGAAAAAATTGGGGGGAAAAAAAGAAAATGAATGGTCAAGCTTCATTGATTTGTATGATTTTTGTAAAGTCAAAATTTTTTCTGGAATGGCATCGTTAATTGCTTTGAAATGCATGGGGAGAGATTTATCTATAAGTGCATGACTTGCACAGTATATCTGTGACCTTAACTCCATTCCTAAGATCATGGGGCTGATTTCAAAGATCACAGGAATACTTCATTTTATGCATACAAGGTCAGCTGAGCATAGGACTGTCACAGTCTTCTCGTTCACTCTGTCGCATTGACCATGTTGTTTGTGCTAGCACAGATCACATGAAATGATGGCTAGTATGCAGATATCATGCAGCATTCTGAAACAAATGATTGTGATGCTTTTGTTTACAGGTCGATGGATGAAGTGGTGAACACAAGTTCAAGCATGCAGAGCTATGCTGCCCTGTCAGCAGGCAATACCAGAGAACTGCAAATGCAGCATGCACCTGGCTTTGTAGAGAAAATAGGGAGCATGTATTGCTGTGGCTGCAAGAAAGGCATATGCCACCTTGAGGACATCTTGGTGTATCACACGACATGCTACATAAATCCATCACCTAGCTTCAGGGATCTGGTGTTGTTCCGTGAGCACCATGATCCTGAATCCAGAAGACGCAAGGTGCAGAAGATCTTCTGTAAGAACTGCAAGAGGGACTGGGGGAACACTGCTCGGGGACACCCCTGCCTCAAGAGCAAAAACTTCCTGTTTAATAAAGGATCCTCAAACAAAATAGGGTTCAAGACCTGGACTGACATACAGAAACACTTCCGCAAGGTAATTCCATCCACAGACCTTGCCTGCAATACAAAGTAACTTCAGCCTAGTTCTAAAAAATCCTTCATGTTGTTATATTCAGAAATTGGTGTAAACACATTTTATTTAGCAATTGGAAAGCAGGGCGGAGCCCTATATTAATTCCTCTTGTGAAAGAAAGGACAAGGAACAGGACAGACAAAACATCACAATCCCCTGGTTACGCGACGATGCGGGGGTAACATAATGAAGAGGTGGGACAACACAAAACAAGACAAATAGTAGGGTGTCGGAGTTCAGAGAAAATTGTACCTGTTACAGACTTGTTTATATATTATTAGGTTTATAAGTGTTAATTTTGAGGGGCAAATCTTCCAGAGGTTTGGATAAATTCTTGCGCAGCCATGAATATCTTAATATTTTGTTCCAGGTTGCAAAGTTCGTGTCCATATAAAACTGTGGATATTAAAAGGAGCAAAATTAGAAATAACTGCATGAAGACGGTCTCCATGAACGATGTATAATGGACAAGCAAAAATATAATGCCAGACATTTTCAATCCCTTTACCGCAAGAACACATGCAGGAGTCTTTGATTCCAATTTTATGTAGATAATCGTTTAGCCGGCTGCAGCCCATTCGTAACTGCGCATGAAGAACTGAAAGATACTGGTTTCCTACTTTTAAAAGAGATGGGTACTTTACAAGATGACGTGGGTTGTTGACTAGTTTAGATTTAAATTGAGACAGTGTTGGAGTATTCTGAGTACCAAGAGGCAATAAGGTCCAAATTCTTGTAGCAGATGGGAAAAAGATTTATCAAAGAGATCTTTTCTAGCCCTAAAATGAGGCAAGTCAAGATGTCTACGAGTATTGTAGATGTTCGGTGTTTCTGCTGTTGGAATATTTGGTATCAAATTTCGCAAGTAATCAGGGGTAAGCTTGTTTACTATTTTGTACATAAGAATCTGTTTATTTCTTTCTCTTTTCTGAGCCAAAGTTTCCCAACCAGTTTCCTCATAGAGCTTGGCACTTGCAGTGGTACGGAATGCACCCGCAATGGTGCGGTCGGCATCCAGCTGAACGTTTTGCAGTAATTGTGCATCTTTCTGTGAGCAGCCGTCCCAGACCGCATTGCCATATTCCAGAACAGGCCTAATGAATGAAAAGTAAATAGTTTCTAGTGTTTCACCATCTAATCTATATTGTAATGCTTTCATGACATGCGGCTGTTTCATAGCTTTAAGAATGATCTGACTAATATGTGATGTCCATTTTAGATCTGACTTGAATACAATACCTAAATGTTTATGCTGCTGTACGTCTGTCAACTGGTGACCTTGAAATACAAGTGGCGGATGGTTGACAGTTTGGTGCTTATGTGAAATTAACATATTCGAAAATTGGATATTGATACACACCGTTTATTTACCATCATCTCCATATACTCACTGTCTGATGTCGGATGGGGAGGACTGGCCATGTGCTGGTGCTGCAATGGTCTCCCTGTGCTGCACAAGTTGCTTCACTTATAGGGCCACTGCCTGGGGGCCATTGTGGCGCTGGTGTGTGGTTGGTCCATGTCACGTTTGATTCCAGACAGTGATACTCAGCTTATTACAGATTGCTTAGTATATTATAGCTAGCCCCAACTATAGCGGATTTTACATCCTTATTTGGCATTACCCTGATGTACAATGTTATTCTGCTTCTTCTTTTTTTTACCCTACATTAGCAACTGCTTTTGTACAACATATTTTTCATATATATATTGTACTCATCATTGTTTTTGCCAAATGACACTGAGTCTGAGTCTGAGTCAATGTGAAAATTCCTCCCCTGAACACATACCTGTGCTATATGCCCAAGATGCTGGCCATCATGTATTATGTCTCCAGGTGGAAGCTGGGGGACATATTGTTTTAGTGCCCCTTTCTTCCGCTTGTTGTTGTTGTTGTTGTTGTTGTTGTTGTTGTTGTTGTTGTTCAGGTTCTTCAACACTTGGTTTCCGTGCGATAAATCTTGAAGGACTTAACAGAATTTGATGAAACTTGGTAGGATTATGTATCTAGGCAAGACCTAGGTTGGGATGGTATTTGTATTACCTTGACCTAATTTTAAAGGTCACAGGGTCACTTATGTGAAATTGGTTTCCGTGTGATAAGTCTTGAAGAACTTGATGGAACTTGATGAAACTTGATGAAACTTGGTAGGATTATGTATCTTGGCAAGACCCAGGTCGGGATTGTATTTGGATGACCTTGAGCGAATTCTCAAGGTCACAGGGTCACTTATGTGAAATTGGTTTCCGTTCGAGAAGTCATGATGAACAGGATGGAATTTGATGAAACGTGGTAGGATTATGTATCTAGGCAAGACCTAGGTTGGAATTGTATTTGGATGACCTTGAGCGAATTCTGAAGGTCACAGGATCACTTATGTGAAATTGGTTTCCGTGCGATAAGTCTTGAAGAATTTGATGCAACTTGGTAGGATTATGTATCTAGGCAAGACCTAGGTTGGGATTGTATTTGAATGACCTTGAGCGAATTCTCAAGGTCACAGGGTCACTTATGTGAAATTGGTTTATGTTCGATAAGTCATGATGAACAGGATGGAATTTGATGAAACTTGGTAGGATTATATATCTTGGCAAGACCTAGGTTTGGATTGTATTTGGGTGACCTTGACCTAATTTTCGAGGTCACAGGGTCACTTATGTGAAATTGGTTTCCGTTCGATAAGGCATGAAGAACTTGATGGAATTTGATGAAACTGGGTAGGATTATGTATCAAGGTAAGACCAAGGTTGGGATTGTATTTGGGTGACCTTGACCTAATTTCTAAGGTCACAGGGTCATTTATGTGAAATTGTTTTCTCTGCAATAAGTCTTGAAGAACTTGATGAAAATTGCTAGACTAATGTATCTAGGTGAGAGCTAAAATAGGATTGTAATTTTCAAGCAAGCTTGGTCATTTGTAGTTTGTTATCACCTGCGGCTTATTCAGAGACGTAAGTGTTCCACCGGGAGACATTTGATTTTCTGTTGGAAAATCAGTCTGTTCTAGTTACAGTATGCATTTGAGCTGCTTCAAACACCTGACCATGTATTACAATATGCATTTGAGCAATTCAAACAGTTCACCATGTATTACAGTATGAATTTGGGGCAGTTTAAAAAAGCTGACCATGTATTACAATATGCATCTTTAACGGTTTGAAACAGTTCACATTCACAGTGCTCTTTTTGCATTTGACTACAGGACAGCTACAAAACAGTTTTCCTGAGGTCAACTTTAATTGTTCCAAGACTTTACAAATGGATTGTAATGTGGGGTGAATGTCTAATATTGTGAAAGATTGACTTAGATTTTTAACTGTACTTAAAGATACCAAACTCTGTGTGTGGATACTTCGTGGCATAGGAGTGTGTCACATATCAAAATATTGTCAGTGTGATCTTGATTTTAAACCTCGCCATAGAAAATGATTGTGCAGGCTATATGTCCTTTACTGTAATACTGAATACCAAGGAGCCTAGTAAGAAGGAAGGAAAACTGTTCATCCACAATATTATTGTTGGTGGGCTACCATTCTGTTCCTCCCCACAATAAGGATGGAAGAGCTGGCCATGGGCAGCCCCATGGCCAACTCCAACTATTATGGCCAGCTCATGTGGCCCACTAGCTGGCAACTATGAGGACAAACCTGTTCAACACAAAAAGTGGGCTGCTTATGGGCAACTCAGGAAAAAATGTGGGCCACTAGTGGGCAGTTCCAAGATAGTATGTGCAACTAGTGGCCAGCTCTTGGTCAATGTGGGCCACTAGCAGGCAGCTCCAAGGTCAAATGGACAACTAATGGGCGGCTCACACTTAGTAATTTCTGTAGCTAGAACACGAGGGACAGAAAATTGTCAGCTTCTTGGCAATGGAAGGAAGTACCAGCAGCTGACTTCCCAGGATCCTTTGCCCTTTGGAGGGAACCTATAAGCATCCACGTTGACAAACACATGCATTATCTGACAAATGTTACCAAAAGGCCTTTTGTAAAGCATTTTGAGGACAAAACAGCAGAGGATACATCCATCAATATGCCTAGCTTGCATTGGCTACAGAATGGTAATACACATGAACTAAGTGAGTACCATAGATGTCATTTGTTATACACTGGCTGCATGCAGACAAGCACTCCAATTACCTCAGATTGGTATGCAAGTTATATGTGTATTTAGAATAGAATTTGGCTATATACACACAGTGGTCTCGACCTGCCTTGAGAGACTACCTGATGGCAGCTGTAGGTCCAACAGTCAATAGTTTCTCAAAACAGGTGATTTGTCATTAAATACATACAGCACAATGTATAATACACTATAGTGTTTAACAAGGTAGTCTGTCAGCTCTAGAGGTGGTCTTTATTGCAGGTACCAAATACTCTACATATATATGGTATAGAGAGTATAATGATCAACAGTGTGATTGTGCATAAATCCTATCAAACCATTGCACATGCACTAAATAGAACTTAGAACTCAGAACAGTTTATTCAATATGATATGAAATGGGTTACATGAATTTCAACGTGTTTAGTGACAAAGTGGTAATTAAGCAATAACCAAGAACTTGTAATTGAACTAAATGATATTAGTATGACCTTGGCTAAGGATTCTATGATCCGCTATCGCCAAGGCCACCTTTCAGTAAAATTATAATTAGCTACAACTGGCAAAAATAGTAAGAACAGAGATTAGAAGCTTAAATATACAGGGTAAATATATAAAGTCACTTAATTACCACAAACATAACAGTGTGCTACTGTACAAGTGTCTTTATATTGCTTCATGAAGAAAAGCTTTATGTAGGTTGCGAAACCATTATAAGAATGTGTGAAAAGTTTATCTTTGATACAGGGTTGTGTGTTTTTTAAGAGGGTTGGAAGGTAATACCTAATACAATGTTTTGTCGAATTTCTAGAAGGAATAGGAACCTGGCTGTCATTTCTATGTCGAGTGAAATATCGATGAGAAGGTATTGTAGCTGCAAATATGTTGTTAAAGAAATCAAGGGTTTTATTTTCTAAATATCTATAGTAGAATTTTAAGGATCTTAACTTAAGAATATCTGGTACTTGTAAAAGGTTTAATATTTTAAATAAAGGATCAGTGTGGGCATTATATCTTGCCAAGAAACAATACAAACAGCCTTCTTTTGAAGTTTGAAAAGACGGTCACACGAGAACCCCCACAGAAGAATGCAATAATTTAGATGAGGAAGAAAAAGAGAATTGTGGATTTGTAATAGAATATCTTGCAGAAAATAATTTTGTGTTCTTTTCATAACACCAATAATTTTTGAGAGCTCATTTCCAAATTTGTTAATGTGTGAGTGCCAATTTAAGTTTTCATTAATTCGTTAACCTAGGAAATCAAATTCACTGGTTTTGTGGATGGGCACATTCTTTATTTTAAGATTTAAGGTGAGATTTAATTTTCGTTGAGGGAAATGAAAACCATATATTTTGTTTTAGCAATATTAATAGATAATTTGTTGGCTGACAGCCAATCACATACCTTGTTTAATTCGATTTCTATGCTATTTGATACAGAGTCAGTGTCCTTGAGAGGGAAATTGAAAGAACTAAGTGAATTGACAAAAGTTGTGTCGTCTGCATAAAAAATTGATTCAAATTTTGAAGATGCCAAATACATGTCATTTGTGTAAATTATGAAAAGAAGAGGACCCAAAATAGAGGCCTGTGGCACTCCAGTTGTAATAGGTAGACAATTTGAAGAAACATTGTCGAATTTGACATCTTCTTTTCTGTTTGTGAAGTAATTTCTTAACCAATTTAAAGGGGTTCCTTTGATACCGTAATAATTCAGCTTATGGAATAGAATTTCGTGGTTCAGAGTATCAAAGGACTTTGATAAATCTAAAAATATCGTGACAGGTATGATTCTTTTGTACAGCTAAGGCATGACCATTTTCATTGTGCATCAATATACATTTTTCCTGAATTTTCAATCGAAATGGACATATTTCCCTGGGCTGTGTTCACTTACAGAACTTTAAGATCATTTTTGACCTTTGTAGGTTTAACATTGTAGACCTTGGTATGCAAGTGTCAGAGTCATGCTTTGGAATGTGGCCAGCTAGGGGACAGCTAATAGGCAATAAATGGGCAGCTGCCCATGTAAGGGTTTAGCCAGCTAGGGGACATCTCCCAAATGCAGGCTGCTAGTGGCCAACACCCCATATAAGGGTATGGGCAGTATGGGCAGCTAGTGGGCAACTCCCAAACATGGGCTGCTAGTGGCCAGCTCCACTATCATTATGACCATATAAGGGTATGGGCAACTAGTGGGCAACTACCAAATGTGGGCCGCTAGTGGTCAACTCCACTGCCATGTAAGGATGTGGGCCGCTCACCTCATTTAAATGGCAAAATGTCCACCAGCGGCCCACTGGCTGCTAACATAGCTGGCCATGGACAGCCCATGGCCAACTCCAGTGGTCAGCTCTATACTTACTTTTGTATGGGTGTGTATTGGTTGATTCAATTGAAAATGTAAAAAATTTTGCAGCCAGGCCCCATTTATTTTGGACGTTACAGTGGTTAAATATCTCCTTGTCTCTGTTCCTTAGGTCTATGTGTATTTTAAATCCCACTCTAATGGTTTGAAGTAAAATTCTTGTGGTAAAATTGTTTGTTTACTCATGTAAGATGTTTGTAATTAATATTTAAACTTTTCATCAAAAATGGACCCCAAAATAGTACAGCAAGAAAGAAGATGATGTTTATACAAATTAGATTATATAAACAAATGCAGGTCCGTTGAGTGAAAAATTTACTTTTTACCCCTATACTTACCTGTATAGGCATTCTTGCCACCAAAACCATGTTACCAAGTTACTCTTTTTATACATAAAATAGTCTCCCAGGCAAGTAGCTTGGAGGCACAGCTGGTTTTTGTATGGTGGTTTTATTTTTGTAGACAAAGCCAAGCCCCACATCAACTCTCGAACTGCTAAAGCTTATTACAAGCTTCAAATTCATTTAATCAATATTTCTTGTCAATTGTTCATACTCTGAATAACTGATTGCATATACCAAATGATATTTCTTAAGAAGACTGTCATCTTAATTTACAATGTCTAGTTTATGATTTCAACCCAAAATATTGCTTATATTGCATAATTGTGCAAAAGTTATTCAATAAAATGTATGCCATTACTCAGAGAGGAACATTGTTTTGGTTTTTAGTAACTACTTAATGGTGCACACTTTGAATAATTAACTGTATATACTAGTATATTGCCTTGGTTTATAAGGACTTTTGACTTTCATCTTAGTTTATGACAATGTTGTATATTTTATTTTCTGTACTAGTGTTGATTCAATAATCTCTGTTGCATAAGCATTTTATTGTCTTGTCCATTGTATAAGATGTATAGGTATAGTTGGGACACGAGAAATTGACAAAAAGTTCATAACTTGTAATATAACATGCCATCATATCATTTTGTTACATTCACCCCTCTGCTCATTTTAGCCTTTGCAAATGGAAGCTACAAATGTCTCAACAGACATTTTATGGTCTACCATAAGTTGGTTTGTAGAATGAAATTGAAGTATATCAGTAATCGAGTAATAGCTCAGCTAGTAGCTAGATGGCCAGAGTGTTTTTGAAATCAGTTATCATAGTAGAAATATCAATAGAGTTCAGCTCTTTGGTAGGTAGCATGATAGCTGAGGCATGAAGTGGACATAACACACTATATGTTGCTTCAGTACCTGCTTTGTAAGTTTTATACTGCAGTTATTTCTCTTTGGTAAAAACCTGCACTTCTTGAATATGTGACATGCATATTTACTTCCCACCACAAAGCACAGGGTTCATGTTTGTCAATCACGGAGGACATGCCGGCATATCACTATCACAGGCAAGGCTGGATTGCCCCTTTCTCACAAAATTAGTCTCTTTTAGAGAAATTTAAGTTTACACAGGAATTCGTTCAGTGCTTCCTAAATTGGATATTATTAGTAAGTCAATGGTTTGGAGTGGGATACAGTATATAGCTCATATTTCACAAGGCGAAGCCGAGTGAAATACAGCTTCCTAGGTGTGAGCTATATACTGTATCCCACTCCAAACCATTGACTGACGATTTTATCCCATTTTTTATTGAAAAGCTGTATCTAGGGCTCTAATACCAGGTTTTTTGGTTGCATCAATAAAGCTGCAGCGTGACTTTCTAGCTTGCAGCAGGTTTGCCATTTTATTGTCGTCTGCATCGATATGCGCGCGCAGCCATTGGACACAGAACCTGTATCCGACGGAAGGCATGGGATACAGGCAGAACGGCGGAAAAGCGTGGAATGCAGTACCTAGCCCATGGCTATTAGCCAATCAGAGATTTTTATCAAACATGAGATAAAATAGCTTTCCATCTGCCAGCCCTAAAAATCCTTTAAAAAAAAAAGGATGTGTGATTCATGTGGAGTGGCTCATTTGAGGATGTGAAATGCATTAGACATTGACATCCACAAACAGGATGGCTGCTGACACCTCCATGAATTATGCATCCCCCTAGGAGAGGGTCCATCAGTATTTAGCCTTGTCATCCACATCCATCACCACTGTCACCGCATATCATATTTTCCTTATATTACTCTCCCCTCTTCACCTATGGCCTCATAATTTGACACAGATAATCTATGAGTTGAGTATGGGAATTTTTTTCCCATATAATAATAATAATTAACATATAACCTTACGGTCAAGGTCAAATCCTGCTTGCATTTTCTGTTGACTCGGCAATTTTCACATATGGGCTTAAACCTCCTTAATGGTGCATCAAAAGCCCAAGGTTACTATTAAACGTAAATATGGTAAATTACCTATGGGCTTTCATTTTGTATGGTTTATTTTAAACTTGGGGGACCTTAAAAGGTCAAACTGCATACATTCCTGTTGATTACTATGTAAGTCAATGGGGATTGCAATGCTGATTATGTCTCCAAATGGAGGGAAATATTTCTTCTTCTTCTTTTTCTTCTTCTTCTTCTTCTTCTTCTTCTTCTTCTTCTTCTTCTTCTTCTTCTTCTTCTTCTTCTTCTTCTTCAACACATTGTTGCGTGAGTTGCAGACACGGTAACTCAAGAAAGATATGGCTTGGGAAGTTTAAATTTTTTGTGCAGATGTTCCTGTATATGTTCTTGCTTGGGATTGCAGATGGGTGACCTTCACATAATTTTCAAGGTCACATGGGCATGTCATGTAAAATTGACGCGGATGCAACAACTCTGCAAGGATTTGACTTAGGAGGTTGACATTTTACATGATTATGTACCATAATATGAATTAGGTTAGGATTGCAGATGGATGACCTTGACATATTTTCAAGGTCATATGGCCACTTTTTAAAATTATTGCAGATGCACTCCAGAAAGATTTTACTTAAAGAGGTTGATATTTATGTCTCCCAGTGGAAGCCGGGGGACATATTGTTTTAGTGCCTGTTTCTTCCGCTTCTTGTTGTTGTTGTTGTTGTTGTTGTTCATGTTCTACAACACTTGGTTTCCGTGCGATAAGTTGACAGAATTTGATGAAACTTGGTAGAATTATGTATCTAGGCAAGACCTAGGTTGGGATTGTATTTGGGTGACCTTGACCAAATTTTCAAGGTCACAGGGTCACTTATGTGAAATAGGTTTCTGTTCGATAAGTCATGAAGAACTTGATGGAATTTGATGAAACTTGGTAGGATTATGTATCTTGGCAAGAGCTAGATTTGGATTGTATTTTGATGACCTTGAGCAAATTCTCAAGGTCACAGGGTCACTTATGTGAAATTGGTTTTCGTGCGATAAGTCTTGAAGAACATGATGGAATTTGATGAAACTTCGTAGGATTATGTATCTTGGCAAGACCTAGGTTGGGATTGTATTTGGATGACCTTGAGCGAATTCTCAAGGTCACAGGGTCACTTCTGTGAAATTGGTTTCCGTGTGATAAGTCTTGAAGAACATGATGGAATTTGATGAAACTTGGTAGGATTATGTATCTAGAGAAGACCTAGGTAGAGATTGTATTTGGATGACCTGGAGCCAATTCTCAAGGTCACACGGTCACTTACGTTAAATTGGTTTCTGTTCGATAAATCTTGAAGAACATGATGGAATTTGATGAAACTTGGTAGGATTATGTATCTTGGCAAGACCTAGGTTGGGATTGTATTTGGATGACCTTGAGCGAATTCTCAAGGTCACAGGGTCATTTATGTGAAATTGGTTTCTCTGCAATAAGTCTTGAAGAACTTGATGAAAATTGCTAGACTAATGTATCTAGGTGAGAGCTAAAATAGGATTGTAATTTTCAAGCAAACTTGGTCATTTGTAATTTGTTATCACCTGTAGCTTATTCAGAGACATAAGTGTTCCACCGGGAGACAATTGATTTTCTGATGGAAAATCAGTCTGTTCTAGTTTATGTGATTATGTTTCTATGTAATACTTTTGTAAGACCTTGCTTGTGACTGCATATGTATGACCTTGACCTATTTTTCAAGGTCTTGTGGGCATTTGGTCTGAAATCAATGTGGACATGATAAGTCAAGGAAGATTTGACTTGGGAAGTTGAAATTTTATGTGAAGATGTTCCTGTATGTGATCTTGCTTGGGATTGCAGATGGGTGACCTTGACATATTTTTCAAGGTCACATGGGCATGTCATGTAAAATTGACGCGGATGCTACAACTCTGCAAGGATTTGACTTACCAGGTTGAAATTTTGCATGTTTATGTACCATAATACCAACTAGGTTGGGATTGTAGATGGGTGGTCTTGACCTATTTTCAAGGTCGCTTTTTTAAAGTCATTGCAGATGCACTCATGAAAGATGTTTTAAAGAAGTTGACATTTTGTATGATTATGTTTCTATGTAATACTTTTGTAAGACCTTGCTTGTGACTGCAGATGTATTACCTGGACCTATTTTTCAAGGTCATGTGGGTATTTCGTCAAAAATCAACATTTTCAAATGTGTATAAAGAGTGTAGGTTCACCATATCTGTAGATCATTGGAATCGGTATGCCAATTTATAAAAATAAGGGTGACAGTAGTAAAGGTTCATGGGGAGACATTTGATTTTCTGTTGGAAAATCAGCCTGTTCTAGTTCACATTTTCAACTTCTTAAAAACTGTTTGCCAGATTTTTTTCAAACATGGTAAGGACTTACAGGTAGGTATCTACCACTTGTGCCCAAATGGTCGCGCTCCAGTAATTTTTCAATTCTTAATGGTTTTGTTTTTTGTTTTTATCTCAGCTGACACTTGTCAGTCAGCTGAGGTTTTGTGAGGGTCCGTCCATCCTTCCATCGTCCTCAATTCACATTTTTGACTTCTTCTCAAAAACCTTCAGCCAGATCCACTTCAAACTTGGTGGGGATGTGCCTTGGGTAGGTGTCTACCAAGTTTGTTCAAATGGTCACGGTCCATTGATTTTTGGATTTTAAATGAATTTTTTTGTTCTTTTTTGGGCAAATCTTAAAAAATCTTCTTCTCTGAAACGGCTCAACCAATTACTTTGATATCACATAAAAACACTCCCTTGGACACGTAGTTCTTAATTTGTTCACCAGGTGGCGCAGCAATTTTTTCTATTTTTTTATGAATTTTTGTGTGTTTTAGCTATTTACGACTTCTTCTCCAGAACTGTTACTCAGATTAAGCTGAAACATGGTGGATATGTTCCTTGTAGAAGGGTCAAACAAAGTTGTTCGCTATGTGGGAATGCTGCAGATTCCTGATTTTTAACGATTTTTTCAATTCGGGTACTTATTGGTCAATGCAGCATCCTATTGATTACTATGGAAGTCAATGAGCATTCTACTGCTAATTCACATTTTCGACTTCTTCGCCAAAACAGTCATCCAGATTAACTTCAAACTTGGTGGGGATGTACCTTGGGTGGGTGTCTACCAGGTTGGTTCAAATGGTCATGCTCCAGTGATTTTTGGATTTTTTTGTTCTTTTTTTGGACAAATCTTAAAAAATCTTTTTCTCTGAAACCGCTTACTCCATCGCTCTGATATCACACGGAAAGACACCTAGGGACTCCGTGTTCTTAATTTGTTGACCAGGTGGCGCTGCAATTTTGTACTATTTTTTATGAATTTTTGTGTGTTCTAGCTATTTTCGACTTCTTCTCCAGAACCGTTACTCAGATTAAGCTGAAACGTGGTGGATATGTTCCTTGTAGAAGGGTCAAACAAAGCTGTTCACTATGTGGGAATGCTGCAGATTCCTGATTTTTAACGACATTTTCAATTTAGGTACTTATCGGTCAATACAGCTTTCCTATTGACTACTATGGAAGTCAATGAGCATTCTAATGCTAATTCACATTTTCGACTTCTTCTCCAAAACCGTCATCCAGATTAACTTCAAACTTGGTGGGGATGTACCTTGGGTGGGTGTCTACCAAGTTTGTTCCCATGGTCATATACCAATGAATTTTGGGGGTTTTTTATGTTTTTTTTTTTTTTCAAAAATTTTTACAAAAGTTTTAATAGGAAAGTTTCAACATTGGAATTTCTTGTAATAGTTATAACTAAAATACTTTTAGCCAGATTTATGTCAAACTTGGTGGGGATGTGCCTTGGTTGGATTTCTACCAAGTTCGTTCAAATGGTTATGCTCTGTTGATTTTTTGAATTTTTATGAATTTTTTTTTTTTTGGGGGGGGGGGGCGCAAACCTCAAAAACTCTTCACCTCTGAAACTGCTCACCCAGTTGTTTTGATATCGTTCATAGACACTCCCAGGGACACATAGTTCCCAATTTGTTCACCAGGTGGCACTGCAATTTTTTTTATTTTTTTTTTTAAATGAATTTTTTATATGGTTTTGTTATTTTTCACTTGTTCTCAGAACCGTCACTCAGATTAAAGTGAAATGTGATGGATATGTTCTTGTGGAAGGGTCAAACAAAGTGTTTACTAGGTGGCATTGCTTTAGATTCCTGATTTTTAGGTATTTTCCATTCGGGTACTTATCGATCAATGCAGCTTTCCTATTGATTACTGTGTAAGTCAATGGGCATTCTAGTGCTAATTCACAGGACAACTGACACAAAATTTACTGTTTACTTGATAACTTGAGATCTGTTTTGAGTTAGTACTATGATGCTGCACATGTTAATGTTTTTGCATGAAGGTCATGCTCAGACAGTACATGAATGACTTTGACCTCTTTTCTGGGGTCACAGTGCAACATACATGAATTTTACTCTTCATTATAACTTGAGAACTACTTGAACCTTGATGTTGCACATGTTAGTGTTCTTGTATAAAGGTCAGACTTACTCAGACCATGGATGACCTTGATCCTTTCCCAAGTTCCTAGAGCTGCAAGTGTGATGAATGTCAAGATCAGCTGAGCATGGGCTGTTCACACAGCCCTCTTATTTTGTTCATTTTTGGGTGAAATCTTAAAATTTTTTTTTTTTTCGAAATCGCACTCCCAATTGCTTTGATATCACACAGGAACACTCCCTGGGACTCCTAGTTCTTAATTTGTTCACCACGTGGCGCTGCAGTTTTTTTTCTATTTTTTTACGAATTTTTGTGTGTTATAGCTATTTTCGACTTCTTCTCCAGAACCGTCACTCAGATTAAGCTGAAACATGGTGGATATGTTCCTTATAGAAGGGTTAAATAAAGTTGTTCACTGTGTGGGAATGCTGCAGATTCCTGATTTTTAACGATTTTTTCAATTCGGGTACTTATCAGTCAATGCAGCTTTCCTATTGATTACTATGGAAGTCAATGGGTTGTCTGTCCACAATTCACACTTTCGACTTCTTCTCAAAAACCGTCAGCCAGATCCACTTCAAACTTGATGGAGATGTACCTTGGGTGGGTCTCTACCAAATTTGTGCAAATGGTTTACGGTCCACTGATTTTTGGATTTTTAATGAATATTTTTGTTCTTTTTTGGGTAAATCTTAAAAAATCTTCTCCAAAACCGCTCAAAGTTGTTCACTATGTGGGAATGCTGCAGATTCCTGATTTTTAATGATTTTTTCAATTCGGCTCCTTTGGGGTAAATGCACCTTTCCTATTGATTACAATGTAAGTCAATGGGCATTCTAATGCTAATTTACATTTTCGACTTCTTCTCCAAAACCGTCATCCAGATTTACTTCAAACTTGATGGCAACGTACCTTGGGTAGGTGTCTACAAGGTTTGTTCCAATGGTCATGTTCCAATGAATTTTGGATTTTTTTATGATTTTTTTTCAAAAATCTTGACAAGAGTTTTAATAGGAAAGTTTAACATGGGGATTTCTTGTAATGGTCATAACTTTGATAATAATGACCAGATTTACTTCATACTTGGTGGGGATGTGCCTTGGGTGGATCTCTACCAAGTGTGTTCAAATGGTCATGCTCTATTGATTTTTGGATTTTTTATGATTTTTTTCTTCTTTTTTGGGGCAAACCTTCAAAATTCTTCTCTGAAACCACTCGCCCAGTTGCTTTGATATGATACATAGACACTCCCGGGGACACCTAGTTCCCAATTTGTTCACCAGGTGGTGCTGCAACTTTTTTATGATTTTTTTGTATGGTTTTGCTATTTTTCACTTGTTCTCAGAACCGTCCCTCAGATTAAGCTGAAATGTGATGGATATGTTGTTGTGGAAGGGTCAAACAGTTGTTTACTAGGTGGCACTGCTTTGGATTCCTGATTTTTAAGAATTTTCAATTCCGGTACTTATCGTTCAATGCAGCTTTCCTATTGATTACTGTGTAAGTCAATGGGCATTCTAATGCTAATTCACAGGACAACTGACACGGAATTTACTGTTTACTTGATAACTTGAAATCTGTTTTGAGTTAGCAACACATGTTAATTATTCTGTATGAGGGTCATGCTGAGACAGTACATAAATGACCTTGACCTCGTGTGTGGGGTCACAGTGCAACATACATGAATTTTACTCTTCATTATAACTTGAGAACTCCTTGAACTTTGATGTTGCACATGTGAGTGTTCTTCTATAGAGGTCAGACTTACTAGAACATGGTGTCCTTGATCCTTTCCCAAGTTCATAGAGCTGCAAGTGTGATAAATGTCAAGATGAGCTGAGGCACGGGCTGTTCACACAGCCCTCTTGTTCTTTTTTTCGTTTAATTTTTGCATTCCTATTGATTACTACATTGTATGTAAGTCAATTGAGTCTGCAGTAGTAGTTCACATCTTGACTTCATCAAAACGGTATGCCAGATTTACTTGAAACTTTTTGTACAGATTCTCCATAGATTTTAAGAAAATTTTCATATGATTGTGAATGACCTTCCTGTCATAGGTCAATGTCACAATGCTTTGAAAAATTAAATGGTCTCCTTGCCACATCTTCAAATGGTTATGATTGAAGTCTAACAAAGTTTGTATTCATTTACCAGGTGAAACTTCCCTTAAGTTTGCTCAGGGGTGGATCTTGAGGTCAAAGTTCAAGGTCAAACTTTCTGCAGAAGAATGGCGGCCCTCTTAAGTTGTGGCCGCTGGTGAGAAGTGCCTGCATGGGGGATGTGTAATGTTTTTCACCGAAAAACTGGCATATACTTCAGATATATTTGTCTCCTTTGTTTTTCCAGAAGTCTACACACAACAGATTTCTTAACCATGAGTAAGTCTACAGCTCTAGTCTATGTGTAGCCTGCCCCTTGGCCGCCTCGTTTTCCCTTTACTGTCCATCTGTGGGACTATGTCGTCTGTCCTAGCCATTCATGTGTAGCTAGTTCCCACTAGTTTGTATCATTTTTATGCAGGACCATGCATAGTTGATCTCAAATTTACTATGAACTATATGCCACAATCCAAATCACCATACAATGCCAGTACCAATTTTTACTTCATTATTTTACAGTGTATGCATGGAAAAATAAACTTTCTTTGTTACTGATTTGTGTTTAATATAATGTTCATTGTCTCATTTATGATGTTAAAGATCGTTGTGTAACATGTAATCAGTATTCATGAATTTATTTCAGCAAACTTTTCTTCACCTTTTAAACCACAAATCACCCTGTATTGCATATGTGGAATCACAAATAAGTTTTAAGGAAATCATGCATCCCAGGAGTTTGATGCCATCATGCAGGTTTTATATGAGTGAAGTGCAGATTTTCTTTTGCCTTGCACTGTGAACAATTTTTATGACAATGCAATGCCAGAACTGGGTCTCTGTCCCCAACTTAGTAAAAATTTTGTACAATGCATGTTTCTAGCTTATACATGTCTAAAGTAGTGAAGAGTGAGCAGTGAAATTAACATTAGACTCTGGCTACTTTTTCAGTTGTCATAAAAGAAACAAAGTATATTATTATTGTGGTACATGACACATGAAAAAAAAAAAGAAAATGTGCAGTAGTAATCTTGCTTTTTAAGGGTCAAAATGGCTTCAAATTGTCAAAATAACCCCCAAATGGATTCCTAATCCTCCAATTAGGCAGTTGTGACTATTCACACATTCCATTCTATACCAAAGCTAAAAACGTGATGTACTTTCTTTCAGGTGCTAATTAGCATAATCTATGCCAATTACAGGACCATGAGCACTGTTAATGACATTCTTTCACAAATGCAATGCCATAGCTCAATCCCTACCCCCCAAAACTAGTAGAAATTGTTGCAAAATACACATTTCTATCTCGTACATGCATAAAGTGGTCCACTGTTCCGTGGAAAAGAAAATAACCAGTGCCTATCCTGGTTTTGAAGGTCAACATGGCCTCCAACTGTCAAATTAACCCCCAAAATGGATTCCTGATCCTCAAATTAGCCAGTTTATTGTACTCACGTTTCCTTCTGCTGTCTTGCTAACAAGTTATGTACTTTTTCCTTTCAGATGCTAATTGGCATTATATATACTAATTAGATGAGTATGAGCATAGAGACAAAGTCTCCCTTTATTTTTTTTTTTTCATTTTGCCCAAAGGAACATCTGTGCCAAGTGGGACCTTTGTTCTATAAAATGCAATGTACACTCTCTCAGCAAGTCTACCAGTATCTTAGGAGATGATGAATCACCCAAAACAAATTGGATATCATGTTATTATTGAAGCAGTCCAGCAGTCCAAAAGATTCCTCAGATTTAGTATTGTGTTCATTCACTGTAATGGCAGGTGTGGTAGTTATATGATGTGTGGTTCTCTTGGCACTCCATTCTGTTAAAAGGGTGGTTTTACCCACCCCAATCCAACCATGTATCGGGGCTATCAGGCCTCCTGTTCTCTGAGTGCTAGGCATGCTTCTGTGTCAAGTGAATCAGTAATACCATCATTAGCCAAACCATCAACACCAATGGCACCATCTTTAGAGTTACCATCAAGTTTAAATACTTCAGATTTATGTCTATATTTACCAGCACATCTTTTGTTTCGGTAATAATAATATAAATATACATGTATGCCAGTTACTACAATGCCAGCTAGTGTCAAAATTAGAGAAATTATTAGCATGATGTTGAGAAATTTATAAGGTTTATCTCTTATAATAAAGTTTTCTCTCACTTGATTTAAAGCAGTCTTCAACTGAGCAATTGGCAGAGATGGTATATCTGCCAATAAGAGATCCTTTAAATTAAGTTTGGTAAGAAGTTTATCAGAAGGAATGTGCGAGAAGTTCAAAATATATAATTTTTAATTCAGTTTTAACGGCTGAGACATTAATGGTCAAGAAGTGTGAGATGAATTGCCTTGTAAGTATGGAAGGAGCCTGAATGGATCTGCTTGAGTACCACAACTAGAGTGTAAATGAAATATTTTTATGAGTTTTGTCATTTTTTAGTTTGAAATTTGGCATCTGTTGTTATAATAACATTTTCAAAGTACGAGTGATTGAAAGCTGAGGTGATATAAGCCAGGAGCCACCTTATTATGCAGGATTGTGTAAACTAATAGTGGATCTAATTGCAGGTGTCTCTTGCATAAATGTATGCAACTGTTGAGCAATATTCCTAAGACTGTTGATGGCATATCGATTTTCAACAGTGATGGTATGTGCATGATTATTAAGGAATGTTACGCCTTTCTGCAGTACAGTTGCCAGCTGGTACTGACGTGATTGGAATTTAAGAAATTTTCTATGCAATTTCTGCATGTTTCCTGACATAATTGTCATTTCTGCCTTAACCAATATTACTGTTTGATTGGCAAGCATGTCATATTGCTTTCTTTGTGTAGAATTTAGTTCAGCATCCTTAGGAGGACTGACTAGGGTCTTCACTGAAGCTTTGACTCCAACAAATTTTATGTGAATTATGCATCTCAGTTTCTTATGGCTGCAGATCAGTAGAGAAAGTTAAGAACCAAGTACTATAGGTATTATAGACTTCTTGCAATGGTGTTAAGTAAGTTCCAGTTTAAGCAGCAGTTTTAGAGCAGGATAGGAGAAGAGTCAGCAGAAAAAAATCTCTGAAACAAGAAAGAGAAAGAGAAGTACTTCACTAGGTATGCTATATATCACCGCCATATCCACTGATTAGGATAGCCCAGCATGGAGTCCTAGTGTTGCTCATTTCAGCAGTGAATAAGGATTTCAGAGGCATATGATCTGAGTACACTGTGAAGCAGGCATCATAGTGATATGGTCAAAGCTGTGTAATAGCACATACAATTGCATAAGCTTCTTTTTCTATAATAGGCCACTTTATTTTTCTGTTATGTAATTTGTTGGACAAGTACCGAATCACATGTTCACAACCATATTGACCTTTCTGGGTCAAAAGGTTTCTGACACTGTATTTACTATCATGTATATACTGTCAGACAGATTTTAAGGGATTGATAATATAAGGCCATGCAAATTCATATCAGGAAAATTCACACCCACTACTGCTGTTCTAGAGTCATGAGGGACTCGCAGTGCATTCATGTTCACATAATGCATGATTGTCTTGCAGTAGTCAAGATTCCAATGACACTTTTCTGAGACAAGGTTGAGTCTCAATTTCTGCCAGAAGCCATACAGTGTGCAAACACACTTTCAACATGGTCAACACAGGCAGACATTTATCTGAGTAAAGGCAGATTATAGGGCTTCATAGCAAAGCAGACTGGAGCCAAAATAGTTATGTTGCAGAATTTGTTGTTTCCCCGAGTGTGGTGAGTAGTCTGATTCAGAAGAAGAGAGAGACAGGCAGTGTTAGTCAGAGGAAAGAGGCGGGGTGCCCTTGAGTCACTGGCCCACAAAATGATCAGTGACTGCTGGACTTTGTTCATGACCATCCATTCTCATTGGGCTCTCAAGGAAAATATGTACGAGACATAACTGGGCAGAGCATCTCTCAAAGAGCAGTGAGACAGTGATAACATGAGGGTGTCCTGAGTTCTCAAAGAACTGCCACCTCTCCAGTCATAAGTGTACAAATCTGGCAAGCTAGAGTAAGGTGGGGCAGAGATCAAAGGTCCTGGAACTGTGAGCAGTGGTCCAATGGGATATTCAGCGATGAGTCTCAGTTTTGTACCACCTTTTGTGATGGTAGGGTAACAATGACAGGAAAAGAATACTTGGTTTGACGGGGCATCTTTGCCACGTGTGGCAGATTTTGAGGTATAAGCTTCCCAGTTATTTGGCCCGGTGGCTGGCCTCTTTGTTCGGTAATTAAACTCCAACTGCACTTTCCTTGTGAAAAACCTCTATGTACCACAGATAAAACAAAAGTAAATGGGTTTATTATTGAAATTTTTAAGTAACCTAACAATTACTTCAATTTTGTGCCACGGTACATAAAAGTTATAACGTGTCTTCATATTTGGGCATGCCAGTATTGGTGATTGTGTAAGTTTCATTTTCAAGACCTCAAAGGCTTCTAGTGCCTCTTTTGTCCATTTAAAATGAACATTTTTTTTGGTTGGGTTGGTAAGTGGTCTAGCCACAGTTCCGCTCGCGTAGAAGTTAACAGGGGTTCTACCGGCTGCGTTGGCCCAACGCACTGTATACGCATTTGTTCATTTGTCTACGCAGTGTCAAGCACTCTCTACTCTGTGTCAACGAGGCGGCTGCCCAGTGTCTAGGCAGTGTGTACCCAATGTCCACGCAAGGGCGTCGCGGCAGCTATACGCGGTAGCTACTTTATACGCGTACACACATTCTCGGATCCGCCAACGCGTCATAGGCTGCTTATCAGCTGACTGCTGTTGTTATGCAAATGAGCGGGCCCTGTGAAAACACGTTCCACATCGCATATAGTCCCATGTAAAATTAGGCATTTTTATCCAAAATTATATCCACGTTTTCGACTGCAAATCAACAAAATAACTCTGAAGGCAGCATCCTTTTGCCGAATTCTGCTACTGAATAAAAAAATTGGAGAGATTTTGACGATCATAACTTGGGGTTTTAGCGCTGGTTTTCGGGTAACGCTTAGCATACATTGAATGGGTGGGTATCCACAGACGCTTTCAGGGAGATTCACCGAGTAACGCGGGCATGTAAACTAAGATTCCCGGATGTGCGGATCCGAGAATGCATATATTGGATACCACGCTTTGGCTTGACACCAGAGAAAATAACTCTCTGTGTTAGGCCCAAATATTCACCTGGTTCTGTCTTGAAAAGATTTCTGATGTGTATCATGCAGAGTATAATACAGACAGATTGGTAGTTATGGCTGAAAACATTTAAATCCACAAATTGCAGTTGTAAGCTTTAATATATAACTGTTGTTTTGTATCGTGCTGTCAGTGACGACTCGTTCAAGACTGAAGTCAGATTATATCACCAATATAAAAAGACTTTCATATATTTGCCATTTGCTGCCAGGGGCATAGCCTGGTCAAACGTCTAGCATCCAACATTAAGTACAGCATCGGTCATTTAATGTAGGCCAAGACTTCAACTGCATGCATGTTATGGCTGAAAACATTTAAATCCACAAATTGCAGTTGTAAGCTTTAATATATAACTGTTGTTTTGTATCGTGCTGTCAGTGACGACTCGTTCAAGACAGAAGTCAGATTATATCACCAATATAAAAAGACTTTCATATATTTGCCATTTGCTGCCAGCAATATAGCCTGTTAAAACGTCTAGCATCCAATATTAAGTACAGCATCGGTCATTTAATGTAGGCCTCGACTTGAACTGCATGCATGTTTTAAATGAAGATGGGAGAAAGGGCACGAGAAGCATAAGGTAGCTTTCTAATCCAAAATTCATAAATGTGTATGTTTGATCTCTTCATTTACCAGGCGTGGCAAAGGAAGCTCGTTTCTTATTCAGTTTTGAGAAAACTGAAGGTGATTATTTTCAGATTACCATAATTTCGAAACGATACCTGTATTCACCACGCCTGAGCCAGGACTCCTCAGTTTAAATGCTGTATCTCGATACAACAAATGTGCGAATGACCGAGATAAACTTCAAAGCCTAAGATTGAGTTTATAAACATGGACCAAGATTAAATATTACGATATTTGCAACTTCTGCGAGTTGCAAGAAACAATTAGCCTACTCTTAAAAAAAGGTCAATATATTGGGTTTCATCATATTACTACTCAGTAATAAATTATCTTTTAACCAGAAATATTCATACTTATTGTACACATCCCTGAATTAATATGCTCTGACACTGAGTTGTAATTGAAATACGGCAAATAGATTATTTTTGGACAGAATAGGGCCATTGCCGTATAGCAAATCATATGCTTTTACTCCGTATACATCGAGTGTTAAATTTTGAAAAAAAAATATAGTGAGCACATAATAGATAATAAGTTTTGTGATCTTGGTGCCACATGTTTGTTGTCTTCATTGTTAATTTTCTAACAGAAACAGAGAGAAGAAAGCATTCGTTGACGTTGTTGCCGGTCAATACACACGTGTATGAACTAAACGAAATTGGCGGTCCCAGAGAAGATTTAGTCAAATTTTAACAAATTTCCATGAAATATATGAGGCTTTATTAATCAGAAATATCAATTGTAAATTTAGGCCTATGTGAAGCAGACGTGAGAACCCCCCCCCCCCCCCCCCGCAAAAAATAAGGAAGCCTATATGTTGGGTATCTGATTTGGCAAGCAAAGCCATGCATGCGCCACATCGATTTTCATCATGATCAGCTTTCATCAGCAAAAAGTAGGCTTCAAACCGTTAATGAAATGTCATGGTGTAGGCCTATATTTTTTGTCTTATCCCTTCCTTGTACAGGATGAAATGATTAACATATCACCTGCAAACTGCGCAGTGCATGTTAATATTTTTACCGCAATTTTTCGCGTAAATACAGGAAAAATCGAAGCCAATTTGCCAAAATACGAAAAGATATATGTGGGCCTGTAATTTTTTATTTTATTTTATTTTATTATTTTTTTATGTACTTTTAGGCCTATGAAGTCCAGCTCGAGAACATACAAAGGCTGTTAGCATTTCATTCATAGTTGTGTGGTTCTAAATATTTCGTTTCTGGGTAAAATTATTAATTACCCAAATGGATGCAGACAAGACTCAGAGGTTGTGTCGGCCCAAGAACAAGCATAACGTAATCCTTCCATAAGCCATCCAATGGCAAACGTGGATGTTGTGTCCACGTTCCGGGTCAATATGCCAGGGCAGTGTGACCACTTTTCTGGACATGCAACTCGCTGAAGTGGAATAGCTCTGGAGATTCCGTCGTAAATTATCAAAGTAATATTTATATTAATTAAAATGACTTGCAAACTGTTCAATGTTAATCTCCAAAATGAGAAAAATTGCGTGGAGCTCATTTGAAACGTCGGCTGAACTTCTGAATCCACATGGCTCATTAATATTAAATGAGCACTGTGCGGGGCTTACAAATTTTAATTCAGGGAGGTCACACCAAGAATTTTTTCTGTGTGTGTCTACAGAGAGAGCATGACAGTGATTCAAAATTTAATTTTATAGCAGCAGGAATTTGAACTAAGCACATACCGGCGGAAAGAGGAGTGGAGGAATACAGCTGAAATCAGATGGTGGGGCGGGGTATTATTATTATTATTATTATTATTATTATTATTATTATTATTATTATTATTATTTATTTATTTATTTATTTATTTTTTGTTTGCTTTTATTTATTTATTTATTTATTGTTTGCTTCTATTTTTGGGGGGGGGGGGTGTTTTGTTTTTGTTTATTTTATTGATAGCAAATTCACTTATGGCGTCAAACCATTTTTGGGGGGAGGAACTGGTGGCTCTTAAAAGGTCCTTGGGGTTATCATTTGAGGTTAAATATTTGCTACTGTGCTGTGCTCTGACCAGGCTGAAGTGGAAAGAATCACCATCCCCACCTTCCGCCTGCCCTGTGTGTGATCGGGTCACAGCCGACGACCGAAGGGCCACCAAATTTTGGGGGTTCTGGGACAGGAGGCTTTCCTTGGTGGTTGGTGAAACACATCATAATGTCTATAAATTCATATGAGAAATTACAGAGCGAGGAGGCACACACGGTGATGGTGAAATCCTCCCTGCTGAGTGGAAAATAAAAGCAAGGGGCCCAAGAATGCAGACTTGCAGTGTTAGCGTGCAACAAGCATTTAGTATTTACCTAAGATGTAGGCCTAGGCCTACTTGAGTTTGCCGAGCGTGCGTATGGGTACACAGGGCCTATAGGGCTAAGACTAAGAATATGCACAGTATCTGAGGGGTCTCTCTCACAACCTGGGTGTTGCCATATCCTAAAAGACACAAGCATATTATAGACATTACAGAGAGACTGCATTTTGTTATGTAGGCCTATGCTCTGCCAGACCTATGAACAGAGCTCATTGAAGTAACTTTAACTCCCCAGACCGTTGGAATGACAAAAAAGAAGCGAGTTTTTATTATTTTTCTTCAACATCAGGGTGAATAGATATAGGCCTAATGAGGGTAATAATTAAAGTTCCAGCTTGGGAAAAGAAAATGGAGCCCAAGATCGTAAATCTTCACCACCAAAAAAACAACAACAAAAAAGTGCGGGAAAATTTCTACACACTTTAACCCTCCAAATATTGGTCCAATTGAGATATAAATGTTTTATACTATGAAATACCTGCATATTTATGACCACCAACAATTTTTGTGAGGAAGGTTGCAAATGAAAAGTATTCATTGCATGTCCAAATGAGACGGTCAACACAGGTACATGCACAGAAATGACATTGAGAAGGCAGCTTGCAATTCGCTGCTAGATGTCAGCACAGTGTAGCATTTTTCTCTCTTTTAATTAATTAGAGTAATTACAGTTGACAAGATTTTAAAATTATTTATTGTTTATCTTGCTTTGCAAGTGTCATTCCACATTGTTATTAATATCATCCATCATTTTTCAAAATTGTATTTGAAATTTGATCTATAAACACAAAGGGTTACTGTACACCATTAGATTTTGTATCTTGCGATGCCTGCTATATAAACATCTGATCTACAATACGATTCAAGTGAAATATTCTCAGAGAATATCAAAGGCGGAATGTATATGGGTGCATGTGAATGAATGTGTGTAAATACATATATATATATATATATATACATATATATATATATATATATATATATATATACCTTTGTACAAAACAAATATGCAAAACATATAGGCCTGAATAATTTGCACTCTCTTCCACTGTGCGTTATACAGAGTGTGGAAATAAATACATTAGATACCCAATGATGAATACGTGATGTCAACCTCTGAAAAACACCCTAATACAGCGAGATGTTCCATGTGAACGGGCTTTCAATAGCAACTTAACTATGCATAGCAGCTTTCATTCAGGGTGAGGGGTAGCAGGTTGCTGCTCCACAGAAACATGAAGAGAAAGACCATGCAACGAATCGACGTGGGGAGAAAGAGGGATAAGTAAAAGGAGAGAAATAAAAGCAAGCGGCAAATAAAAAAATAGGGACAAAAAACGAAAGAAAATAAAAGACGTAAATAAAGATTCGGATTCGAATTGTGTATTTCCAGACAACACTCGTTAATAAATATGTGCAAGTTTTTAATAATAGTTGTAACCAGAATGCTATCAAAAGAACATTAAGCGACAATTGCCAGAGCGCATTTTGGCTTGGGGGCTTAATAAAGGAACACACATACACAAAACTCCTTTGGTAGTTAAATCCGAAATTTGTCAAAATATGTACGCACTTTTGTGGAAGCAGGCCCCGTGAAATACAACAGTAAGCCCCCATACAGGTACAGGGCCAGCAGTCACATGTCGTTCTGCACTTCTTTGTTGATCAAACGTAGCTTTTTCTCACACACCTTCTTGGCTAATCGATAGTTTTGAGTGAGGTCATCTTTAACAGGAAAAGACTTAATACAAACTCAATGAAAATGAATTGTAATTTTCTTTCCATATAATTTGGCGGCGAGGCCTGTGCATTTAGAGAAGGGATAGGAGGGCCGGGTAACAATTCATGCCATGCTTTTCTTGCATGGCTTTCCATGTCTACTGCATGAACTTTGGCACATTTGAATCTTCGCTGCATTCACATCAATGGCCGTGCAATAACCTCTTTCACTATCATACTTTCGATTTCTTCCTGAATATTGTTTTCACAGTGCTACACGAAGACAAGAGGGCTAAATAAAACTGAAATTTTGTGTACATATAAAAAAGTCGAAAACTCTCTCTCTCTCTCTCTCTCTCTCTCTCTCTCTCTCTCTCTCTCTCTCTCTCTCTCTCTCTCTCTCTCTCTCTCTCTCTCTCTCTCTCTCTCTCTCTCTCTCTCTCTCTCTCTCTCTCTCTCTCTCTCTCTCTCTCTCTCTCTCTCTCTCTCTCTCTCTCTCTCTCTCTCTCTCTCTCTCTCTCTCTCTCAGGTGGAAAACCAACAAAGAACATCTGGGCCTGTAACAGGTTATGTGCTATCTGTCCATGGTAGATTTATTTGACTTCCTGTCGACAATCGGACATAAATGCAATGCTTTCGGTGCATAGGTATTAAACAATAAATAAATGACTGTAGGCCTATCTATATGAGTTCATTATAGCTGCTGGAAAATGTCAAAATGAAAATTACAATCTTATTATTACTATCTCATTTAGATATCGCATATAAAATTAAGGTAAACATAAAACTGTCGTCATTTGTGCTATCATTCGCTGTCAACATTATATCGTTTAACCTGGCAGATAGAGGTATAGGATGTCTGGTCGCAATTGAAATTAGAATACCAAGATGTAGCTTCAGTTCAGTTTCGTTTCCTGAGTTCTGCTAACGATCTGCTCTGTGTTTCTTTCTCTCAAAATAATCTGACATTGTCTGAATTCCATTGTCAAAATTATGTCGCTAGTTTTAGTCGATCAGCTGTGAATTAAAGTGGATGTAGGCCTATGTTTGAAAAGTAATGGAGCAGGCGAGACAGTAAACTTACATGGTTTCTTAGCAGGTCTTTATGGATATTGCGAAATTTCATGCTTGGTCTGCCCAGCGCAGGCATGGACGCTTGAGGGTACATGCATTTATCTGCTTGCTTGTAAAGCCTTCCATATTTTGTACAATTATTACGTCTCTTCTCTTATGCCAAAATGGTGAAATTGGAGTGTAATAAATTGTAAGAAAGATTAATAGGCCTATACAGATTTTTGGCCTTTATATGTATTATTGTAAATATTGTAGTGATCATTATTAATCTAAACAGATCAAGAAGTGAAGATTGCGAGACGGCACTTGGCATCAACTCAAGGGTATGCGTATTATATTTGGACAGGTCGAGGATCGAGATCTTCAACGATTAGCCTGTGGCTTATTTTCATTCAGAAAATTTTCGTGACCAGTACGCTAATCGGGTCAAATACAAAATATAAATTAAAGGTATTTCCATGTAAGCTTGTAGTGACCGACTGACAAATTTACCACATAGCCCATACATTTTTTTTTCTGGAGAGAATAACCGGACATCACATATATACATTGTACATGAATGACGGACACCAAAAGTCTTTGACTGTACGATGTCTCAATGCATTATTTTTTGCACTGACTGCGTAGACTGATGTTGGCTATAGGTGTTGTTATACCGTGGTAATATCAGTTACCACGTGTTTGCTGAACGTAGTACGGATTTTTACCTAGCCTTGGTCAGCCATACCACATGAGGGCGAAGCCCGAATGTGGTATGGCTGACCAAGGCTAGGTAAAAATCCGTACTACGTGAAGCAAACACGTAGCAACGATTTTATTATATTTTTGGTAATAATAGCCTGTAAAGTTGCCTTCGGTGTGGTTTTAGTTCGCTTTGAAGCAATTTCATCCTCCGTAAATGTAGCGAAACGCTTTTCCGTAGGCCTACCCTCCGTGATCATTCTTAAATCATTGATCGAATTTGCCGCCGCTTGAACTTTTCAAGCATCGAAAACGAGGCTCGACCATCAAAACTATAGTACGGATCCGTACTACCCGTTTGATGAAATACTACTTGTTTGGACCTAGGAACACACCCGGTTATGGTTTCATATTTGGAAAAATTGAACCAATCAGCTTTGGCTATTATTACTAAAAATATAATAAACTATTCTATGAACTGTCAACACGCTATCCAGGCGGTCTGCATGCAGCTTCTACACAGCCTGTACACACTCGATACACAGTGTCTACCACCCTCTACGCAGTGTGTACGCACAGAAAATAAAATCAATGCACCTCTAACGCGTTGGCTGTACACATTTTGGGTACAACTGTTAACTTTTAGATGGGCGGAACTGTATCTCACTAAAATTGGGGATATAATGGCAATAATATCCCACCATGCCAAGGAATGCTTGGGTTTCTCTGACAGTAATAGGTGCTTTTATATTCTACACATCTTCTATATGACCTTTTCTGGGTAAGGACACGATCCCTGGGGAATCACAATGTATCCTAGATACAAAATTTCTGACTTTCAGAATTCATATTCGAAGGTTTCAATTTAATACCATATTTCTTTAGCCTTTCCAAAGATGGCTTTCAAATATAAATGGTCTAGAAAATTCGTACTATAAATGATTATCTCATCAATGTAGACCATTACATAATCATGCATTAGGCCAGACAGCCCTTCATTCATTGTATTTTGGTAGACTGAGGGTGCTTCTGTCAAGCCAAAGAGCAAATGCTTGGAAGATAATGAATGCTGTCATGTGTTGGTCCTCATCATCTATGGGAATTTTGCCAAAAATCAATTTTTATATCATAAACTTTGTAATAAATAGCTCCCTTTAATTGATTTATGACAACCTCTATCTTTGGATATAGGATATAAGTTTATGACTATACTTTTTTTTACAATTTTCCAAAATCAATGACCAATCACTTCTCACCTGATTTCTTGGCTACTAAGATTACAGGACTTGCAAATGGTGATACTGGTGGTCTTTTGTTTTTAACATACTATCAAATTGGTATTCTAGTTCTTGCTTTAAATAATTTGAGGTAAAGTAGGGCTTTTGAGCTATAGGCAAACTGTCACCTGTATCAATGTGTATGGGCCTCATACACGTTACACCTAGTTCTGAGGCATCCTTTGCAAAAACAGTGTGGTAAGTGGTTTATAATTCTTCCAGCTTTTAATCTTTTGATCTTCAGGAATATGTTCACTTTCAAAAAGATTCAGGCATGAAGTTTTTGAACAGCAGGAAGGGTCTTCCACATGACATTCTAGAATTTCTGTTCTTATGCTGGAATCCACCTGGTTTATGTCCAAATTTTCTTGGGACCTAAATTTTTCTGCATAGGCCACAGCACTACCTGGTGATGTGATAATTGCCTCACCAGTTTTGTTTATAAGGGGTAATGGTACCTGAAAATTCTCTTCTACTGCGGTCAGTAAATTTGGGATCACTATTCCAGGCCTACTAGCAAGGACAGGTGCATTCTGTAGTACAGTGATTACATAATCTCCACTTATTACTTGTGAAGACAAGCATGTTAGTGTGTTGATTTCTGTATATTCCAGAAATGTAACCATTTTATTTATCTGACCCAGTTCAATTTACAGGATTGTTTTGACTTTATTATCACAATTTTGTCAAAAATTTACAGTGTCTTCCTCTCACAGTCTGATTTGGCTTTCGTCATATTCAAAAAATCATTTCCCAGCAAGGCATCCTTTTTTTATTCCTCTTATAACCTGAAATGTCATCATTATTTTGCTTTAACTACAAGCAGTGGAGCAGTGATAGTACCTAAATTTGTCAATTTATGTCCAGATACACCTGACAAAGAAAGCACCTTACTTTTTTGCAATTTGATCTTTTCATCCATTTTGTTGAATAGTGCTTCAGACATGATAATGATATCTGCTCCAGTATCTAGAATTGCATGTGTTTTTACTTTTCCTATCACTATTGGGACCATAGTTGTGTATAAGGGCAGTCAGTCTGTCAATAGTATGCCTTGTGCAGCAGCCGCATGATCTACACTGGCATTGTCTCTGGCCAATTGTCTAATTGAAGCTGCAGCTTATATTAGAATATATTCTCTTTATTTTCCAATTTGAAGATGATAAAGTTTGAATGCTTCTCCTAATAGAGTTTTCTGTCCACCATGACCTGATGAGCTGTTATGTAAGCTTTATGAGTAGACATACCGCGTACACATAGCATCATAAGGTCAAGTAATAATAGAAGGATTGCATTTAAATATACACACTTTGTATTGATACAAACACCACAGACATAAAGATAGGTAATAGAATGCTTCTGTAATATTAATAAGATGACGTAAAAGCATTTGACAATGAAGGAAAAGAAAAAAGTAGAATGGTCATATAGAGTGCCTGCTTTGTGGAAGTAGCACACATGAAACTTGGGGGGGGGGGACTTTTCATTTTGATTACTTTAACTTAGCAGCCTTAAGTTGGGGTGCGTCTTCTATTAGGGTTTTGCTGCTGAACACAATGACAGAGATTACTACCTTGCAGATGTCCTACAGTTGGGGTGCATATTCTAATAGTGATTTATGGTAGTTTAACTGATTATTTGGGCCTGTTTGTTTACTTTGTATCTGTGTTTAGCCCTGTCTAACCCTGCACTGTCTCCATTTATGTCCAATCTTCCCACAGTGTGCACCGTGAGGTCCACCATCAGGAGTGAATTTCGGCTGCTCCATTGTACACACCTGTTCTGTATATTTGTTTTTATTTCCATATTGAGGCTTTGTATTAGGGTTTACAGCCCAAATTTGGGCCGTCTTGTTTTTTAATTCACAAACAGAACCTTCCAAGCTATTGAAACACTCCTCATATTTTGTGTAAATGACTGCATAAAGTGAATGTCCATCAGCTTCTCACATCTGAATTCAAAGGTCTTACCTGTCAGCTGCTCACCTATTCCTATCTGAAGTGTGTTATCTAATGTCGTTGGCTTTTGATGATCCTTCAAGCATTAATACCATCTTTAATACCATGTGAAAAGATGTCTTTAAGTTGTACCTCTATTAATGAAAGATCAAGTGTGTGAAAGGCAATCAACCAAATCATTTCTTTCAGCATATGTGTGAACTCACTCTGAGTATCAACTGAATCGAGTTGACAATGATTTTACTTAATGTGATTAAGAAATTCCTTGAATTTGATTTAGAACTCTAAAGCACTATTCTGAGGCTACATCTCTTAGGGTTTGAATTGTAAGTAGTTTCATTTTTTCATTATCACAGTCAAAGCTGACTCCTCTTTTATCAATGTCTCACAGCCATGTTTTCAAATTTCTTCCAGATTTTCCAATGAAAGGATTTATTTGATTAACAAGTCCCTGAGCATGGAATTCATATTGGAGGTTTCTTGATAATAAATCACCTAGTATTTCACTCTTTATCATTTTGCTTCATTGTGATTATGTATAGTAATAAAATGATAATCCTGCAAAAGTTATAAAGAAAATTGATGGTTGAGTGTGTAACAATCACTGCTCCAATGAAAAATTTCTATAGTAAAAGTTCCCACTGGCACAGTGACTGACCAGGTCAAGTTTCCCTTCAGGGGGGAAGACTCCGAATCCTTGATTTGCAAGCACCAGGGAATGTGGGATCTGGTTAACAACCTTGTTAAAAAATAACCACTCAACTAAATAAAATATGTTTATATTCATATTTGTTCAAACAAACACCACACAGACTATCAAAGTACGACAATAACAAAAATAACATCACCCTCACTTAAGCTGATAAACGGAACAAATTGTACATGATTGAAAATGTACAGAAATAATTTATAGTCCAATCATGAAATAAACACAAAGTTCCTTGACTTAAGAAGACAATGTCCACCAGAGTAATCCAACCCCTTGTAGGCCTTCTCCAAGTCCATCTGTAAGGTGTAACTGAATACAAATAAAACCACTTAAGACAGTATCTGTATCAGCCTATACAACTCCTGATTGACAACAAACTGTTCCACCAGCTAACAATTACACATTAACTCCAGCATAGGAAACTTTATCTCAGTCCTCGTGTATCAATAACTACATAATCTATCAACCTGATTCATTATAAAGACAGAAGTCCGATCACAATCAGTATACAATAATATTGTTCTGTGAAATGAAAGAAAAGAGAAAAGAAATTCACTTAAGCTGTTTCTATTCTAAAAATCCAAACCGGAATTTCAACTGAAGAAGTAAGCTTGCGACGCGAAGATAAACTCGTACAAAGTTGAACAAATTCCCAATAACAATAAGTACAGAAAAACATGATCTATATTCATTAATTCCAAACCCAACAATGACAGCAAAGAGATTCCAAACTTGCCAAAGCATCAACATTTCTCTTCCAATACCAATGTGAAGAAACAAATTTCACTCCTGACTTGAGACAGGCAGTCACCCATAAAAGGCAACTGGTGGTTTTAAACCGGTCCTCTCAACCCCAAGAAACACTCACCATTAACTGCAAACACTATTTCTCTTCCAAAATGTATAGGCCTAACCACCCAAAACACAAATTTCATTACTTCTGCCATAAATAAAAAGAGACCTGTTAGGCCTATCACCTTTTAGTTCTCCTGACTTGTCAGTCAGCTAAGTTTACAGCAAAAGAGTAAAGTAGGCCTACATCGTTTTTGTGATATTAATGAATCTGGAACATTATAAACACACTCTACCTCCACTATAACTATGAGTCGGAGAACAAAGCCCACAGCACAACATAGCCAATGAAGTAATTATCAAATAGTACAGAAAAACATGATCCATATTCATTAATTCCAAACCCAACAATGACAGCAAAGAGATTCCAAACTTGCCAAAGCATCAACATTTCTCTTCCAATACCAATATGAAGAAACAAATTTCACTCCTGACTTGAGACAGGCAGTCACCCACAAAAGGCAACTGGTGGTTTTAAACTGGTCCTCTCATTTTTCTTTTCATTACCAATATCATTATCATAAACCTAATCAACACACACAAGGTCAGTCCACACAAGGTGTTATCAACTGTAAACCTTTTCTTATCGTGGTATAACACAGCAGCCTCATAAGTTGGCCTCACCTTTGACCTGACCTGATATTCGAAAGGTCAATCTAAAGTTGCTAATAATCCAGCTCTAAACTCTCTCATACCATCGAACATACTACCAACATTTTTATCACGGTGCACATGCAGGTAATCACTTTGCAGACTTGGTCAGGTCACCCGCATACAGACATACAAAGCTCACAGGTTCAAACTTTAGAATTTTGCGAGAACCAAGGAAAAAATTCTTGAAAGAAAACCAACAACATATTGGTTACCTATGGTAATTTAGAATAATGGAGGACACCTTGAAGTGACAAAAAATACATTGGCTGTCATAGAAAATATTACCAGACCTGGAAACCCAGTCTATTCACGGCAATTTGTGCAGAAAAATATTTCTTATCAGTGAAACTGCTTTCTTGTTTTAATCAACGAGTAAAATCTTAGAAATGCTTGCCTGGGGATAGGTGAAAAACAAGGTAATAAACTCGGCGGGAATTTTTTACCCTACAAAGGAAAAGAGAGCGGGAATAGCAGTATGACCAGGAATCATGGGTAAATTCATGTAAATAATAACGTGCTCCAATGTATAATGACATTGTTCTGTCCCAGAAAAAACAGAAAGTTAAGCAGGCATAATACCTACCATTTCCCCAATGCTTCTACATTCAATATTGCTGAACGCTACACAAATCCAAGTCAAATTAATCACTTTACAGTAGCAGTGGGAAAACATTATATAACACACGAATTGTTCACAACTGCTACAAGTCATTCAAACAAAGAATTGAAGATAGCCAAAGTGGTACTTACTGCCCTGCAGCCTGGTCTCCCATGGTCATCTCTTCAATGTTCATTTAAGGGTAGTGCAGTCCTTTGTTTGCATTCTTAATTGAACAGTTTTGGTGATGTATAATATCTTTTTTGTTTTGAAATTAAATCCTGGTCACAGCACCATTGAAATGTTCCCAAGGTACTCTTTTTATACATAAAATAGCCTCCAGGCAAGTAACTTGAAGGCCCAGCTGGTTTTTGTGTAGTGGTTTTATTTTTGTAGACGCCTGCATATATTTAGTCAAGCCCAACGTCAACTCTGGAACTGGTAAAGTTGATTACAAGTTCAAAATTAATATTAATCGATATTTCTTTTGAATTGTTTCAGATTAAAAAGTGCAAACACGAATAGTCCCAACACAAACTACAAGTTCTCCCTCTTCTCTGGGCTCCTTTCAGATACCAACCTGGTATACCACTATTTTTTGGCATAGTACCAAACATAGGTTACTGTGACCATGACCTTTGACTCCATCATAGAAAAAAGATATGAGAACGCGTTTTTTACACTGTAAGAACTAGAGATCTAAAAGGTCAAGGCTGGATACATACACCTCTTGGTACATGGGTGTGTCACATACCAAAAAAGATATGAGAACACGTTTTTTACACTGTAAGAACTAGAGATCTAAAAGGTCAAGGCTGGATACATGCACCTCTTGGTACATGGGTGTGTCACATACCAAAATTAGGTCACAGTTGTCTTGACCTTTAACTGTTAGCCATTTCATAGAAATTGCTTTGGGGCCACATTTCACATTTTATCTTTCACATGATGAATTCTTTTTGATGGGTCAGTACATCTGAACTTGTGGACATATCCATGTAACATTACAGGCACATTTTACAGGCAAGATTCTTGTTTCATGTGAAGTCATAATGGCACCACTGATGGTACTAATTGGAACTGCTATGATAGGTATCAAAAACCACATTTAATTCATTTTTGTAATACTAAATTGGAAAATTTACGCCAGTTATGTATTAGGTCAAAGTCTAATTTTGCAAATTATGAATCCTTGACCTATTTTTTGGAATCTGTTGTGGGTATCTTGAGGTTGTAGAAAATGGTTCTATTTTCCTATCATTTGTATCTTCAGATTTTGCAAAATATGTGAAAACATTCACCTGATATGTGCTTCATGTATGCAGCATATTCAAAATATTGTGTAACTGATACTGAAGTATGTACTATATTATTTGAGCTTTTGAACTGTTCCTTGGATCAATATATGTCTCTGTTTGGTGTCCACCTCCTGAAAAATTGTGAGTGGCCAAAAGTGTCTCACACAATAGGAAAGAATGTTACATACATGATTGCCATATACTAGTGAGACTGTAATTTCAATTTAAGTTCGCCAATGAAGACTGTGCTACATTGTGTTAGTATCTTTTTGCTACCCCCTCATTTTAGGACTCGATCCTCATGGAAAGCTTGTATATCCTTCTAATGTTGTGTATAGAATGCATATATCCTTCAAATGCCATGTGTGGCAGAACTAAATGTTGCCATAATCACAATAAACCTTACTCTATGTCTGCACTTACACAAAGCCGACCAATGGGGGCTTTTTAGGGGATTTGCACACCAACATAACAAGGTCCAATATGAGGTAATTTTCACATGACATGACTTTCCATGAAAGGGCCTCACTGATGCAAAAATCTGACTTGCTTACACTCACTTATGAATATATGTGGCTGCCTGGGTATGCAAAATCGCATGAGTGTTAATAGGGAGTGTGTGCAGGCATGTTGTGGGGAATGACTTTCTGCTATGTACGTATATTTTCCTGGCCTTCAATCATGCACATGGGAGGGGAACAACGACTTCGATTGGACAGTGAGGGGCGTGTGATCAAAGCACCTTTAAAATGAGTTTCTTATTAGGGATAATGGGACTTTCTGCTGTATCCCTTTTCTTTAATGATGGCAGAATGTCTTGCTTTCAGTCTTGAGCTATCTGCAAAAGCATTTTCAGTTATGCCGACCCTTCTTACTGTGGGTCTGTTGGCTGTTTCTCAGTGGGGTTGGTTTAGTGTGGAAAATGTTTCTTGTGGGGTTTGGGGCAGAGTGCCATGGCCTTTTGCTTTAACAGGGTTTTAATTGTATGGCATGAGAGTCTCCCATAATCTGTTTGCTTTAGTGATGATTGGATGTATTTTCATAGTTCTTGATGCTCTCTTGCCACAGCCTTTTGCTTCAGTTGTGACAGGGTTTCTTCCTGTGAGTGTTGGGACTCTTTGTCACAGCCTTAATTTGCTTCAGTAATCAATGGACTTCTTCTTGTGGTTCTTTGGACATACTCTGCTATTGATCAGTAATGTAGGGATCAATGTGGGTCTATCATTCCGGGTTATACAGGTTACTCACAGTACTCTGAATGTTCCAAAGGCAAAATCTTTGGCATGTTGGAGGCTGGTCTTTCCCAGTGTGAGGATGCCAGGAGAAGGGGGTGCTCATTGCATGGTCGGTGGTACAGAGGTGGTTGGGCTGTTTTCCCAAGAAACAAGAGGATGCAAGAGGAAAACTGGATCTGGAAGACCAAGACTTTCATATGGGAGGGGCAACCATTAGCTGGTGCAGCATACAAATTGAGAGTCACAGGTTCCTTGCAGCGGAGGAATTTCGTCAGAAGCGGCACCAGACCTGCAACATTGCAGTATCATAGCATACAATCAACAGGAGACTAATGTTAGCCAAACTGAGGTCACAACAACTCTGCCATCTGCATCCCTCTTGGGCCATCACATAAGGCTGCATGAAAACAATTGTGTCAGGAACATGCTCACTGGAGCAAAGAATAATGGAAGAATATAACATGGTCAGATGAACCACAATTTTGCATCAACTTCCATGATGCAAGGATACAGGTTAGACATATGTCTTCACACAGATTTTTGGATAGAAGCCTGGTGGAACAAGACCATGGAGCAGGCAGTGTCATGATGTTGGGGGGGGGGGGGGGCAATCACTGTGACAGGAAAACCAGAAATCAACAGGATAAATGGGACTGATCTCACAGCCAGCACTATGTGGATGACATGCTGCCAACATGCAGTCACTGAATGGTTCTGGCAACATACTGGGCTACTCCTTCAGCAAGAGAATACATGGCCACATATTGCATGGGTAAGCACACAGTATCTCCAGCAGCACAACATCCAAATCTTGTCATGGCCAGCCTGATCTGACCATGGTGTTCCCTGTTGAACGTTTATGGGATTTGCTTGGCTGTTGAGTCAAGGACAAGAAGGAAGAAACTGCAGCAACCCTGGATCAACTGGCATACCAGCTCACGGACCACTGGAACCAAAATCCGCAGGCCAAGGTAGCCAAGCTCACCAGAAACTTGCCAAAAATCTTTTACAGGCTTGTTTGAACAAGCCTGGCGGTCTCACCTGCAGCCTTCAAACAACCAAAAGGGTCCTTTTCAGGACCACCACATCCTTCCAAAAGAGGTAATGATAAAGCCACTGGTACAACAGAATAAATTAACTCCCCAGACACATCCTTACACATACATACCCAATGTTGATGAAGGAGGTGCTTTTTTTTTCTTTCCCCTCCCCCCTCCCCCTCAGCAAGCAGTGTAACTCCTGTCCTTGCTGTCTTGTTCTATCTTTCTTTGGAGACCAAGACATTTCTTTCAGTTTAGAGAAAAACAAAAACGTTTTGCTGTGACATAAAATGGGCCATGAAGGATCTTGCAATAATTACACAGACAGACTTGCTTGCACCAGTAAAGTGTTTGAGAAAGTTGTGTTCAAGTATGTATTTATTTTCTCCCTGGAATCTGTTGTTATTTCCACCCACCAGTCTGGTTTTATTCCTGGTGCACCATTAACTGACTACTCTAACTGTACCACGAATTGTCTTGCTGTTGACCAATTGAAGGAAGTGTGATTTTTTTTTTTCTTAACATCAGTTTTCAACTAAGTGTGACTTTCTGGTCTTGTATCTAAATTGAAGAAAAATGTGATATTGACAATTTACTTGATTTGCACATTATCTTGATAACAGATTTCAATGTGTCATTAGAGAAGGCCAGTCTCATAGATGGGGTAAGATAAAAACAGGTATTCCCCAAGGCTCTGTTCTCCGACATTTCATGTATTTGATGTAGAAAAGTGTGTATTGTTTGCTGATGACACTACACTCTTCTTAAATGTTGATGATCCAAACTCCTCTGCGAAAACTATGAAGTCTTATCTCTTATATCTCTTCATCAGTGGTCTTTTGACTGGCTTGTTACATTTGATGCTGCTAAACGGATTGTACGGTCACCTTTTGCAAACTGAACACAATAAAACACCCCTAATTATGTCTCTCCATGCAATGAGAGGACATTTTGTTTTACATTCATTTCTTCTTCTTCTTCTTTTTCGTCTTCTTCTTCCTTTTCTTCTTCAACACAATGTTGCAAACTCGATAACTCAAGAAATATGTCACTTGCGAAGTTGAAATTTTTATGAATATGTTCCTACACAAGATCTTGCTTGGAATTGCAAATTGATGACCTTAATATCTTCTTCAGGGTCACATGGGCATTTCATCTAAAATCTACACGAACTCAATAACTCTGCAAAGATTTGCATGATTATGTACAATAATACAAACTACGTGAGGGTTGCAGTTGGGTGACCTTGGCCTATTTTGAAGGTCATGTGCCCGCTTTTTAGAAATCATTGCAGATGCACTTGAGAAGGATTAGACTTGGGAGGTTGATATTTTGTGTGATTTTGTTTCTATATAAGACTTTTTAAGACCTTGTTTGTTATAGCAGATGTTTGATCTTGACCTGTTTTTCAAGGTCGTGTGAGCATTTCATATAAAATGATACAAACATGATAACTCCACAAAGATTTGACTTAAGAGGTTGAAATTTTGCATGACTGTGTACAATAATACAACCTAGGTTAGGATTGTAGATGAGTGAATTTGAGCTATTTTCAAGGTCACATGACCACTATTTCAAAATCATTGCTTGTGCTTTTTCATGTTCTTCTTCAACACAGTGTTGTGAACGCAATTACTCAAGAGAGATTTGACTTGGGAAGTTGAAGTTTTTTGTGACTGTGCCTATATAAGACCTTGCTTTGGATTTCCAATTGGTTACCTTTTTTCACGTAGGCATTTTATTTAAAATTGATGCGTGATAACGCTGCACGGATTTGACTTAAGATGCTGAAATCTTGCATGATTATTTTCCATAATACAAACTAGGTTAGGATTGTATATGGGTGGTCTTGACCTATTTTCAGGTCACAGGACTACTTTTCAAAAATATTGCTTGTCCTTCTATAACACATTGTTGCGAGCGCGATAACTCAAGAGAGATTTTGCTTGAAAAACTGAATTTTTTTGTGAATATATTTCTATATAACTTATAAGGCGTTGCATAAGATTGCAAATTGGTGACCTAGATCTACTTTTCAAGGTCACGTGGATACTCAATCTTAACTCGACGGGAACGCGATAACACGGAAGGATTTGACTTAGGAGGTGGAAATTTTGCATGATTATGTACCATAACACACACTAGGCTAGGATTTTAGATGGGTGACTTTGACCCATTTTCAAGGTCCCATGACCACTTTTTAAAAATCATTGCAGATGCATGTCAGAGAGATTTGACTCAGGAGGTTGAAATTTGTGTGGAACAAGAAACATTGTTCCTCTGCATAAAATACAGAACTGTATGGAGTTGTAACAACTCCTCTGTATATTTTCCATGAAACATTTTAAGCAACAACAAGAAAGATCTGTATTTCTTGTTTTCCATATCATGCACAGAATAATCCATGTATAAAGGTTTCCATATGCGGACAGGAAGCTAGTGTTGTATACTTCAGTGCATTTATAGTCTTTATACATATTTGCACCCGCACTTCCAGTGCACTTCTCCACAATTAAAACATAATGCAGCCTAGAATTTGCACTCAGTAAAAGTGCACACGCTTCTGGTGCACTCTGCCTTGCACTTCTGGGTGAAGTCCAGTGTGCACTGCATGGCCTGAAAATGCTCATGTGGCTCAGCTTTTGAAGACACATAGCATTTGTAGTATTTGTCTGTCCCAAATACAAGGTCCACATTGCACTCTTCAGTTTCACATTTTGACGCATTCACTATAGACTGAAAGATTGGCTCAGAAGATTGTTCCCTTTCAGAAAACACAAATATTTTAAGCAGTGCATGACTACACCGCGTCTACTAGTACTAGAAGATTTCAACAAACCGGTATTGGCAAATTGAATAAATAAAATTTACCCAAGGTAGATGCTATTTTTCTTTATCAACAATTAAAATTTTACTTCAAACATATCAATGATTACTTACCAGAGTGCGTCAATACTTTTAAAATAAAACCAGCTTCAGAAATACATAATTATTATGCACGAAACAGAAATTATATATTCAAGGAAAGAACAAATTTTGTCGGTACAGCAAACTGTCTTAGAAATATGATTCTAAACTCTTACATGATACCCCCAGTTCCATAATTAGTAACGTCTATACTCAAAGCAAAGATGGTTTTGCTTTATGTGCCAAAGGTCATCATGTAAATAAATATACTGACACTTGTACTATTGATTACTGTTTTACATGTAGTTGTAACGCTCCTTTATCTCGAATGCATTTCGCATACACCCCCCCACCCCATCCCCCAACCCCAAGGGAAGCAATACAACATAACTTTTCGTTGAGTGGACAGCTGAGCAAACACATTTTAATCTTAGTTTTCCAGGCATAATGTTATATCAGTGTTACGTCACTACTTACAAAGTCAACAATCATAATTCATTCTATTATTTTTTCATAGTTCAACTATTATATATATATATATATATATATATATATATATATATATATATATATATATATATATATATATATATATATATATATATAAACACTTTTTCCTGTAATTACAGGCCTGAGGCCTATATTACAATACTGTTCCTTTGGTTCACATGGGTAATAAATAACAATATGTGAAACCATACAATTTTAAATAACCTTAAAATTACAGCTCTTCTGAACTCCGTATCTTGACAATTTAAAAACATTCATGGACAAGTTGACAAACATATGACTCCCATTTGTCATCATCATTTGACTTTAAGTTATCGGCATTGGCTGTCATGTCTTTAATTTTTAAGAAATACTTTTCCCTGACAAGATTGCATAAACGACAAATGAACAAAAAGGAAACATCTTCGACAAGCCTATATTCCAGTATAAACACAATGTTGACAATATCTATACTCTGTATCAATAGTGGCATGTTGCCCTGTCTCGAAGTGCAAGTCATGATAAGAGAATCTACACCTTGCTAGTGCATTCTTCCATTTCCAGTGCTAGCGTTTCAAATCAGTTATGTAACGTTCTGTATTTAACAGTGTCTAAAACTCACAACTTAACACTCTGATTTGTATCATTTCTCCAGTGTTGTAGTGCTTCATCCTGTAATCTTCGAGTAAATTCATTTGAAAACGCATCTATATTTCCAACTTCTTGACAAAATCCAGACAATGCCAAACCCAAATTTAAAGAAAATATTGAAACACTCCTTGCCCAAGTTTTCTTGCCTGCTTCATCTGAGTTACCTAACACGTTGCTACATTGCTTGGGATATCTTGTCTGTTCCATAGAGTACAGTTTAATCCAAAACTTAATATACCTATGTATATAATGGACCATAAGTAGTTGCCTATACCACACTCGCTTAATACAGCAGAGTTTGAAGCTGTCCATGGTAGAGCAAGAAAATATTTATAACATTTAACTTGAACACTTTTCACAACATCGATGAACTGTGTGCCCTAAACCTCTGCACCATACATCAAGATTGGAACTACCATATATGATTGAAAATGTGAAAAGCAACTTTAAACGATAACCTGCCACATCTCTGCTCATCCTGTCTAAATAGTGGAATCACTCCTCATGCTTTTGCTGTCGGATTCTTAATGGCTACTGTCCAACTTAATGGGTGGAGAATAATACATGTAAATACTCATAACTTCTGGTCTTTTGCCTTTAAAATAGAACTGTTTATCCTTATGTAAAGGACCACCATTTCTACAGTCATAACGCGATCATCACAAAAATTCCTAAAGCCTTTATACGTAATTGCGCTCTACCTAGGCCCACAGTATCTGCAATGTCAACAATATCATCTGCATATAACAAAGTCATTAAATTGGAATATTCACATGAAACAAAAACTCCACTACACCCTTTGCTTTTTTAAAGTCTTAATAAGGTCATATATGTAAAAAACAAAAAAACAAAAAAAAACAAACAAACAAAAAAATGAATAAAAACAAAAGCAGAGGGCTGGCGATGCAACCTTCACTGGTGCCTATTGTGCAGTCAAAAAAGGTTGCAAGATGTGCGAAATAGATAACTCTGCCTACACCTAGGTATTTATCTTTTAAAGCATTTCAGGTAAAAATATGATCAATAGTCGACCTTCTTTGTTGAAAACTACACTGAGTTTCATGTATTCTCTGACCTTTTTCTGCTCTTGCAAGAGTAGGATTATTGACAATTTTTGTCTTTATTTCACTGCAAAGGACCAATGGAGAAGAACCGCTGTAATTATCCTTAACATTATAGAAACATTGTTTATGTATTGCACATGAAATAGCTTTGCCCATTTGGGAAAATACCTGCATCCAGGATAGTATTGAATAATAAGCACAAAAAGGCACAATTTTCTTAGACAAATTTTTGAAAAATTCAATAGATAAGCCATCAAACCTGGTGATTTCTTATTTTTCATAATCTTCATTGCACTTATTGTTTCATCAGGTTGAATATGTTTATTCAGTTCACTAAGTTCGTCACTTGAGCACAAATCACAAGAATTAAATGCTGGAGATAACTGGTCTTGTCTTCTGACCTCCGTGGCACTCTCTTCATACACCCGGGTTCTATTATTTCTCAAAATACTCAAACTAATCTTCTGGCGTAACAGAATTTGAGCCGCTTGCACCTTTTCCCTTCATTACCAACCAGCACTTACTCAGCTCATCTTTCGCTGCTTCCACTTTTTCTTGTTTTATTCTCCAGGCGTTTTGTGTCCTTCTACAAGCTTCACAATACTTTGTTTTGAGCTCTGTGATATACATCCAGCTGATCTCTTTATCACTAACTTTGAATTGTCTCAATGCAAAGTTCTTATTCTGTTTACCCTCTTGACATTTATCATTGTACCACACCTTCTCATATGAACCATAAAGTCTCAGTTACCACCTTCATGGATGAGGCTGCCCTCTGATAGATATCATCCAACAGATCAACAGCTTTATTAATATCGGGTTGCTGTCAACATTCTTTAAATTGCTCAAGCTGACTTTCTGCTGATCTTACCATTGGAATTCAATAGAAACTCTTCTTTATCAGATTCGTTCAATTCAAAACTCACATGTTCATGTATATATATATATCTACCATTTCAGGTGGAATATAGTCGGTAGGGCCTCCATGCTCTTCTACATCCCAGTATATATTCTAAAGGAAGATGATCCGATACATCATTATCTAGCACCTTATATGTTTGTACTTTATCAAACAAATCTGATCTGGAATCATGTCCAAATATTAATTTGTATATAATTTGATTTATTCTGTGTTTGAGAGTGAATTATCATTCTCTAGAGTAAAATTTAAACTTACAAAAAGTAGTAACTCACTGTAGATCATATGACCTAAACATTGTTACAAGTGAATTATGACGAGCCTGCATCAATGACATGATGCATTGACATTTGGACAAAATGAAATGTGCGCAAGCGATATGTTTGATTATACGTCACGCGTGACGTGGATTAGCTGTGACGAACGTAAACCAACCACGACACACCGGGTCGGCGTTGAAAGTAGGCCTGGGACATATTTTTTGCGATGAATACTCATTTAAACAAAGAATAAACAAAATGTTTCATGGCTGGAGAGTGGGTTACTATTTTTCTCTCACTAGGGATTGTTGTTAGTGTGGAAAATCACAGTGGCTTTTCGCCACCAACAACGATCTCTCGTGAGAGAAAAATAGGAACTCACTCTCAGTCTCAGCCATGTAAGCTTGTCTATTAATTTTGGGTGGCTCTCATGGCAGCTTCTGTTATGGCCTCAATAGGAGTCTCCCGGTCATTGTAGTATAATCTACATTTCCTCAGACAGTTTAACTTTCAACAGTAAACATTGTTTATTTATGGAAGCGAATGCGTCTATACATAAAAAAAAAACCTTGTTTGTTAGATTAACTGGGACATGTCCGGCTTTACCTGACAGCGGGTGTCCGAGTTAAATTTAAAACGAAAAATAAGATAAGTTCGGACACAGACAGAACATCGCCTGAGGTGTAAAAATAAATGTTTTCTGAGAGAGCGTTCTCAACAATTTAAAAGCGTAACTAGAAAACATCGTAACTCTTGGTGTCTTAGAGTTAAAGCCTATGAGGTGTGTTTTTCACAGGGTTAGCAAATAAAACTTACACATGCAAAGAACCGCTTGCAATGTGTTGCTGCCGCGCACCAGCTCGCTTGTCTGCTTCCAAAAGAATATGAAAACGAGGCTACGCGGGTAAGTGATAACCGGCCAATAAAAAACTTGCATCTGGTGGGAAAAATTAGTGGTAAAAAGTTTCCAAGTAAATCATATTTTAGCAACAGAAAACAGTAAGCTTAAGTGTCCGAGTTAAAGGCGCTGTCCGAGTTTATCAATAATCCCCCTATTAAATAGTTTTACCCATAGGCCTACAGGTGAAGTAAAAAATATATTTGTACATTGGTGTAAAACTATTTAACAGATGTGTAAATCTTCCGCATATAGGCTTATTTGTAAAACTATTTCAAATATTGAATTTATTCGAAGTTATTGTACCTTCAATATCTTCCTTCCACCCTCCCCCCACCCCACCCCCACCCCCAGTGAAATTAGACCTAACTCAGTATATTTGGTGAGCCATCAGTACAAGTACGTAGGACTACGCACTCCAACTTCCAAGTAATGCACGTGTCCTTGCATTGTGTGTTGCCAAACAGTCGCAAGTGGCTAATTAAGTGTGTCGAAATGTGACGTCATGTCAGCCTCAGTCTCAGTGGGCCGCAATCAGACAAAATGTTGACTGTCACAAAGAGAGCTCGCGGAGACACATCGAATGTCCCACAGCTATTAACCAATCAGATTCCTTCTTTCTTAATTGAAGTGCAAGAAATTACATTATTCATTTCGTTCAGGTACGAACAAACATAAACCTATTATTATTATTATTATTATTATTATTATTATTATTATTATTATTATTATTATTATCATCATCATTATCATTATCATTATCATTATTATTATTATTATTATTATTTGCAGTCATTGTCCTTGTCCGCAATCGACGTCCGTAAGTTCAAAACACACCTGTCATTTTCCTCTACCCATTCCGGGTTTCACTTTCCGCCGACCATGTTTTCAGTATGACAGCAATTCGGCCTGATGAAAGCGATAGTGATGACGAAATGGAGGAGATTGGCCTGATTGCTACCATTTAGGCCTACATAGAACTCAGCACGTAAAAATGGCAGATTTGTTCTTACCTTAGCCTTCCAGTACCTACGTACATTAAGGGACTTGAAGTGGGAGTACAGGGAACTTTTCATTAGGCCTACTTTTTAGGAAATAAAAACATATTAACAGTTTCAGTTACTTATTGTGCCACTTTACGCTAAAGTTGTTGATACTTGGGTCTATAAAATCTTGGTTATCATTCTGAAAAAGGTAGGGTCACGTAAGGTGTAGTGGGACAACTTTGGGAAAATTAGCAAGCAGGTCCTTGTTCAAACATTACCCACGACTTTTCTCTCTGATAAGACAAGGCAAACTTCAACTTTATTTAACACCATGGACACAATCCCTGAATATCTTAAAATTACCTTTATATGTGTGATTAAAATTTGTAAAACAGGTATCCCACTTTAGCTGAGGCTTCATATATATAATGAGACATTTTGCTCTGGTAAAGTTGGCCAAACTTACAAAAAATGTCTCCATGACCTTGAGAATGAGGTCAAGGTCACTCAGCTTCTTTTGCACGAAAAAACTTACTAAAACATATAATCCACACCAGCTTCATTAACTTTCCTCAAATCCATCTTGATTTGCTGTGTAAATACAAACTTCACTAAGGGGTACACATGGCTCTCTGACCTTAGAAAGTAGGTCAAGATCAGTCAGATCTTAATCATTCCGAGGTAAATACAGACAGAGGTGCATTACCCTAAAGTGTTCCATCGATTTGTATAAAAAGGTAATTTTTGAAGATTTTCAGGAAGTTCATTGTTGAGAAATTTATTTATTTACATATTTGCACAGTTTATGTATTTCCGTCAGTCACCCAACTTCTATTGCAGGTGAGTACATAATCATCTACCAAGGTCCATTAGGTTTCTCCAAAGTTGTGGCACAAACATATTATATGACGTTAATGGCTGAATGACTTTGAGAATTGGGTCAAAGCTACCCAGTTTCAAAAGCAAAAGAGCATTTACATCAAAATTTCCGCCAACTTTTATGAACTTCCTAAATTAGTTCTTCAGTTATTGTGCTTGAAATCAAGCTAGAACCAATGGCGTTGTATGTCAAAGGGGAATATAAGGCAAGGAAACTTTCTTTGCACAATTTTTTTCTGAAGAAAATATGGTTACTATAGCTATTTAAGGTGCCATTTAATTCATTATATCATAAATAGTAGGCTGGAATTTTTGAGGCTGGAGCAAGAATGCGCATGTTCCGCTTTACCTGAAATACACGTCCCACTTTATAAGGCTTTTTCGGGTAAAGTGAGGCATGCCATGTCACGTGACAATGGGCAGTGAAGAACCAGGGTGTAAAATGTTGATATTATTAGATGACACTTTCCAACCTAAAACACAAATTAAAGTAATATGAGAAACGTTTCTGTTTCGTTACATAGGATGAAAAGCCTAGGAAAATGTTTATGCTTTCTTAAGCACTTGAATAAAGGGCTTATCTTGCTTTTAAGCTTCGGTTTTACACAACCCCATTGCTCTTCCAGCTAACAGCATGGTTAAGACTTAATAGAAATAGAAAATTGTAGATACTGCCATTTTTTATTGGGTTGAGTTTTCTTTTTTTACCAGGGATAGTCAAATAAAATAAGTGGGACGAAAACAAAGTTAAAGTCTCACTTTATCACAACCTACCCTATTTACTAAAACAAATGCGGCACGCAGAAGCACGGAAGCCTATAAGGACCACCGAAAAAAGTAATTCAAACTCGAAAATACTGGTTTTTTCTCACAATTTCGACTTTTTTCTCGAAATTTTGACTTTTTAAAGTCGTTATTTCGAGTTTTAAAAGTCGAAATATCGAGAAAAATCCCGGAATTGTGAGATTTAAATCTCGAAATTTCGAGATTTAAAAGTCAAAATTTGAATTTTCGAGGTTTATTTTATTTCTGGTGTTCCTTATAAGCTTCCATTCAGAAGAGTGCATTAAACCAAACTAGTCCATGGCTGACCAGATGATCCCATCTTGTACCGTATAGCTGCGCCTTCGTACATTGGGGTCCCCTGGTCCCCTGGTCTCCTGGTCCCCTCGGGTCCGCTATTTTGGTCCAGTGCTCTCCTCTCCATACCACATCTGTACAATATAACACTGTAAATTCACTTGAACGTTGTGGTAAAGTACACAAGTGTAGAAAGCGTAACAAACTATAGATTTACGTTACGCGCGTCACTATAGTAATGTTTCTTGAAAGCAATGTTTTCACAGCAATTAGGCTATAAAAGTGTAAATACGGATCGCCATTCTTTCATTAAAATTGTCGACACATCTTCAACATTTTCACATATTTCGGCATCTTATTTCTGGCAAACTTTTGAACACATTGCAAATTGAAGAACCGTGTCTCAGCTTTTAAATATTTGCTGTTTCTGCGATACAGTGTAGAGAACTGCCCAGTTCACCTTATAACAGTTGGAGCCTTAATATCTGTGAACTCCCATACAAATGTACAGAATTTACTATGCAGATTTTCTGGAACAAACTTATCACATGGGGCCCAGGTGGTCAAAAGTGCTCACATTCAGTCCTTTCAATAAAAAACACGCCCTATACTTTACTGCTGTACACAAGCACAGGTTTTACAAGCCAGCTAAACTATTGTATTGCCAAATTGAGTGAAGAGTGCTTTTTTGGTCTGGTCTTTTTGTTCGTTAATAGCGATCGTGAAAACCCAAAAAACACATAATTCGTTACTCAGATAACAACTAGTATATCCGAGTCTTTTCAAAAACAGTACTGTCATAAAAAAATCCGTGTGAATTAATCAACCTTTGTCCTTTATTGAAAATAATTATCTTGGTATTTTAGGCGTTAATATTTGGTCGCAATTGGCTATTGTTAAGAAAAGGAAAATTAACTTTAACTTTAACCTTAAAGCAGTAGCCCTGTTACTTTGTTTTTCATGCATAGAGAGAGGTGGTTTTGGCAATTTTGTATTCAGTACTCACTTGGTTTTAGACAATTTTGTATTGAGTATATTACTCCATTTCAACATTAGTTTCTTTCCATACAGTCATTGATCCACGTGCACACTCTGGAAAGATAAATTCAGCACAAGGTTCTAGCTGAAAATTCACTGACGAAATGAGTCTATATTTTCCCCAAATTTGCCTCCAAAGCAGATCACGTTCCGTGTTATCTCTGCTACGCGGAGTGGACATTACACGGAGCTAGGGTCTGCTTCGGAGCCAACCCAAAATTGTCTTCATTTATTGTTGTAAGTTTACCTCTTACCGTTATATAAATATTTTCAGAAGCCGACTTGCCATTTTCTTTTCCCACACATGGCCGCCCAAATATTTACTCATGTTATTCCAGCAGTTAGGGCTTGTTCTAGGTGCCGCTATTAACAGCACGGGAGCCAGGTCCCCAGAAAGGCCCTAAAAGTTGAGTTTCGTGGCCACATCAGGGGAATGAATGAAAGTTATATCGTTTCGAAGATAAAAGCCAGAACATTTGTTATTGTGTAGGTATAACCTTTAAAAGGTTTAGCTTGATGTTAATCTGGCTTCATTTGTAAAGTATCGCCAAAACAGCAGTTGCAATAATTTCATATCGTACCTGTTTTAGTGGTCTACAATATGCTATTTTGCATAAGACAAATAAACAATACATTGGTCATGTTTTTGAAATACTTTAGTTAAATGATTTTATTAGTGCAATATAGAAAATCATTCTGAAGGAAATTTATAGGGTCTTGATCTAGATTTGGGCACTTTTGGCCATCAAAATACCCCCACCTCTTATTTTTATGTTCCTACCAGGGGCATATAGATTTACCCTTGTCCGTCCGTCCGTCCAGAGAAACAAGTATATGGAGTTTGTATCGGACTAGTGATACGTATTGCTAGAAACACCACCCGTTTTAGCGATTTTGTCAATAGGGTTAGAACTTTGTTACATAAATTACAACACAAAGGTTAAAAAAAAAACAACAACCACACAAAACTCTGTTGAAATGTTTCCACAACGATATGACCAAATAACTAATTAATACAACACTAACTCAAGTACATTAGTCAAATTGTGTCAAGATGGAGTTTGAAATGACAAAGTATAGTCCTCAAAGTGTTTAGAATGGTAAGGGGCAAAGTACCCGGGGTAAAGTATACTTAACCCACCTAGAGAATTTTCTTTAGTCCGTCTTAAGTCGGAAAACCATGATGATTCTCACATTTTGCAGGATTTCTTTCTTTTTAATCTTCATCCAATACAGTGGAAGAGGTGGCTGTCGGCTAATACCTTAGTACACTTTACCTCATAACACCTCTAGTCAACTTTATGGTGCTAAAAGTTGTATTACTGTTTACCTGTTTATACCAGTGTCGGTATGGTGGAATAGTGTATGAAGCTTTTAAGTTTCAAATGAGACGTCCGTCCGACATTAAAATTGTCACATTTGTGTCGCGAGTATCTCAAAAAGCATTTGAGGTACAACCATGAAACTTTATGGAAACATGGATCAATATGTGAAAGTGTGCACCTGAGGTGTTGTTCGCCTCTTGGATTAATAATACAGTATTAATTAATCATTAATTGACTCAGGGAAAAATGTTGATTCGACGTTAGACTTGTCACATTTGTGTCGCATGTATCTCAAAACGCATTTGAGGCTCAACCATGAAACTTTTTGGACACGTCCATCAATATATGAAAGTGTCCACCTGGAGTTTTGTCTCTCTCTTTGATTGATTATCTTGTGTTAATTAATCATTAACTAAGGGAAAATCTTGATTCGACGTTAGACTTGTCACATTTGTGTCGTGTGTATCTCAAAAAGTATTTGAGGTACACCTATGACACTTGGTACATAGGAACATAAATATCAACATATAAACATGTGCGCCTGGAGTTTTGTTTCCCTTCTGGATTCGTTATTCCATGTAAATTAATCATTAATTAATGGAAATATTGATTCGACTTTAAGCTTGTCAGATTTGTGTCGCGCATATCTCAAGAAGTTTATATATATATATATAGAGAGAGAGAGAGAGCGAGAGAGAGAGAGAGAGAGAGAGAGAGAGAGAGAGATGGAACCTGATAGAATCGATATGTGAAGATGTGCACCTGCTTTTTTGTCTCTTAGGCCAGTTCACCTCTGTTCATTTTCATTCATTAACTTTGTGAAAATGTCAATTTAGTGAAAAGTTGGCTCATATCAAACTTGTGTCATGCGTATTTCACAAAATGTTTGAGGTACAAGTTTGAAACTTGATATCCACATTAATCAATATGTGAAGATATGCCCCTTGGATTTTGTCTGTCTCTCGAATTAATTATTCTCTGTTGATAATCACAAATTAACTTAGTAAAAATGACAATTTCTTGAAATGAGTGTTGGTTCTTGTCAAACTTATGCCATGTGTAGCTCATGAAGCATTTCCGGTGTAGTCATGAAATTTGATTGGAATGTCAATCAATATATGAAAAGTTATGTGCATATAATCATCATCCATGTGAAGATTTCACAATATGTTTGAAGGGTTACACCAATTACATGCTACTCTTTCCAAGTAATGAAAGGTGGGGACATCCATGGACTTTGGACACTTTACTAGTTTCCCTTTTTGTCATTTTTCAGCATTCTTATTGTATTTGTGTCTTTTCATCCAGAACCACTTTCCTCGTAATTACCCTATTCCGTAGTCCAAACTCTATACACTCCGTAAGCTAACCCGATACTGTCTAACCTTTATATCTATGGAAGTACCATTATCACGTTCTTCGTTATGACATTTTTTTTTGCTCAGCAACGGATTTCAAAATATTATTTTGTAATTGAATGAAATTGCATAGGTCATAATGATAAAGCATTAACACAACTCATTGAACCTATGTAATCATAATATACATAAAATTCAAGATGTTTTTGTTTCAAAATAAAGTGCGCCAAAATTTTATTTTTCACCAAGTATTTCACAAATTTGTGCTCTTATCAATAAGGGTTTAAGCACCGATCTAGCTTCAATTGTGCTGAACTGCTGCAAATACACAATTATAATATTTTTGTCAAATATATTGCAGCACTGACCATGATTGTACAGTTTAAGAGCATTTTCTTACCCCTAACCCCTAATTTTCAACAATCACATTTTATTTATTTTTCATCAAATTTTTGTAGCTCATGAAGCATTTCAGGTATAGCCATGAAATTTGATAGGAATATCAATCACTATATGAAAAGTTATGTATCTATAGTCAGTATCCATGTGAAGATTTTATATGTTTGAAGTCTTATACCAATTACATACTACTCTTTCGAATGCTGATGGGGCAATGACAGGCGCCGACATCCGTGTCCTTTGGACACTTTTTTAGTTTCCCTTTATGCCATTTTTGAGCATTTTATGACTTTTTAGCGCAGCAATGGATTTACAAATATTATTTTGTAATGGAATGAAACTACATAGGTCATAATCATAAACCAAACTTGTGTCATGCGTATTTCAAAAAAAAAAGTTTGAGGCACAGTTAAGAAACTTGATAGAAACATTAATCAACATGTGAAGATGTGCCCCTTGGGTTTTGTTTGTCTCTTGAATTACTTATCTTCTGTTGATAACCATTAATTAACTTAGCAAAAATGACAATTCGGATCCAGGAAAATGAGTACTGGTTCTTGTCAAACTTATGCTATATGTAGCTCATGAAGTATTTCAGATATAGCCATGAAATTTGATAGGAATATCAATCAATATATGAGAAGTTGTGTGCATATAATTATTATCCATGTGAACATTTCACTATATGTTTGAAGTCTTACGCCAATTACATGCTTGAACCCTATTTTCACTGATGCTTAAATGTATGGTGCTGCATGCTCACAGGAGTAAGATTACAATGGAATATAGTTGTGAAACCTCACAATTTTGAAACTCATGCACAATTATTTGCGAGAGGAATTAACATAGGCTCTGCCCGTTTTCCAATCACAATTTTGAAACTTGTGCACAAATTTCATGCAATTTTTAAACATTTTAAATTAGTGTCGAACCATTTTTGTTAACAAATGAAATAGAAATACAATAAGGGTGGGGGTGGGTGGGGGTAGCAATTATGCCTGAAGTAACTTTACATTGTGTCAACTTACACTATTTTACAAAAAATCACGAAGGACTATGTAAAATCTACAAAATGGACATATTTAGTGATGAACATATGAGTTAATATAGATAATAACATCTTTATAGTTCCAAAATTTATTGAAATCCTAAAAAAATATTCACATTTTTATCATCTTGTATTTTTGACTAAACGTAGCTTATAAGCAGAGCTGTATCTGAATTTATTTTTGACATTCCAGGATAAGAAAAAAATAGCATCATCAATTCAGAATTTGAGTAATAATGGGAGCTTAGCAAAGAAAACTTCAAGTATATATATTTGATTGGAAACAAATTTCAAAGTACAAAACATTGAAAATTATAATCATATAAAGAAATACGTGAAATGTTTAGTAATTTTGGTATTAGTGAGTATGCTTTCCTCTGGAGGACCATTGGCTAGACCTCCATGTCTGGGCCACAACGCCCCAAACATTTGAGTTGGGACGTGAATATTCTAAAGACCTGGCGATCCCGGTCACCACTCAGATCCGGGGGGGGGGGAGCTTTTGGTGTGCATGCACCCCGATTCTGCCTTCCACCTCGTGATTGGTCAGTGGATGTCAACTGTGGAGTGGAAGTGGGCGAGTCCAGTGGGTTTCTCTGGTGGTCGAGAGGTAAGTATACACACACAAAGTAAAGGGTATATTGGGATAAGGATATTGACAACAACAGCAACTTTTCTTAGGGCTCGCCAGGAGCCATTAAAGGCTTGCACCTCATGAGCTCAGCCAAGACAGAAGGCCTGTCCAAAGCATTCTTGTATACCTTCAGAATGGTCTGCTTAATTCACAATGAGATCATATTTCGGCAGACCTGTTCCTTTTGGGACTTACCCAGGGGCAAAAAGAGCGTGGACTTCTAACCCCTGGCACCATCCACATGGGAGGGATACCCATGCAGCACTCTCAGTGGACACAAGGTTCTTTCCTCAGCAGCTAGAGGCTTATCCATGGCACGAATGGTAAAACCGTAAAGACCATAGATGGATCTCAAGCAGCTTGGTTCTTTGCAAGAAAGCCAAAGTGAGGTCTCGGGGTCACCTGGGAGTTATCAGGCGACCATAGGATTCAGTCATGTGCCAGAGCGTGGATGTCACTTTCTCTAGCCCCAAAAGCAAGCGTTAAGAGAAAACAAGTTTTCCATGTCCAGTACTTGAGGTCCACCCTGCGGTGCCCCTCTTGGCACTCAAAAAGCCCCAGCGGGGTCCTCTAGGCACTCTAAAGGCCACCTCTTCAGCATGACTAAGACCAGTGGGAGGTCCACTCTGTGGTAGGACCTGCCTATTAGCTGTTCTGTGTGTGTAGATGGAGGCTACAAGCGCCAACAGATCAAATGTCTCGGAAGTTCACCATGGTAGCAAGGACTTCCCACTGGTACAGCAGGAAGTCTGCCATGTTAGCCCTATGCAGAGACCACAGATGTATTCTCTGCCCCCCCCCCCCCCCGGCAATTCTATCTGCAATAGATTCCAAGAAACCTCTGTCGTGGATGTGTTGTGCCAACAACCACAATGCATGGAGGGTGAGCACTTGAGGGTTTCTGTGAAAGACACTTGTCTGAGGTTGTACCAGAAGTTTCAGCCGGTAGACGCAGCAGTGGCTCGATGTTTAATTCCAGAAGGTCCAAGGACCAATTCATCCTCAGCTGCCAGTGAGTGAATAAGATCAGATTGCAGTCATGGGACAGAAGTACCTTCTTACTTTTTGCATTTTGTCATGTTAAAACTAGATATGGCTTATTCGACCCTATGGACCTTTACACTTACGTTTCGGTCTCTTTTGGGTAAATACGAACTATAAATTTATGTGTTTCAGCGGAACATTGCCTTTGGTCGGAATTGACTTGGATTTGTTTCACTAGGACTACGGTTTGGATATGGTAATGACACTGTCTAATTCAGCAGGACCCTTGGGACTATCTACAGAGCCAGAAAGGCATAAGTCCAAAGGTTAAGGTTGCTCCAGTCCATAGCTACAGCATGCACCACTAGGGCCTGGGGCTCGAGGACGGACAACACATAAACGAAAAGTTTTACATTTGTGATTGTCACAAACAGATCCACATGCGGGGTAGCCCACCTCACTCAATGTCTGATCTGACATGACGTTCTCCCACTGCTTGGTTCACCAAATGAGGTGCAATGACAAGCAGGCTCGTTCTGTGGGTATGGAGATGAAAAAAGCAGCTGTACACAGTGGCTCCTAATGATGATCCTGTAGCACTCCACTAATTTGCTGCAGCCCTGTATCGTTGCTGATACAGGTGGCCAAAAAAAATCCCTCTGACCCTATCACCACCTTTAAGGCTCAGGCATTTGCCATATCCTGTGCACACAGTCATGGGAACCCTGATAAGGACTACCACCTTTCCGTTTCCTTTTCAAAACCTGTTATTCTGCCTAACTCAGTTTTCTTCTAATAGGAAGAATTCACAAGTCACTACAGACCTATTCTTGCCAATCAAGTCGCCAGGCAACAGAACTATGCCTCCACCATGATGAGCACACTTGCACCAATTTTGTTACTGAAAAATCTGAAAATTACATATTTTCTGTTAAACAAATGGAAATTTCTGAAATATTTTTAGCAACTTTTTATGTTTTGAACCATGTGAAGAAGGACTTTTCTTAGGTTTTTGCTCTCTCAGATTGCTGTTTTTATTACAAAAACACATTTTGCCCTGTTCAATACATGAATCTGCCTTCCTTCCTCTCAAGTTCCTTTTTACACAAAAGGGGGTAGCACACGACCAAGGTTACTTTATAAGAATACCTCCAGCTCAAACATCCCATTTCTTTCTTCCCATGAAGTCCTGTAAAGCTCTGACCTCTTTCTTTCCACCCAATAAACCCCCTGTCCAAACCTAAAATCCATGCCACACGCTCTTCTTTTCTCAAGTGCCGCACTTCCTCTAAGCCCTTACACATACGATCCTCATTCTGCCATTCCCTAAACATATTTCCCCCCATATCTCTACATATGCATCACACCATACTAACCAATGGTCTACCATCTCGTCTGCCTTCTGTGAACAAACTCTACACCTACTATTGCTACCTGCATTCCATTTCTGTCTTCTTCTTTTCTAAATTCATAACTCCTGTTCTACTCTGGTACAAAAGTTTGGATCCCTTCACTCCACCCCAGCATGTACTTTTCTTTGGCTTTGCTAAAACTTTGTATGCATTTAGTGTACCTTCTTCCCTCACTCCATTTCTCCAGTCTTTGTTCCATCCTTCTGTCACTACCTTCCCTATACATGTATATGATTTGCGATCCTCAACCTCATCATAACCCCTCAATTCATGTCTTTCTGGTAACTTATCTAGTCTTTGACCCATCTTGTCTGTTCTGTAACAGTTTCATTGTGTATTCTTCTGTACAACCTGTCCTCACTTACTGATTGTAAATATCCCCAGTAGTTCAACTTGGCTTTAGCAATTCTGTCAGTTATGCTATTCCATCTTAGCTCTACAAATATTGCTTTTGTTGCTGTACATGGCAGTGCTCCCAGAATCCATTTTCCATTCTGCGCTTTCTCCATATCCCTGGATATCCCTCTCACTTACCGCGATAACATCTAAACCAAAAAACATTCCTGGTATTGCTACTCTATCCCACAGTGCTCGAGTTGTGAATGCCCTATTAAAAGTATTTATTGCTGTAGCTTTTATTATTCCTTTTGTACGATTCACCGTGACCTTGTGCTTTATCTTTTCAATATAGTACCTGAACATACATTTATCTGTTGCTCTTATCTTTACCCCAAGATACTCATATTCATCTACCTCTCCAATTTCAATCAGATGCTCTCTACCCTCTGGAATTTGGAATTCCCCACGTCTCCATTTTCCATTGCCATCTAGTTTCTTTCCTAGTTTCATAACTTGGCTTTGTTGGCTAAACTCTAACCTCCATTTATTGCCATATTCCACCACAATGTTTAACATATCATGTAATTCTTTTTGAGACTGGGCCATGAGCACAAGGTCATCTGCAAAAAATAACCCAGGAATTTTCTGGTGTCCTGCTGTTAGTCCGTTTTCACAATCCATTAGCTATACACCTGAGTCCTCAACATATAGAGCAAACAAATTTTGGGAAAGCACGCGCCCTCGCTTTAAGCCCATGTTCAGCTGTGTATTTTCTACTACAACATTTCCCAGTAAAAGAATGCATTCTAATTCCTTGTATAAGCCGGGCTTTTGCTATGTTCCAGAAAATTGCCTCAGGATCTTAACCAACTAAGTTTTATCCCATAAAACATCTCTCCATACGGTATTATATGCCTTTCTCACATCTCAAAAAAAAAAAAAAAAAAACGTGAAAAACTTCTTTCGCTTTTATCTTGCCAATTCCAAAACCTCAGTCAGTGTAAATACATGATCGCCTGTCCATCTCCCTAGTCTAAACCATTCTGAATTTCTCCAGAAGCCCAGGTCTTTCAACTATTCTGCTTAGTCTCTGGTACATTATCCGACTAAATATTTTGCTCAAATTAGATGCAATAGCTATAGTACTTCTCAAGTCCTGAGTTGTGTCTATCTATTTGTATTTTTGTAGAGGGTCACTTGACTGAATGAGCTGAGTTTCATTCAATGACAGATAGAAGTTTATAGGATCTGAATAAAAATTTTAAGGTACTAATGCATACCCTCAGAAAATATTTGGGTTCAAAATTTTACCCATTTCATCATCTTGCAGAAACGGAAACCCTGACTGCTTTAATCAAACTGAGTACATAAACATCTTTATCAACAAACTGTACCAGGTGGCAAATTTGCACTGTACCTGGTACATTTGCCACCTAGTAGAGTTCTATGTTGAATGATACATATAGGGCTGAACCACCCCATCTGGGTGTAGCTCTGGTGCCACACAGCCCTCTGTGGGGAGGAGGGAGGGTACTCCCATTAACAGAGTCACTTCATATAGGCGCTGTTTTCGCACACCTGTAGAATTTTGAACCTTGTATTTTGAATCAAAATGTGAATTTGGACCCCTCTGTTTCCTTTGGGGCATTTGAAAAAAAAAAAGACTCCTTTGTTTTTACTGAATATTTTTGAAAAGAAGTTGGCTGGCATATTTTATCATGTATGATCTATCAGAAGGTGCCGTGTGACGCTCTTCACCAATGGAGGTCTATGCTCGTACCATAAATTCCAAATTAGTAGGTGCATGCATCAGTTCTATAAATTTCAGGATAGTGGCTACAAAACATGTTGCAGTGTGACCTTGTCACTTGGTCAAATATGGAATATTGACCCCAATTTTCGCTAGAGCTGGATATGAAATAACTTTATTGACATATACCATTTACATGGTGTCGTCAAAAGACATACATACACATCATAAAGACAAATAAAACCCGTACAATTATTAGACAGTCCCCTAGCATGGGGTATACATAAAATCAATGTATGTACACACTACTACCTGAAGAATTACGGGTGCTCCTGCCACTGCTGTTTTAGTGACCCATGAACTCTCATGTCGCATTTCAAAAGCGGAATTTACAAACGACAAGATAGGTTTATAGACAGCTGCCATGCCATAACCCATTGTCATGATGAAATTGAATTTTTCAGGTTTATCAAATTGTGTAAAACCACTGTGAATACATGAAAGATCATTATATAATTGTGTCCTCTGTTCAGAGTAGTAACTACAATCTAATATGAAATGCAATTCATCTTCAACCGAATTGGATTTGCAAATTGTTCATTTACGTAATTCAACCGGAGTTTTTGGTCTTGTGTATCTTCCTGCTTCAATTTGAAGAGTGTGCGCACTAATTCTCAACTTACTGAAGTTTTTCCTCCTGTTGACAGGAATATTCTTTCTAAGATAATTTTCAATCTCAAACGTATTTTTGAATTTACAATATGTACGCAGTTTGTGTGAAGCATCATTGTTGTTTCCATTAATTTGCTCCAGCCAATGAGTTTTGTATTGGTGTTCCAAATGTTGTCTCAATCTCATTATCACAGTATTGGGCGCGGTACCATCTAAATTTGACCAAATGTCATGAAGCCCAGCATATATTAGAATTTCTTTGACATATTTCAACCAGCAGTAGTTATCATCTCTACATAAGTTGTAGTTTTCCATGAGACATCTATACTTTAATGTATCTTGTCCACTATCTTAGAGATATAACCAATATTTCACTGCTCCACACAATAATTCAATTAAGATAGGAAAGCTACCAAGTTCAGCTTTAACTGCTGCATTTGAGGCCTTTCTGTGCACACCCAGTACAAATTTGCAGAATTTGTTATGTAGCCCTTCTGGAATAGCCTTATCACATAAATGATTGAAATTATTAAGATTCAGACCTTTCAGTAGAAATACACTCCAGACTTCGCTACCATATCCAAGAACAGGTTTAACAAGCGTTCTGAAAAGTTTTAGTGCTAAATTGACATTATTGTTAAATGGGTATTGCCGTAGTTTGAAGAGTGCCTTATTGGCCTGGTCTTTTAGTTTATTAATGGCATAGGTGAAAACTCCTGAGGCACAGAAATCGATCCCAAGATAACAGTATCTCTGTGTCATCTCAATAATATTATTACCACAGTAGAAGACAGGGGAATTGGTTAATCTGCATCCTTTGTTAAAAACTATGACTTTAGTCTTGGATGCATTAATATTTAGTTGACACATGTTACAATAATCATGCAATTTGATCAGACACTGTTGTAGACCAGTAGCAGACTCAGACAACAGAACAAGATCGTCTGCATACATTAGGGTATTCAGTTTTGAAGTCATGCAGTCATGGATATGTAAAATATAGATCTGATACCCCCTAGGGAGCCTACCTACCTTTCTCCACCCCGAGTACCCCCCCCCCCCCCCCACTCAACAAAACTGCATCACTCGACTGGCAAAGAAAGTTGTATAACCAATCATGCTACATCTTATATACTTATTCCATAATCAGCCAATGAGAATAAAGCTGGTGAATGAGCCTTCTACCCTCGCACCCACCAACCCCATCGTTGTATCATGAGTAGGGAACTGGATCCTGCCTCCCTTGCAAACAGACATGCCTGTTGTGAAAGCAGAGCTGAACAGAAATGTGCAAACTAAATGTAATGTAATGTATACCAGAAAAAATTTGCTTCAAAGCAAATCTGTGTGTGTGCCTCCAAAGCTTGTATAAATTCAAATGCAACTTTCGTTTGTTGTTTATTGGATCTGCCTTCAGCACAAACTTATGTATTAAATTTGGAATGGCACCTACACCTATTATAACTTTGAAGATATTTAACATTTAAACTTTCATTCCCCTTAATTAGCATAAAGTAAAATTTTAGTATTAGCACTTTTGTTTGTGGTTCATTAGATGCACATACAACACAAACCTAAAAATTGAAGTTGACAGGACTATACCTATTATAGTTTTGAAGACATTTTACATTTAAGCTTTTCTATTGCAGCTAACTAGCATAAAATAAAAATTCTGCAACTTTTGTTTGTGGGTCATTGAATGCGCCTACAGCATAAACCTATTAGTTAAATTGGAATAGTAGAATATAATAGTTTTGAAGATATTCAACATGTAAACTTTTCAGGTGTCCCTAATTTGCAAAATTTTCAAAACGTTCACCCCTTTTCCCACAAAAGACACGGCTTCGTGTGTGGAACTATATAATTATGCCAAGTTTGGAGTTTCAAAGTATAATAGTGTCTGACAAAATTGTTGGACAAATTTGCTGGTAAATAAAGAAAGAGAAAGAAAGAAAGAAAGAAAGAAAGAAAGAGAGAGAGAGAGGGAGGGAGGGAAGAAAGAAAGAAAGAAAGAAAGAAAGAAAGAAAGAAAGAAAGAAAGAAAGAAAGAAAGAAAGAAAGAAAGAAAGAAAGAAAGAAAGAAAGAAAGAAAGAAAGAAAGAAAGAAAGAAAGAAAGAAAGAAAGAAAGAAAGAAAGAAAGAATTCCTTGAAAAACAATGTCCGTGTTGGCACACCGCCATAATTCCTAGAAAAACAATATGTCCGTGTCGGCACACAGACAGAAAAAGAAAAAAAACTAGAAAAAAGATTTGCTTCAAAGAAATATGTGTACCTTCAAAAGTTTGAAATATGGCTAGATGAAAATTTCAATATTCAGATGATATTGACCTTTGACCTTTAGAGGTCACAAAATACAAAAATATGCAAAGTTGTAATACCACAATTTGAGCCCGACATAACTGAAATTTGATGAAAATTGATCTCGTTTTAGCTGGAAAAAAAAAATTTAACTTGGCGAAATGACCTTGACCTGTAGAGGTCACATGCAAATTACAAAAGTGTGCAGTGTTACAAAGCCATGAATTGAAGTTGGATTGGTTACCTGTACCCCCTATAATAGTTTTGGAGATATGAAATATAAGATTCAAGTTTTCAAGTGGCCCTAATTTGCTTTATTTTTAAAAACGTTGAACGTCTTTACAAAAACTAATTATAGTTTTCAAATATAATGTCGGGCAAATTTGCCGGGAAAGAAAGAAAGAAAGAAAGAAAGAAAGAAAGAAAGAAAGAAAGAAAGAAAGAAAGAAAGAAAGAAAGAAAGAAAGAAAGAAAGAAAGAAAGAAAGAAAGAAAGAAAGACATGTGTTGGCACACAGACATAAATTTCATATGAAGAAAATGAATTGTTTAGTGGCTATTATGTCCATATATTACTTGTGGGTGTGTTTTTGATAAACATGTTTTCATATGGAGCCGATGCAGGTTCATCTGACCAGATACACAGAGTGATATAGACATATAACCTAATTTCCTAAAACTGTATTGCACCTTGCATCTTGCATCTTTAGCCAGTGGCTTCTCGTTTTGCAGTTCACGGACAGATGACGCACATATCTACTTCCCAGCATGCTCCAGTTGACGTGTCAGAGGCTTCCGCCATTTTGGATTGGTCAGCAACCCGTGTGACTTGTGTATTCGTGGCCGGTGACAGTTTGCAAAACGTTTTAATTGAATCACTACCCAGTTTGCTGCATGCGAGACGGCCGAGAAATGGAAGGGTTTTGTAACAGACAGTTATATATAGTGTTCAGCTTACTAGCTCTAAATTTATGTGTGTGTCAATGTTTTTATTTGCCTGGACTCGCCCCAGTAAATTACTGCAAGGAAGGGGCAAAAACAGAGACTTGCAAGGTACGTGGTACAACAAGTGAGCAAGTTGAGAGCTAGTGTCATGGCTCATGGCCAGTGACGACCGAGTAGGAACAGATATCCTCATAACTCAAACCTGGAGTGTACAAAGGATAAAACAAATGTCATTGGTCAGACAAATCACATACACTGATACAGTCTAACTTGAAACCTGCATGTCCAGTCCCTCCAATCCGATACCGGGAAGTGTTGAGGCCAAGCTGGATGATGGGGCTGAGCCTGATGGGGGAACTGTCAGGAAGTAGAAGAGGGTTAGGCACAGTAAAAGGCTTTCTGGTGAGGCACTGGGACAGGAGATGTAGCGGAATTGGTTTTAGGGAGACGGAAGCTAGTGTGAGCAACTGAAGGAAGGGAAGGGAGAAGGTTGCCCTTATTATAGGCCTAGGCCCCTGCCTCCCTCCCCCCCCCCCTTCCCATTGTGGACTCTGGCTGTAGCAACACAGGCATGAGGTGCAAGTCTGGAAAAGTTTTTGTTTCAATGCCTTCCTGTTTTATACAAGACCATGGCACATAAGCAGCATGCTACTGACTGTTATTGGGATATATTGATACTGTACACCCTTTCAAGATCCTGCCTCATCAAAAGATGGGGCTGCCCTGATTGTCAGCTTATGTGCCCTGTGAACCATTCATCGCATGGACCCTTCACCCCCTCATAGACATAGGTCTTAGGTTTATCGGCCCTCTGGCATTAACGCTTGGAAGATTTTCATCCTAAAACTCAACATCTTATTCAGCATGACATGTGGCCTGTCATACAGTACATTGGTAATGATTGCACATTTTTTGCCACCAATATTGAGATGTGATGCAGCTATTATAAGTCAGACACACTTAATACTACATGAAGCACAATGCCCAACCCGACCAAGTTGTCTGTGCCTGTATGCAGCATTAGTGATTGTACAGGTGACACGATGATGACGATGTCTTGAAAGATACCCTGCTGCATGGCTAAATAGTCTCAAAGTGAACAGAATAACACTTAATGAGATTTTACATATACATGAGTGAAACCTCCCCATACCCAACACCCTTGTGACTGGAAAAGAGAGTTCAGTATAGTGAAGTGTTCGGTATAGGGAGGTTTGATAGCATTGAAAGAATATATTTGGGACCAAGAAATTGTGTTCAGTATAGAGAGGTGTCCGGTATATGGAGGTGTTCGGTTAGAGAGGTTTTACTGTATTTTACGAAGTTATCTCTTTATGTTAATGATAATGAGGATTATGGGACCATTAGTATAGACAACTGCTGCTGCACCTCAAGGACCAGGGTTTTGGGAACGCACTCCCATCTGTGAAAAACAGTGCGATTCATGGGTATAGTCACAATTATTTTCAGGGCCAGAATTTCGCACAATTTTGCAAGAATCTATTTGGATTTTTTTGTCAATTTTCTTTTTAAAGAAAGACAAGTTTAGGAGAATCTTTACGAGAATGGATTCTTGCCAAAATTCTGGCCCTGCATTTGGGGCCACAATTTGCATTGAGCTCCACGTAGCCGATGTTCCAGAATCGGAGTCCATATTATGGGTATTAGGAGGGTCAAAAAAGAGTCTGTCATAACTGGGTGGAGAAAACGGCTCCAATTTGTTGTGGTTAATTTAAATAGATTTTAAGGAATTTTTTATCATGTGAATTGGACTTGGATGTCTTTCACTGAGGAAAGCTGGATCATGCAACAAGCCTAGTACTAGATATTTTATGTGGGCACCAGTAGGTCTCCTACATACTCGTGTGAACTCTAGCATGTGGGTTCTTCTAGCCTCAATGTTATGGGCGGCACATTAGTTACAACTTCAATTACCGAAGTGGGAGTGGATGTAAAAGCGCTGCTCGCTCTTACTAGAGCTTGTCTGTGAACTCTTTCTACTTTCTGTATGAGAACACACTAGAACCTTGGACAGATGGAGGCCTAGTTCAATGGAGACTCGCGTAACAGTTCAGCGATTTTGCTACGACTGCAAAGGGGTATACTACATGGGTGGTCAGTGTGTTACCGAAAACAGAGTTTTTCACTGAGAGTGAGGCCTAGTAGTTTTTTAAGAGAGAACTTGTTTTATATTCCAGCTGTTCAGATCTATTTGTGTGTTTTCACCGTTGTATTGACTGAACAATGAAGTCTGTTTTGTTGATATTTAAAAACATCCTCCAAAGATGACACCAGTTTTTTGGTGGCCACTTTACTAGCACTTTGCAGGAATAATGTGGTCCCCTCTTATAAGGCCACCCCAAATGTCGCCAAAATGTGGCCTCATAAGAAGGGTGGCCTTTCTTGAGGGGGAAAATATAATGTAAATACCATAGTTTCTGCACAAAAAAGATGAACTGATTTCAAAATCAAACATTTTAAATATGAACACTGTTAACATGAATATAAACAAAAGATCTTTTGTGGGTCTAATCTCGTGCAACATGTCAATTGCCAGACTGTTATTATGAATTCCTTTCACATATTACAGATGTGTACTTAGAAAAATACTGTGAAAGAACAGCAAATTAATAAAACTTAGGGGTAATAAGTACATTAGAAACAAAGAGAATAGATACATCTGCATTCATAAATTGGCGTTCAGAGCCTATGCTGCAAAAATATGGGACAAGTAAAATCAGATTCATTGCAGAGAAGTGACTTGCTTAGGGGGACAAGTATATTTTCTCTTCAACTTTTCCTGGGACAAGTGGCCAAAATCCTTAATGTCAAGCCATCCTTCAAAGAAGGCAAGGTTTTTCAATTCAATTATGATGATATTTACCAATGCCATATATACATGTATGGTAATTACTTGCCTTGAGAGTATTATGCTCTCAAGGCAAGATAATATACATGTATGGGACCGCCCCAACGACAGATCAAAAGGCGGTCTCTCAAAACAGGTGGTCTTTCATTAGAGGTACAACAACATGGAAAAGAGAGCACAGTGTTCTGAGAGAGTGGTCTTAAAAAGATATGCGGTCTCATTAGAGGGGTCTCTCAAGAGAGGTACCACTGTATATGTGTGTGTGTGCGTGCGTGTGCAAAGAGTCCCCAGGATTCCTTAATATTAAACCCCAGGTAAAACCCTGTAGTGGGACAGGGTGATTAGCTCCAAGAGCTCAACAATGAAAGCTATTGACTCTGTCTGGCGTCAGGGTTCAAAAGGTGCCATTATATGTTTTTCATTCATTATGGCTATGCATAGGCACATCCAGGGTTTTCTGCCAGCCTTTTTTTTGGGGGGGGGGGGGGTAGTATTTACTTTATATTAAATATTTATGATGTGATGCATAAATATTGATATCATGACAAGTACTTCATGTTATCTTTTAGGACATTGAAGACTAAAATTCAGTAATTTAATTCCTAAAAATAGGGTAGGCTGGGGTGAATGTGACTTATATTCTTTAGAATTGTGTGGGTTTACCCTCTCCTGAAAACCCTGACATGTACTTTTTGAAGAAAAGAATAACTGGTGCCAAAGGTTGCAGGTTCGAGCCCCGCTCGTTCCGAACATAAAATACAGATATAATCTGTCAATATCTTTATTTTCCACAATACACCCATTTGATTAGAAGTGCATGACAAGACAGATTGGTTAATGATCTTAATGTACACAAGAATTATCATAATCGTTTAAAAACCTGGACCCATTCAACTTAACTACTGGCCATTGTGCCCTGTTAGGATTTCATGCATTGGTCTTGATGCCCCAATGAGTGGCCTTCATGCCCATTTATATTCAAGATTGTGAAAGCCAATCTAGTCGTGTCCCAAAAGATATGAAGTTCCAGGCCTGCAATGATGTTGACCACACTAATGCTGCAATAGGCTGTAGGGGATGAGTAATCAGACTTGTCTGATTTAGGTAGATAGATCTTATTTTCTTTGTTCCAAGCTGTAGGAATAGAGCCAGAAGCCCAGCACTTATTGAAAGTGATTTGCATTGGTTTTTGAAGCTCAGAGCTGGTATTTTTTAGCATCAGCAGAATTTTGTCCGGTCGGGTGCAGAGTGCGAGTGTATATCAGAAATTGATTTGTGGGTCTCTACAAGTGAGATATCATGGTTGTGAGGTTCCATAAGGCTATGATCAAGTTAACAAATGTGTTCACATGGGTAAACCATATATGTGATTGAACTTCGGTGAATCTACAGTCTTGCGTATGAGGACAGCAGATAGGATTTTGGAGATTTCTGAGTCACCACAGGGAATTTCCCCATTTTTGTTCTCAAGTAGCTGAATGACAGTTCTGCCATATCCGTTAACAATGTTGGTAACTTTTTTCCATAGTTTAGGATCACATACATGATGCATACAGAGCAAATTTGACCTGTTTAGCCCTTTAGCTTGATAGTATTCATTTTGAAAGTGTGTGACTGCTGCTTTGTACAGCTTGTAAGTGGTGGGGTCCCCTTTGATGTAGTATTTCCTCTTCATTTCTTTGGCCTGAGATAGTAGGATCTTTACTTCATTTGTCATATAGGATTTTGAGTGAGTGCATATAATTTTTGTGGAATAACTTTGTTAGCACACAAGAGAATTCCTTCTGTCAATTCACTGCAGAGGGAAATAGAGGTTGGTGTGAATCCAATCATGTCTGCCTTAGGGAAATGTGCGAAGGTGCTTGTGGTTTCACTTTTCCGCGCTGCCTAGTTTGTGTTTCGAAGGTTCCACCTTGGGAACGGCTTTTTGTTTGTGTGTGTGTGAGGGAAGATGTATAAGAATAGGGAAGTGGTCATTGTTGAGGTTGATGTGGCTCTCAACTTACCAAGTCCATCCTTGCTCTAACCCTCTACCCAAGGACAAATCTGGAAAGCTTACATGATGCTTTCCACCTCTCTGGCGGATCTGCCTTTAATGAGTAAACTCAGAGTGTGTTTTTCGCACAAGTCCACCATTTTTTTTTTTGCCCCACAGACCATGCTATGCCATTCCTAGAATGAATCTTGCATGTGTGCCAGTTTTCCCACAAGAGATTGGGACTAAATTTATGATTAGGTCTTCCTGAAGTAAGGTGTTTGTAGTGGGATTTATTTTCAGAAGAAAAGTTTGAAGAGACTATCGTGGGATTTCCTCGGGGGTTTTTGTGGTACCTGCTGTATGCAACCACTGTCGTGACCAGTTGCATTGTTTTTTATGGTCACTAGGATGAGACAGAAGTCAATTTCTTTGTCAAATTTATCTGTAGTGACAGGTCACCTGCTGTATGTGGCCACTTTTTCTTGGCAGAAGGGGTGGCCACATACAGCAGGTACCACTGTACTTGCAATTAGTGTGTGTGGGGGGGGGGGGGGTTGTACCTTAGTTCCACCCACATGGTTTCTAGGCCTGGAGTCTGTAGGTCAGGTCTGGGTAGGGCTTTGAGGTCTTTCATATATCATAGCAACCCCTCCATGCGTGTCGGAGACCCTAGGCTTATAGATTAGTTAAAGTGTGTGTGTCAACACACACTTTTTTGTTTTTCCTGAAATTCTTTATTAAAGTGTGTGTGTCAACACACACTTTTCTGTTTTTCCTCGAATTTCTTTCTTCTTTCTTCTTTGCCAGCAATTTTGTCTGACACTTTTCTCGGACACTATTATACATAGAAACTCCAAACTTGGCATGATTGTACCTCTATACAAGGAGTTTGACCGTTTTGTACAAAGGAATTAAGATTTTTAAAATTATGCAAATTAGGGGCATTTGAAATTTTAAATCTTGAATATCTTCAACACTATAATAGATAGAGATGTCATTCCAACTTCTACTAGGGGGTTGTTGACCATTGCGTACCTAATGAATTTTAAATAAAAGTTGTAGCAATTTAAATTATGCTAAATAGCACCATTAGAAATTTCAAATCTTGAGTAACTTCAAAACTATAATACAGTGGTACCTGCAATTAAAGACCCCCCTACAGTCAACTAAAAGTGGTCTCATACTGCAGGTGGTCTTAAATTGGAGGTATATTTAACAAGGAAATACAGCAAAGGGTCTTGGAAGAGCGGTCTTAAAAAGACATGCGGTCTTAAATTGGAGGTGGTCTTTAGAGCAGGTACCACTGTAGATAGAAATGCCATTCCAACTTCTACTCCTGTGTTATGGAGTAGTTGTACATTACCATACCAATATGCTTTGAAGACACACACTGATTTGCTATACAGCAAATCACCTTTCCTAGTTTTAAATTCATTTCTCTTCATGTTGAAAAGCTGTCTATTTCCCATGTCTCTGATAGACAGATTATGTCCACACATCTCAATTTACCATAATCTATTATCAATTTTTGTGATGCATTGTATGAGTGGGAATTTAGTTGTAAATATATTTATCTTCATTATTCGGGGGGGGGGGGGTGTTGATGTTACAAAGTTGTAATTTTCTGAACAGTTCCTGAAATATGGAGTAGTTCTTGCTGTTTGTACAATGCTTATCGGTGCAGTTGACACACTTAGGAAGGTTGAAAGGTGACACAAGTATTGTGTTTGATCATGTTTTTTTTCAGCATTGATAGTATTAGACATTTTTTTTTTTTTTTTTTTTTTTTTTTTTTTTTTTTTTTGCAAAGTGTGCAGGGCTGGAAATTAACATTTCACTCACCCAAACCGGCAAAAATTCATAAATCTGCAAGGGTTTCCGTATCTTTTTTCAAATATTCTGTGTTTTTTGTAACCAGCAATGTGTAAACAATCACTAGCCAATCACAAAATTGACCAGCGTTTGGCTGGTGGCAGGAGCATATTTCGAGCCCGGATGTTATGTTCACAGTAAATGCCTGTTGATGAAATTCTTGTTTGCGATCTGGAATTTGATCCATGTGTCTGATAGTGTATGTGCACAGGGGTGAATAATTGTCATCAATATATGAGAACCAATGAGCCATTGGAGGATGTATGACCATAGTAGATATGTGGATGAATAGTCCACAGAGGCAAGTGGTCTTTATGGAGGAAAGTGTTTGTTGCCAGCTGCCGCAGTGTATGATTAACCCTTAAAGTGCTGATTTAAGATTGAGTCAACAGCTTTCCTTGGGACACTGTGGGCGTTGCGCGCAAAGTGTCCCGAGGAAAGCTGTTGACTAAGACTACTTTTTTGCTTCAGACAAGGCTTGCTGGTATTGAATGAAAGGTATCTTCATGAGGAATTTGACTCTTTTAACCATTATATTTTTAATGGTAATGAGAAAGCAACTATAGCAGTGATTAGCACTTCAAGGGTTAAAATGAAGTAGGGCACGCCACCTAGAGAGGGAAAAGTTAAATAATATGATAACAAGACTTATGTGGATCAAGAGCAATTCAAGCTTCAGTCGGTAAACTGATGTTAAAATGTTTCCATTACCAATTTTGTCACAGATAGATTGTTTATGGTATTTCAGGGAAGCTTTTACAAGATTGACAACTGGGGCAAGATCATGATTAGGGGCACAACACCAATTTTTAAGAAATGGGGTATGCACCATAGCTTGAAAAGTCCCAAGTTATTCCTTTGACCAGATTTGGATGACTTCATGTGATGGTGGTTTTGAAAAATTTGCATAGGGCATCAGATGTTTACACCACAGTTTGTAAGTTAATTATATGCATTGGCCACTGGTTAAAGTAGACCTATTTTTCACCAAAGGCAATCAAATCAGGTCAAGTTTCTCTGCAGTGTGAATGTTACGCCAAGAAAAAAGGATTATGGGGGTAACTTAAAAGGATCAGAAAACTGCTACCAGATTTGGCTATGTTTAACCCATGTTATTCCCACCTGCCCCAAGTAAAACTTTGAAACACAGTGAAAATATTTATAAATGAAAGCAGTCTCTGCTAATTTTCTACACACATATTCCTGGCCAAAAAAAAAAAGGAAAAAAAATCATCATCCTTTGGTTTTTCCAAGGACCCTGGGCGTAGAAGGAGCGAGTACTTCATTTCAGTATGATGTAGCATTGATTTTCTTTGTGTTGAGCTTTTAAAATGAAAGTGTAAACAATGTTGTGGATGCAAAGGGCTCTGTTTTCCTTGCAAAAAAAAGACAAAAAAAATAACAAGTGTGTTAACAGCCATTATCTTTTGTGTTTGTGGCTGCAAAATAAGGAGACATGGAATATAATTGGATTTATAAAGGAATGTGTTCCTGCTGCCAAGAAGATGTTTTGAAGTCGGTGATGTACAATGTAAACTTTATTGTAACATAGTGTAATTTGTTATCATTATTCATTAATAGGGCATTACAGGTCTGCACATAAACTGTAACAAAGCGCATAAATGGTAAGGGTGGGGGCTGGAAATGACATTGGCACCCATGTTACAGGCATAAATGGCGAGGTTGACTAAGTATGGGGCCTAGAGTTATGTTGTAACATGCATGCATTAAATGATAATTGGCTTTGAAGATACTACAAATGAATAATAATAATAGTGATGTTTGTTTTTGTGTCATTGGGATCATTGAACAGCCCTTGCTATTTGATTTGCTGCCCTCCAGTGATCATTTGCACCCTCCACTTCACTTCGGGTGCAAATGACCAGTCAGGCCGCAAATTGAATACTGCGGGCCTCAAATGATCTCAATGCCTGCAAAACAAACATTGTTGTATTTAAACTTTCCACACAGTGTACATGAACATAGTTAACATGGCTGGAAACTACAAAGAGACATAAATGATGCATATCATGACTGTCATGTCTTAAAAGCAAAAGGCCTGTTTTGAAAGTTGCATGCTTTTTCATTGCCATACATTTTAGGTCTTTGACTCTTCTTACGTTATTACCATCATTACTGCATCGTAATTAAGTTGCTCTGAAAAAAATGTTTACAAAAAACATTACGCAATATTGTGTATGAAGGAAGCAAGAAGCTGCATTGTGTCCAAGTTGCCCTTCAGACTTTGGTGGCTTCAGCTTCTAGACCCACAGTAACTGTAAAACAGTAATAGGAGAGTACCAATGGGTATTTTGGTGTTGTTAATTTCTACCTGGAGTGACATTGAAAGGTCAAGCTGGAGGTCAGAGTGATATAATGGTGTATATATTGGTGATGGTGGATTTTGGACCCAGTTACTATTAAATGTTAACTCTTAAAGTACTAATCATGGCTATAGTTGTTTTCTCATTACCATTAAACATATAATGCTTAAAAGATTCAAATTCCTCATGAAGATACATTTCATTGGAATACCAGCCAACCTAGTTTAAAGAAAAAAGTAGTCTTGGTCAACAGCTTTCCTTAGGACAACTTGCACGCATTGCGTGCAAAGCATCCCAAGGAAAGCTGTTGACTCAGTCTTAAATCAGCACTTTAAGGGTTAATAGGAAAGTGCCATGAGCTTTTCATTTGATGTAGTTAATCTGGACCTTGAGTGACTGTGAAAGGTCAGCTGGAAGCCAAGCTGACACATTGGCTATTACACTTCATGCCTGGACTATCATTCTATTGTCCCTTGACTTAGACCATCATTATCATATCAACAGAGCACAGGACTGTCATAGTCCTCTTGTTTAAAGTTGTTTTATATTACCAGCAGGGTCACCAGGAATACATGGTTCTTATTTTGGCCCCCAGATGCTATTGCCCCCCCCCCCCCCCCTTTTTTTTTTTTTTTTTTTTTTTTTAATTGTTTAATGTTAAAACAGGTTATCATGATTAAAGGGTAAGAAACCTTAGTTACGGTAGTGGTAATTCCAAAAAGATAACATGTTATCTTTGTCCTACAATTTTTACTCCTTCATCATGTATCAGAACTTAATACAGGTGTACCTACATATCTTAAATTACTAATTTTGAAACGGTAGTTTTAAACTGTAATAAAACTGCAGAATCACAAAGATTTTATTCACTGGATGTAGCTTCAGGGAAAAGTTAAATTTAAGTTAATATGCCTGGAAGTATGGTGCTTGTCAAATAAAAGCCAGTCTATTTTACAGACAGTGGTGATATGCTATACATGTATATACAATATGAAGTCAGTCATATATCATTTTCTTCCAACAAAAAATTAAAGTGATAAAACATGCAAGTCGTTACCTTCAAAGTTAGTGTTACATGCAAGTCATGTAAGTGTATCGATCCACACTTAACATTCCTATTTTGGCTGGAAAAAAATTTAGTTGGAGTGTACTTATTTTATCTGTGTGTACAGCACTGTTTACCTGAAATTGAACGGGAAATTTTTGAGTCTGCACTGACACACTGGATTTGGCATGCTCAAACTGTGACAGGCCTACAATAAGATTATTACTTGATCTGATTATATAACATACCTCAGCATAGGCAAAATATTTAGAAAAGTATTGCTAATTGATGGCCTTGATAAGTATGCGGATCTGTGTTTCTGCTTCATTGTGTTGAGTTATTTTAACACCGGTGTTCTTGTTTACATTACAGCCAGAAATTAAAGTGTTCGTGAACCGCTTGGACTCGGTGGAATCTGTATTACCATATGAGTACCACAGGTAAGATCTGTTTTTTTTCTTTGCGACATAAGTTTTCTGATATGATGCACAAACCAAGAATTGGAGTGAAACAGTTTGTCTAGCAGGACCAATTCTTTTGCTAATGCATTCTCACATTTCAGCTCAGCTGATCTGTTTGCATGCTGAGTTTTTCTAATCTGTAAACCCATCATCCGCAGTTGACATTTGTTACTTTTTCTTTGAAACCATTGGCCAGATCTTTGTCAAACTTGTTGGGGACCAACCTCATTCAATTGCTCAAGCTCCATTCATCTTGAGTTTTTGTGAGGGTCTGTCATCCATCTTCCTTCAACAATTCACATTTTCGACTTCTTCTCAAAAACTATCACCTAGACTCACTTCAAACTTGGTTGGGATGTGCCTTGGGTGGGTATCTACCAAGTTTTGTCAGTTGGTCACGCTTCAATGATTTTTGGATTTTTTATGATTTTTTTTTTTTTTTTTTGGGGGGGGGGCAAACCTTAATCTTCTCCAAAAACCGCTCACCCAATTGCTTTGATGTCACATAGGAACCCTCCTAGGGTCTTCTAGTTTTCAATTTGTTCACCAGGTGGCACTGCAATTTTTTTCTAATTTTTCATGATTTTTTTTTTTTTGTGTGTGTGTTTTTCCTATTTTTGACTTCTCCAAAACCATCAGTCAGATTAAGCTGAAACTTGGTGGATATGATCCTTGTGAAAGGGTCAAACCAGTTGTTCACTAGGTAGTGCTGCTAGGTTTTTACCGATTTTTAAAGATTATTTCAATTTGGGTACTTATCAGTAAATGCACCTTTCTTATTGATTACTATGCAAGTCAATGGGCATTCTAATGCTAATTCGCATATCCGACTTCTTCTCTGAAACCATCAACCAGATTGACGTCAAACATGGTGACAATGTACCTTGGCCGGGTCTCTGCCAGGTTTGTTCAAATGGTCATACTCCAGTGATTTTTGAATTTTTTATTAATTATTTTTTGGTTCCTTTTTTTTGGACAAATCTTAAAAAATATTCTTTGAGACCGTTCACCCAATTGCTTTGATATCACACAGGAACACTCCTGGGGACTCCTGGTTCTTGCTTGGTTCACCAGGTGGCACTGCAATTTTTTCTTAATAATTTTGTGTGTTTTTGCTATTTTCAACTTTTTGTCCAGAACCGTCACTCAGATTAAGCTGAAACTGTGTGAATATATTCCTTGTGAAAAGGTCAAACAAAGTTGTTCACCAGGTGGCACTGCTGTGGATTCCTAATTTTGAATCAATTCTTCAATTTTGGTACTTATCGGTAAATGGACCTTTCCAATTGATTACTATGTGTCAATGGGCATTCTGGTGCTAATTCACATTTTGGACTTCTCTGTTGTAACTGTCCATCAGATTGACTTCAACGTTAGTGGCAATATACCTTGGGTGGGTCTCTACCAAATTTGTTAATTTGTCATGCTCCAGTGATTTTTGGATCTTTTATGATTTTTTTTCTTGGGGGGGGGGGTCTTTTAAAAAGTTTTAATGGGAAAGTTTAACACGCGAATTTCCTGTAATGGTTGTACCTTCAATAATTTTGGCCAGATTTGCGTCAACTTTGGGGATGTACCTTTGACAAGTGTCTACCAATTTTGTCCTATCCCAAGTTCACAGAACATCAAGTATAATGAATCTCTAGGTTAGCTGAGCATGCTGTTCAGAAGGTTCTCTCATTGGAATTTTATGACTTCAAAAAAAGTAGGGATTAGTTACAAAGTAAGTCGGTGGGAGTTGCAAGGTAATTCACATTTTCGACTTCTTTTCCGAAATCGTGAACCAGATTTACTCAGCATGTGGTGGATGCTTCTTGGTAGGTGTCTGCTGTGTTTGTTTAAATTGTCACACCTGAGTGATTTTTAGACTTTTTTCTGTTTTCTTTTTCTTTCTTTTTTGGGGGGGTGGGTGGGTGGTAGTGCCAAACCTTTAAAACACTGGACCAATTGCTCTGGAATTGCGTAGAAAGACTTATGTAGACGTGTAGGTCAGCTAAATAAGGGTTGCTCAGCCAGTCCTCTTGTCATCAGAGAATTATTTAGTGATTGATAATGAAGTGGTATAAACCAAGGTGTGGAGAAAAAGATGGAGGACTCAGGTAAATGCTGAAAAAAAAGCTTTTAATTTGTAGGATTGCACTTATTTATGCACAACGGAGTGATAAAGCTTCAAATTCATAGTTGCTTAAAATAGCTGGAGCCAAAGGAGAAGAGATGGTGACGTTAATTTTGCAACTTTGAATTTGTCAGTATTTCTGCATGTTGATGGGTTATATAAAGCTATTATTGCTATTCATTAGCCAAATACCCAGTGGCTAAAAATGTGTCATTTGGCTTAAATACATTTTTGTTAGCAAATTGGCTAAGGATATTTCATGATTTATTAAAAGTTTGATGCACATATTCTTGATATTTTACATAATTGTGCTGATTTCTTGAACAAAACCATGAAGAATTTTGCTCCGAGTTTTCACAAACATACTCAGCGTTCAGCTGTTCAAGAGGTTAATATTATTTTAGCCAAATTGGTTACAGTTATAAAATTCCAAGCAGCAATTCTGAGTTTTAGGCACCTTTGCTGTGTGATATTTCACATTTTTAAAATTTATGTTTTCCATGTTCATGTGTAGGTGGTAGGCACATGTGAACAATGACACAGAGTTTGAACATGTTTAAGTGCATAACGTGTATGTTTTGTTTTCTTTTCTTCAGCTTTGATTTTTGTACCAGTGATGAGTCTAATTCTCCCGTGGAAAATCTAGGTCAGGTTGTATTTGGGGAGAGGATTCGCCCATCTCCATATAAAGTAAGTCACAAATGCCCTGTTTGCTTGTTTCCTTGTACATGTATTATAAATGAATTACCTCTGACAAGACGCAGTCCATCTTGCTCATGAATGTCATATAGTCAAATTTCTTGCAACACTTCCACATCATAATTATGCAATTTTAATCTGTCATCAAAGATCTGTACACCATATCCATACTTGTCACTGTCTTCTGCTTTTTTTTTTTAAATCAAAAACAGGTTAAACAGATCATCAGCCTAACATGTTTGGCAGTCAGAAATACCTAGATTTGCTTTTTTTTTGTGTGTGTGTGTGAAAAGCGCCATCTTGTCTTGGCTTAATATTTGAACCTACGACAAACCATATGAGAAATTGACGAATATTTGAACATAAAATAAAATGGTATTTAAATGGCATGTAAATGTGTAAATAGATTGGCACTTGCTTACAGAGCATGCCAGGAATTGCCTGCTTGTCAGAACAGACCACTCTCTGTCACTGTCCATCTTGTTGTGAAGAAAGTCACGAAATGCTTCTCAACATAGTAAACACGACCCATGTCATGAAATAAGTTGTAAGTTGTTAGCTTAGCTGACCCGCCAGTCAGCTGAGCTGTTAGGAAGATCTGTCGTCCATCCACAATTCACATTTTCGAGCTCTTCTCCAAAACTGGCAGCCAGATCATCTTCAAACATGGTCTGGATCTACCTTGAGTAGATCTCTACCAAATTTGTTCAAATGGTCACGCTCCATTGATTTTTGGGTTGTCTGTGATTTTTTTTTTTTTTTTGTTCTTTTTGGGGGCAAATCTTAAAAAAATCTTCTCCAAAACCACTCACCCAATTGCTTTGATATCACACAAGGACACTCCTAGGGACACCCAGCTCTTAATTTATTCACCAGGCAGCACTTCAATTTTTTTCTAATATTTTTTTCATGATTTTTGGTTTGGGTTTTTTTTTTTTCACAACTGTCACTCAGATTAAGCTGAAACATAATGGATATGTTCCTTGTGAAAGGGTCAAACAAAGTTGTTCACTAGGTGGCACTGCTGTGGATTCTTGATTTTTAACAACCTTTTCAATTCAGGTACTTATCAGTAAATTCACCTTTCCTATTGATTACTATGCAAGTCAATGGGCATTCTAATGCTCAATTTCATATATTTCACCACCAAGTAGCAATGTTTTGTTTTTAAAGGTCTCTTTAAATAGTCTTCAATTTTTCATGCTCCAGTAAAATGTATATAATAGCAGTGGTCTTAAATTGCCGGTATCACTATATCCAGTCTGTCAGGGTTGATTGTTCTAGTTTTGGAATGCTTCAAAAGTTGAAAATCAGAAGTCCAATGTTCCATTCCACCAGCTGCAGGTTGTTCTGTACGTCTGATAGGGAGAACCCCTGTGTGTCCTGGTCTTCATACTTGTAAAGTGTTTGTTCTCGGTTGTCTTAAGAGACATCTTTTTTATTTCTAGATTTCCTTTTTGAGAGAGGAGACATGTAAAGAGGTGTGCACCAAGACCTACACGAAAGATCCCAAGTCTCAGAAGAAGCTGGCATTCCTGAAGAAAGGCATTTTACAGAACTATGAGCATCACTGGTGAGTGGTCATTAGGCACAGCACTTAGGAAGGGTACACTGGACTTAGTATTCCAGTGAATACGTGATGGGCAGTGCACACAGATACTGAAACCTTGGCAGGTCTGTTGTGTATTTAATGACGTGGTCAGTCCCCGTAATGGAGATGTTTGTCCTAGACATTGCACTTGTGGAAGGATTTGCACCATGGTGCATTGTTGCCAAGGTTAGCAATGGCTAGGGTTATGCTTTGTTCATGAAGACACTGAGGGGTGATTCATCATGTCTTGGTAAAACAAAAGGCATATATACATAGATACATATTCGTGTCATTGATGTACATGGACATGCAATGGTGGCCCAGGCTGTCTGCATGTGAAATTGATCTTAGGGCGGTCTAGTATGGTTGGGGGTGAGGGGATGGGGGTGTTTGCTACGGTTGGAGAGATCCATTGCAATCAGAGCGATCCATGGTGAGTGAGGGAGTCCATTAGGGATAGGGATGCTAAGTGTACACTGTGGTGCAGGACAGCAAGGCAGTCTGCTGTGATTGGGGAAAGGCAGACTGTCCATGATGCTCAGTTGGAGGGAGGCTGTCCATTGTTCTTGTCTAGAAGGCAGGCTCACAATTACCTTGAAAACTTATAACGTCCCAGCATGTTTACCACAGTGCATCTTGAGAGATTGCTGGGGACAAGGTCAAAGCAGCGCGTACAGTATAACACTGTTGTGGTCGCAGTATGGCTGATGTCCTCATAATATTAGATGAAAGTAGCTTCCCCAGTGCAAACTGCCTTCTGCAATAGTAGAAGACAACTCTAAGGAAGAGCTACAATGATGGCTGCACTGTCGGAGGTTTAAGTTCAACTCATGGGGAATCCAAATAAGGTCTCTGTGTACAGTAAGTTTTCACTGTTTGTGATCAGTTTGATCCAGGTTTTCCTCTCAGTTTTGTCTGACGGCAACTGGTAAAAGCAGAGTCCAGGTGTCTCTCCTCTTAGAACTTGTGCACTTAGGCATGCAATATTTAATGTTTGACATTTTCTTTCTCAGGAATCGCATTAAGCTTGCGTCCTGCATCATAGACGCGAAAAATAAAGAAATGACGCCCAGAAATTAATAAAACAATTGTCATTTTGCGTCTCTGTGGACGCACGCACAAAAACGCGATGCATTTTGAATGATAGAATTGCAAAATTTACCCCAACTTAAAGCGGTCACTGTGTTTTGCATCCACCATTAGGCCAGCCTTAAAAATATTTCTGTTTCCTATAACAGGGCCTTGAAAAATTTGATGAGGCAGGGAGGATTTTCTTTTTTTTTTAACTACACATACCTACTACATATTACTGCAATATGGGCATCATGCCAGTACGGGGACTGATGGACTTAGTATTGATACAAGATAAACGAGATTGCAGGCTGAAAATTTTTCATTAAATCTGTATTAAAGCAAGAGACTCTGCCACAGATGAGGTTGTAGTGGGACAATATACGCTTCAGGCTGGTTTGCTGGCGCTGAGACAGAGTAGCCCTACTGTAAATACACCTCGGCTTGGCTTAAATTAGGGTGGGTCTTTTGCTATTTTAAACATGTACGGGGCTTGAAAAAAAAAAGGATAAGCGTAATTATAAAGTTGCCCTTTTTTTAAAAAATATCACAGAAGAAAGAAAAGAGTAAGCTATCAAATACAAATGTGTAGTTTTCATTTTCACTTGACAACAGCAGGGGAGGGGAGGGGTGGGGTGTATGATGAGGGTTCTGAGAGTAAGTATTACAAGTCATGAACTTACCTGAGACCTCGTTTGTGTGTATGTGCAGGGACGTGGATTAAGAGTTTTATTGCTCCATGGTCAAGTCAGATTTAATCTCGGGCAAGTTAAAATTAATAGGTATTTGCCAATTTTTTTTCGCTGGGAACTCTATTCCTCAAATTTTCATGACATAGTTACAAGTTGCAGTTGTTTGCAAGGCTGGCTACGGGGGGGGGGGGGGGGTGAGGTAGAGAGAGGGTCTAATCACTTAAAAAATCGGAGCTTTCGCAGCATGTGCGTGGGGCACCGATGGGTGATAATAGTCGCTAATTGATAAACATTCCAAGTTTAAACAAATACTTGGTCCGCAGTTGTATTCATCAGACCTTTATCTCTATCAACACAAGCAAACATTTTCACTGTCGTACACTAGTACATACGACTACGTTACGATAGCAAAGGTACCGGCAGTTATTATTGGTTTGCTGAGCAGGGTCACACAACTCACCGTCAGTGTGATCTGCCCCAACGATGTCAAAGCAGCGTCAAAATACAATAAAATTTGCATGGCGAATTCATCTGCAAATTAACATCAAATGCCATTTATCGGTGGGTTCTAACAGTGTTGGAAAAAATAGGTGCCTTGACGACTTCCAGTCACACACAAGTGACAGGCCACACAGCCTCCCAGGGTAGAGTGGATCTGCGGTGAACTGACCCTGTCTCACGGACTGATTTGGGACACAATTGGCTATTCCGGCTATCCCCTACCTTTGCGTATTTGCCTGTGACTCCAAATAATTGTTGCAATTAACACTGGAATCTTTATTTTCGCATGCTGCAATATAAACAAAGCTTCCCGTTTGTGTGTTCCCTCCGTAAATTACGGCAGATTCACACATGTTCAGTGGGCGGAAGCCATGATGAAAACACTGTAACACGAGCCGTGATTGGCTCATTTTTGCATGTGACTCAGTTGACCAATCGGGTGATGTGTTGTGCGTCAGACCACATGGCCAAAGCAGCTGTTTGTGTACAGTTGCAGGAAAGATGTCGACGGTGCGCGCACTCAATTTCAGATTTGAAATATTAAAATTTTCGTTTGAATTTGATTTAGGAACACCTTTTATTGCAAGGAACTTGCCAATACTGTATACGCAAATTTACTACGATGCACCGATATCATTCATGGTAGGTACGCAAACGATATGCGTTTACAGAACTGCCACACGGGGCATGCCGCCGTGCGAGTAGCGTTAAATCAAGCCTGAAAAAAAATTTTTTTTTTGCACTGTTGAAAAAAATTTTCCAACCACAACGTTTTGCGGACACCGGGCGCGTTATACGAAACAGAAATATTTAAATTAAGGCTGGCCTTATCAATATCATGATAATGTATTGTACTGATGGAATCCTCTGATGTTCGTCTTTCTATGTAACAAGCTCTCTTATTTGCTAAGAAAAAATTTAACCTGGGGTATCCCTCCAAAAATTTCCCAGAATGGGAATGGATGTATGTCATTTCACCTCATTATAAATGCGCTGAGAGCACTTCCAGGCTCTTCATTGGATGGATTTGATCACGTGCTGCTCACTGTCCAATCAAATTCATTGTTGCCCGTGTGCTTGTCTCATGCCGCAATGTTGGGAAGGTACAAGTCATATTACGCAAAGATTATTGGACCAAGATGTTAAATTTTCACATCATATTTTCACCAAGAAGACTCCCATCGAATAAATCTAGACTCAGATAAAGGCACGAGTGAAAATTTTATTACCGACGGCAAGGAAAATACGCAGATTAGTCATCGCACGGTTACAAGTGGACAAAGAGAACATTAGGCCTGACACGATGTTGTTGATCACCGTCTCCGGTGGGTCACGTGGCTATTAGTGTTTTTTTTTTTTTCTTTTTAACAAATTTGGTTGTTTTGATTTTATTGAAATGTTTGAATGGAACAAATCTGTATAACGGAATAAGATAGGAATAAAATTCATGATCGAAAGCCGGAAAAAATGTACGTTCAACATAGCGGAAAACCATGCCTGGGTGCATGCCCGTGACAAGCTGTGTACACTCGCTTGTGTGTTGCACGGCTTGTAGGCCTACCGTGTTGCTTGGGAAAAAAAGTGACCGCACTTAAGATCAGACACGTAACACCGCCTATGGCATCAAATTTTTTCAGATATATTGAAATAGAAAGTGCACAGAAATATAATGTTATTGTATATCAATGTTCAATCATGCTTGCTGCTTGTTGTGCAAGCAAGTTAAAAAAAAAACTCCTGTGGCACACGGTGTGCAATACCAGATACTGTCACTGGCACAGTGGCAGCGTCCTAGGGGTTAAGCCCCCTTCACAACCATTTTTTTGGTAGACCAGGGATGTATTATAGACTTAGTTGTAATAGCAGGTTCATGGGTAGATTGAATCCATCGTTGGCACAGTCAACAACTTTTAGACCCTTTTACATCAAGTTGGCATATTGGTAACTTTTTATTCAATCTTAATTTTGATACTAATGAGTACCTATGTGAGCATACAGACCCTATGTTATGTTCGTTTCTAGGCTTAAGTTAGCTGCATGTTTTATTTATTCATCATTTTGAGATATGTCGATTACCCCAAATAAAATCAATTAATCAAATTATATCAAATGAAGTCCAGTTTGCACAATTTCAGACTGGACCCACTATTTTTCCTGAAAAAGAAAAAAGATGGGTCCAATGGACCCATACTAAAAAATCCTTAATGTGACCCCTGTTTCTCTGATGGGAACTTGAATATACGCGTATCACACCGGCAAGAGTCAACACTGCATCTAGCGTACTACTCTACTGTGAGTCTGAACTGCTAGCTGTATTTCTCCCCGGCGATACCCCAAGATACATTGTGGTAAACATGCTGTGATGTAATAAGGCGACAGGGTAATTGTGATTAAAAACAGGTAGACTGTGTTCACTATGATTAAAAACGGACAGACTGTCCATTGTGATTATGAAGAATGATAAAATGGCAGTTTTTATAAAAGTTGTTGATAAGTTTATGGAATGATATTGTTGGTGTTCCGTAGATTGATGTATCCTAATGATTGGTGGGGGGGGGGGGAGTGACCAACTTTATGACTTTATGGACATAGATCGGTATTGCTTCATGACCATATGCAAAGTGGTGCATGGTGGTATGGAGGAAGACCAGCGTTACTATACACATAATTATTCATTTCAGGATCATAGACAATATGCCAGTGACCTGGTGCTATGATGTGGAGGGGGACCAGAAATACTGCTCACCAGGATTCCCCATTGGTTGTTACGTCACCAAAGATCACAAAGGCAAGGATGCCTGTGTCACCAGTGTGAGTACTTGCTTGGGGATCCCATTCTGTCATAGGAAAAGTTCTTGTTTTCACAGAATTTTTACCTTTCGAAGTTCAACTGTTGTGCCAATCCCACAATGATTTCAAGGGTGATAAGTACATGACTAAATTACTGATCCACAACTGCTGCAGTGCAGACAACATCTCTATATGATATAGCAGCAGGAAAGTAGTGCCAGCCTACTTCTGGTTGAAAAATATAATAAGGAAACTCACCACATCAAACTGTGGTAAGCCGCAAAACTATGCACAATCTGAAACAATGCCACAACAATGAAATTTACCAAACTATTATGACAGAATGTAAGCGTATGTACGAACAGATCAGGTGTTGCTTCCATGTTTTGTGTGACCGTGCTGTAGGTGAGGCCACAAAAACCAGAATTCCATCCTGTATTCTTGGCACATGCACAAAAAGAAGTATCACACTATATCTCCCCCAAAGAAGGTGTGGCATATAGCTTTGCTCATGTCAGTTGGTCGGTAGACAGTAGAGAGACAGTGGTTTCCGCACCATAACACAAGAAGTTTTTGAGACAGGATTTTGATACTGCCCAGGTATATACTCCTATATAAGGGCTAGGTTAAAGAAAGGTGGTTGACCCTGACTCTATTTCCAAGGTCACGGAAGTGCAATTGTCAGTTTTGGTTTCCAAACAATAAATAGAGCAGTTTTTATGATATGGCCTGTGTATTGCACAGGATCTTGGTCCTTATCCAGGCCTGGGACAAGTTCAAAGATGGGTTACTGACCTAAATTCAAAACGTGTCTTGTTCATTTTCTTCTCTTCTGTTTTGAAAGTAGAAGATTGAATGACCTGTAGGCGATATATTGTACAAACATGTCTCGTTTATATAGAATGTTACCGACAGGAAGAACTATAAACCTCGGGATGGACTGTCAACCCGAAGCAAAGCTAAGGGTTGACCGTCCATTCCTCAGGTTTACAATTCTCGTTTATATAGAATGTTACCGACAGGAAGAATTGTAAACCTGAGTGATGGACTGTCAACCCTCAGCTTTGCTTCAGGTTGACAGTCCATCCCGAAGGTTTACAGTTCTTCCTGTCCCACAAAGGCAAGGACACCGTTTCCTTTATTATACCGAAGAACAATAAATTAACAAATATCATGTCACTTTCAATCCATTTTAATAAATCAACAATCATTTACATGACATAAATTATCGTAGGCCTATTTGGCATGTCTGTTTTGGGGGATCAAGGCCGGGTCAAATGTGCAGTGCCCAGAGTGACAAATTTGGCAGCGGGCAACAGTAATTTCCTTGTGGTTAACAGTAAAAACTGTAATATGCCCACTTAGCCAATCAGAACACTAGATTAATGCCTGAGGTATGAAAATGTCACCAGGGGCTTTTGTTTATCTGTGGGTCTGTCCGAGACTTGCCTTTTTGAAAATGACCATTGGCCAGTGTCTCCTTTTGTGGCACATATATTCAATAGTGTTTGACCTACAAGCATGAGGTTTAGCAAGCTTATTAACCAGCATATGAAGATGTGTGTTTGGAGTTTTTATTTGTCCATGAATCTGTCCTGTGTTGTTGGCTTGGTGAAAAGGACCATTGCCCAATGTCAAATTTGTGTCATGCGTATCTCCAAAAGAATTTAACAGATGATATGATACTTCGCTAGCATATAAACTCTTTCAGTGCCAAATTTTGGACTGAGTCAACAGCTTTTGGTGTGTCCAATGCACACCAAAAAAAGCTGTTGACCTGCGATATTCTCTCTGCAGCTATAGGCATATTGGTACTTGAATGAAAGGTCGTTTTATGAGGAATACATATCTGGGATCCTAATGATAATAATATTCAGACTAGTCTAGATCAACTTTAGTTGTGATTGGCACTGAAAGATGTAATAAGTATATAAAGATGTGCATCTGGGGTTTTGTTTGTTTTCCCTTCAGTGCATCTCTCTGACACTCCTGACTTACTGAAAATGACCGTTGCCCAATGTTAAACTAGTGTTGCATGCTACTAAAAGTGTCTGACTACAGTAAGTAAGATTTATATGAATGTTAATCAGCATATGAAGATGCATGCATCTGGCTTTATTTGCCTGTATGTCTGCCTGAAACCCATGAAATACGGAAAATTGGCATTGTTTGATGCCAAACATTTGTACTTTTACAGGCCACAGCAGTGAACAAAAAACTCATAACCTTTTATGTTTGATTCTACGAGACTTCCAATCCAAAGTCTAATTTGTTAAACCTTTCATTCACACCATATTATTCCTGTGGACATCTGATGCTATTGTGTTAATTAACAACACTTACATTTCCCAAATGGCCATAAATACAGTGATGGTTGGGGTATCTGTGTCCTGTGGCCATTTTTCCAGTTGAGCATGTGAGTTGCCATTTTTTATCCCCTGCCCACGAAGTGGGCGAGGGGATATGGTAATGGGCACCGTCCGTCCGGCCGAAATAAATTTAGTCCGACCCATATCTTCTACATTATTAATGCTACCTCTTCGAATTTTTTATGGTGGGTAGCCCTTAGGTAGTAGGTGTGCATAGGCATTGTTTTGTGTGGCTAATTACTTGCATTAATTAATTAACAAAGTTCGTTAAGCAAGACAAACTTTGTCCGGGCCATATCTTCTAAACTATTAATGCTAGCCCTTTGAATTTTTTATAGTGGGTAGACCTTAGGTAGTAGGTGTGCATAGGCATTGTTTTCTGTGACTAATTACTTCCATTAATTAATTAATTAATTAACAAAGTTCGTTAAGGAAGACAAATTTTGTCCGAGCCATATCTTGTAAACTATTAATCCTATCCCTTTGAATTTTTTATGGTTGCTAGACCTTAGGTAGTAGGTGTGCATAGGCATTGTTTTGTGTGGCTAATTACTTTTATTAATTGATTAATTAAAAAAGTTTGTTAAGCAAGCTCAAGATTTGTCCGGGCCATATCTTCTAAAGTATTAATCCTATCCCTTTGAAATTTTTATGGCTAATAGACCTTAGGTAGTAAGTGTGCATAGGCATTGTTTTGTGTGGGTAATTACTTCCATTAATAAATACATGTAATTTACAAAGTTCATTAAGCAAGCTCAAGCTACAATACAAATTTTGTCCAAGCCATATCTTCCAAATTATTGATGCCAGCCCTTTGATTATTTTTGTAGTGGGTAGACCTTAGATAGTAGGTGTGCATAGGCATTGTTTTGTGTGGCTAATAACTTCCATTAATTAATTAATTAACAAAGTTCGTTAAGGAAGACAAATTTTGTCCGAGCCATATCTTCTAAACTATCATATCTTCTAAACTATTAATCCTATCCCTTTGAATTTTTCTTGGTTGCTAGACCTTAGGTAGTAGGTGTGCATAGGCATTGTTTTGTGTGGCTAATTACTTTCATTAATTGATTTATTAACAAAGTTCGTTAAGCAAGCTCAAGATTTGTCTGGGCCATATTTTCTAATCTATTAATACCAACCCTTTGAAATTTTTATGGCTAATAGACCTTAGGTAGTAGATGTGCATAGGCACTGTTTTGCATGGCTAATTACTTTCATTGATTAATTAATTAATAAAGTTCATTAAGCAAGCTCAAGATACAATGCAATTTTGTGTGAAGCATAACTATGCAACTAAAAGTGGTAATCCTTTAAGATTTTCAGCGTTGGTAGACCAGAGGTAGGAGGTGTGCATAGGCAGAAATTTTTTTGACTAATTACTTTCCTTCATTAATATATTAATTTCTTTTCTTTTTTTTTTTTTTTTTTTTTGGTCTTTTTCATTTCAGCCAACTTTATTTTAAGTCCTACATGTTAAGGAAGATGTGAATAGCAAACAAACCCCTTCTGCACTGGTTCACCCTCATAAGGATGGGGGGGGGGGGGGTCAGTGGCTACTTGTTATAAGGGGGACACATAATGCATTTAAAGGCTCTCTGTATTTACTTCCATATTGCCACCAACAGAAACCTTTCGCATTTTACCAACTATAGTATACCAATGTACATCATTTGTATTTACCACCATGATTATTGTGGGCGGGGGATATGGCTAGCGTCAGCGGCTACTTGTTGAATCAGGTTTGTTTGAAATTTAAGTGTGCTGAGCCATTAGTTTGGTGCTTGATTTTAATGCATGGGAGGCAAAAAATTTTCTCTGTTACTGTGTTAGCCAGCCAAACAATGCCGGCATGGCAGTCAGTCTTTATGGTGTATGTGAGAACCTGAGGGTCACATGCTTCAATCACAAAACATCATGCATAGCTGGTTTATATGTCTACAAGCATGTACATTTTATCAGAGATAAACTTCAGTACTTGCTGATGGCTATTGTGATTTTGTTATAAAGATGAATAAGTTGCATCCACAGGTGAAAAAATTAATGTGTGGCCATTGTTTGTTACAATTTGAATCCTATGAATCCCTCGAAATGTGCAAAAATTAGAGTTACTTTGCACCCATGCAGTCCCAGTGATGACCATCAATGGCCATGATACCTCAATATCATGGAAAGCTTCGGAGTTCATGTGTTTTAGTAACTAGCTCTCCTGTTGGCTAAAATTAAAAAGTTAAAAAATATTAGCCAAAAACAATTGTATTTGGAAGAGAAGCATCCTTATATGTGTCAAAAACAGTTCTAACCACAGATCATTATGTGAGTCAAGGACAATCAAACGTCGTTATATGGATCAAAGACAACCCAAAATCATTATATGGGTAAAAAATAAAAGGATCATTGTATGGGCCAAGGACAACCAAAGATTATTTTATGGATCAAAAACCATGAAAGATCATCAAACAGCAAAGATCATTTTGTGGATCAAAGGCAAACAGAGATCATTCTTTGTAAAATTTGAGGCCGTGCCAGGATTTAGAATTCATCACAGTTTGGTTGCTACCTGATTAAACTTGTCAGATTTCTTGACAAGGTACTTGGACCTCATGTGAACCCTTTGTGTAGCTGGTTTGTAAAAAGTCTGGATTGGTTGCAATCCTGATGCAAATGAAACAAAATACATGGACTTTGCAGGGACACATTAGCATTGTTAACACGTGTAAAATCTTATTAGCAAGCACTAATACTAATAGTAAGGGCTCAATAAGGTCTTGGACAAGTTCAAAGATGGGTGACCTTGACTCAATTCCCAAAGTTACCGAGCCATTTTAGTGAATTTGATTCTCACATGATAACTTGAAAGGTTTTTGACATAGGCCTGTGCAATTGCAGATGATTACAGTCCTACATAAGGTCTTGAACGAACTTAAAGGTGGGTGACCTTGATTTAATTCCCAAGGTCACAGAGCCATTTTAGTCAATTTGGTTTTCAAGCGATAACTTGAAAAGTTCTTGACATAGGCCTGTCAAATTGGAGGTGATTACATTCCTTTATAAGGTGTCAAACGAGTGTAAAGCTGCAGGACCTTGATCCAGTTCCCAAGGTCACATTGCCATTTTAGTCAATTTGGTTTTCACGTGATAACTTGAAAAGTTTTTTGAATAGGGTTTTCAGATTGCACATGCTTATAGTCCTGAATAAGGTCTCGGATAAGCTCGAAGATGGGTGACTTTGATGCAGTTCCCAACGTCACAGATCCATTTTTTGTGAATATTGTTTTGACGTGATAACTTGAAAAGTTTTTTTAAATAGGGCTTTCATATTGCACATGCTTTTAGTCCTGAATAAGGTCTCGGGAGGGTTTGAAGAAGTGTGACCTTGACTCAATTCCCAAGGTCACATAGCCATTTTTGTGATTTGGCTTTCACACAATAATTTGTAAAAGGTTTGTGCATAGGAGTTTCATATTGCACATGCTTATAGTCCTGCATAAGGTGCCGAACGAGTTTGAAGTTGGGTGACCTTGACCCAATTCCCAAGGCCACAAAGCCACTTTAGTGAATTTGGTTTTCACACAATAAATTGAAAAGTTTTTAACATTCCTATCCTTTATAAGGTCTGAGACAAGTTGGAAGATGGATCACCTTGACCCCAAATCCCAACATCACAGAGCGGGGGGGGGGGGGGGGGGGCATAGATATAGCAATATCAGATTGCCTTTTAATCTATAGAGTGTACTGAGTTCTATCAGCTCGATACCTTGGTTTTTAGCCGTGTTGGATGTAATGTGCATTGTGTCTTTTTACAGGCTGAGTTTAAAGAAGCAGACACCTACTATGTGTTCAACCATGTAGACTTGGTTATCACCTACCACCCGAGTGATGAAGACTGGGGTGGCGCCGTCAAGATAGGAGATGGTGGTCGCCTCATTTCTGCCAAGTTGGAGCCACGCAGGTTAGTCTTTTACTGGGATCTGTGTACACCTGGGAGGAAACATTTTGCTGAAGTTACATGCAGTTTGGAATGGGAAGATTCAGAGAAATGTTAAATCTTCAGAACAGTTGCACACTATTATTCTGGGCACAGATGACACTGTTTGGTACTAACCTTTGACCTCTGTTGGTAAACTTGAGCTCGCTACATGATGGTCGCCTTTAGTGGCATCCTGGCCACATGTCCATTGAGTGTGGCTCTGTTCAGACAGATGTGTTGGACTGTTCTTGTGATGCTCAGCAAAGGATCATATGTTTGGGCACATCTCCTTACATAATATTTAGACTTTTAGTCATGGGACAGATTTTATTGGGACCATATGCCCCTGCAACATTGTTTATAAAACACAATAATAAAAATAGTGCTGTGGCTCTCCGCTTTTGTGCCGTGGCCCTATGTGACACAGGTGGCCTAGAAACACACAAAAAAGTAGCAGATGACATAACTAACATGTATGCATACTTGGTCACAACAGTCTTTAAAAACATATCTGGGCTAAACTACAGAAGTCTGGAAAATGTTTGGATACTGACAAATACAGCTTTGCGGTGGTTAATGGCTTGTAAAGAAAGAAATAGAGAGCAACTTGCATGCATCACATTTTTGTGTTCGTTCTTGACAAGTTGAAGATAAAAAACATGATTTTTTTTCTAACCTTTTATTATTGTTAATTCACGTTTAAAGTGTTTAAGTGATTTTAGTTCCATACAGCTGAGCTTTTGAGGGACTGTCATCCACCATCCTTTCACAGTTCGTGTTGTCAACATCTTCAAAACTCTCAGCCAGGTCCTTTCAAAACTTGATGGCCAAGTACTTTGTGTAGGTCTGCACCAAATATATACAGATGGTCATGCTCAAGTGATTTTTGATGATTTTTCAAAATAAATGTTTAGCACAGTTGACTTGTCAGTCAGTTAAGCTTATAACCTAATGGGGATGTACCTTGGGTGGGTCTCTACCAAGTCTGTTCAAATGGTCACACTTCAGTGGGGGTTTTTAGCTCAGCTGACTTGTCGGTCAGCTGAGCTTATCTTATGGTCCTCCGTCCGTCGTCCGTCAACAATTCACATTTTCGACTTCTTCTCCGAAACCATGAGCCAGATCCTCTTCAAACTTGGTGGGGATGTGCCTTGGGTAGGTGTCTACCAAGTTTGTTCAACTGGTCACGGTCCATTGATTTTAGGATTTTTAATGATTTTTTTTTTTGTTCTTTTTTGGGCAAATCTTAAAAAGTCTTCTTCTCTGAAACCGCTCACCCAATTACTTTGATATCACACAGAAACACTCCCTGGGACACCTAGTTCTTAATTTGTTCACCAGGTGGCGCTGCAATTTTTTTCTAATTTTGTATGAATATTTGTGTGTTATAGCTATTTTCAACTTCTTCTCCAGAACCGTCACTCAGATTAAGCTGAAACATGGTGGATATGTTCCTTATAGAAGGGTCAAACAAAATTGTTCACTATGTGGGAATGCCGCGGATTCCTGATTAATAACGATTTTTTTCAATTCGGGTACTTATCGGTCAATGCAGCTTTCCTATTGATTACTATGTAAGTCAATGGACATTCTAATGCTAATTCACATTTTCGACTTCTTCTCCAAAACCGTCATCCAGATTAACTTCAAACTTGGTGGGGACGTACCTTGGGTGGGTGTCTACCAGGTTTGTTCAAATGGTCATGCTCCAGTGATTTTTGGATTTTTAATGAATTTTTCGGGGGGGGTTTTGGACAAATCTTAAAAAATCTGCTTCTCCAAAAGCGCTTACTCACTTGGTCTGATATCATACGGGAAGACACCTAGGGACTTCTTGTTCTTAATTTGTTCACCCGGTGGGGCTGCAATTTTTTTCTAATTTTTTATGAATTTTTGTGTGTTATAGCTATTTTCGACTTCTTCTCCAGAACCGTCATTCAGATTAAGCTGAAACATGGTGGATATGTTCCTTGTAAAAGGGTCAAACAAAGTTGTTCACTATGTGGGAATGCTGAGGATTCCTGATTTTTAAGCATTTTTTTTTTTTCAATTCGGGTACTTATCGGTCAATGTTATTGTTAATATCTTTCCTATTGATTACTATGTAAGTCAGTGGACATTCTAATGCTAATTCAGTTTTTCGACATCTTCTCCAAAACCATCATCCAGATTAACTTCAAACTTGGTGGGGGTGTACCTTGGGTGAGCGTCTACCAGGTTTGTCCAAATGGTCATGTTCCAATGAATTTTGGATTTTTTTTATGATTTTTTTTTTAAATCTTTACAAAAGTTTTAAGAGGAAAGTTTAACATGGGAATTTCTAGTAATGGTTATAACTTAAATAATTTTGGCCAGATTTACTTCAAACTTGCTGGGGATGTGCCTTGTGTGGATCTCTACCAAGTATGTTCAAATGGTCACGCTCGATTGATTTTTGGAATTTTTATGAATTTTTTTGTTCCTTTTTGGGGCAAGCCTTAAGAACTCTTCACCTCTGAAACTGCTCACCCAATTTTTTTGATATCGAACATAAACACTCCCAGGGACACGTAGTTCCCAATTTGTTCACCAGGTGGCGCTGCAATTTTTTTTTTTTTTAAATGAATTTTATGGTTTTGCTATTTTTCACTTGTTCTCCGAATCGTCACTCAGATTAAGCTGAAATGTGATGGATATGTTCTTGTGGAAGGGTGAAACAAAGTTGTTTACTAGGTGGCACTGCTTTAGGTTCCTGATTTTTAAGTATTTTCAACTTGGGTTATCGGTCAATGCATCTTTCCTATTGATTACTATGTAAGTCAATGGGCATTCTAATGCTAATTCACAGGACAACTGACATGAAATTTACTGTTTACTTGATAACTTGAGATCTGTTTTGAGTTAGTACTGTGATGCTGCACATGTTAATGTTTTTGTATGAAGGTCATGCTCAGACAGTACATGAATGACTTTGACCTCGTTTCTCGGGTCACAGTGCAACATACATGAATTTTACTTTTCATTATAACTTGAGAACTACTTGAACCTTGATGTTGCACATGTTAGTGTTCTTTTATAATGGTCAGACTTACTCAGAACATTGGTGACCTTGATCCTTTGCCAAGTTCGTAGAGCTGCAAGTGTGATGAATGTCAAGATCAGCTGAGCATGGGCTGTTCACACAGTCCTCTTGTTTGTATTGCTTTTTGGGTTCAATTTTTTCGACCAAATCTTAAAAAATTTCTGAAACTGCTCAGCTGATTGCTTGGAAATTGCATACAGACATTTTGGGGACCCCTTAGACCTTAATTTGTTCACCAGGTGGCACTGTATTATTTTAATATTGTCTTTTTCCTAATTTTTTGTGTATTATTGCTATTTTCAACTTCTGCAAAACCATCACTGATTGCTTTGAAACTTGGTGAAAATGTACTTTGTAGGAAGGTTAAACAAAGTTTTTCACCAGGTGATGCAAAACTATCACCCAGATTTTCTTCAATCTTAGTGGGGTGTACCTTGGACAAAAGGACCTTCTGCCCCCGTCCCTACTATTTCTATATCCCTCTGCACCACCTTTGGTGGCGAGGCAATTAGGTTGATCCATAGCACACATTGTGTCAGACAACACAGGCAGATGCATGTTTATGTTTTGGGCTGTTGTACTTGGTGCAACCACATCCATTCATAGTTGAGTGTAAAATTCAGTTTTCCAATAATGTCATAAATAAGTGAAAATTAAATCTGTTCACTTAAAAATTCTCAGGTGTGTGTGGGTGGGTGTGGGTGTGGTGCAGGGGCATACAGTACTGAGTGCCATTTGTAAAAATGCAGTCAGGCTCAAAGCACATTTTATGTCTCGTTTTTTTCCTGTTAACAGAATTTGATTAGACATACTTTATGCACGGACAAGGCACCAGACTAGAAGTACATAGTAACTGGTCTACTTTTATTTCCTCACACTTTGGATCAAGTGTGGAAAAAAGCCAAGAAACTTGGAAATGGGTGAGGGCAGTCTGCTGTGTCTTTGAAGAAACATGGTGCCAAGTGGCTCAAGTGTATCAAAAAACGCATTGACTGGTTCTCATCATAGAAAGCAAAAAGTAGCTGGTGTGTATGTTAAAAAAAAAAAAAAAAGAAAATATCTTCGGGTTATAAAACAAAGAAGCTGATCTTCATGTGGTAAAACAAAAAGTAGCTGACCTTCATCTGTCATATATAAAGTTAAAAATAGCTGTTCTTTATGCCAAAATGCAAAAGGTAGCTGGTCTTTATGTCATAAAGCAAAAAGTAAATGGTCTTCATGTCATGAAGCAAAAAAATAGTGGTCTTTATGTGATAAAGCAGAAAGTAGAGCTCTAGTGTACATGTGTATGTCATGAAACAAAAAGTAGTGGTCTCTGTGTGATAAAGCAGAAATTCGAGCTCTACTGTATATGTCATAAAACAAAAAGTAGTGGTCTCAGTGTGATAAAGCAGAAAGTAAAGCTCTAGTGTATATGTCATAAAACAGAAAGTAGTGGTCTCAGTGTGATAAAGCAGAAAGTAAAGCTCTGCTGTATATGTCATAAAACAAAAAGTAGTAGTCTCTGTGTGATAAAGCAGAAAGTAGAGCTCTGGTGTATATGTCCTGAAGGAAGAAGTACCTGGTCTGTATAGACATGTATATAGTGAAACAAAAAAGTAACTGGATATGAAGCAGGTGGTCTCTCACTGGATGTTAAATGACATTGCAGAGGTGTAACTGGGAATCAGATTAATGTGGTCTTTGAAAAGCAAGTGGTATCACATTGGAGTGGTCTGTCAAAGAAAAAATGTGTAAACATATACCTTAACTTTGAAGTAAGTATTATGGGGACATGTTGCAGTCAATGTGCTTTTATTGGCTTGCATTTTTTTGCAGCATCAAGCACAAGAAGACGGGAAAAGATGGCTGCAAAGCACGTGACCCCATGGGCATCCCTGGCACGTTTGGCAAGGATATGAAGAAACTGCCTGTTACCTACACATACAGTGTGCGATTTATGGTGCGAGTACCCTTTAATCTCAGTATCCTTTGCTGAGAACTAGCAGACCATAAAAGTTCTTAGTCCCAACTGAAGACTGCGTGTTTGCATCTTTCCTTCCGTCTGTCCATCTGTGTGACACAGCTTGTCTTTGTCATATTTCCCATACTATAACACATGCCCTTACCAAATTTGGTAGGTGGATACAATGTACATGTGCTTCATTGGATAGGGATGTGTCACACACTGAAATTGGCTCACTGACCCGACCCCCACCCCCACCACCCACCAAGCATTGACATGTGCAGGCCATATTTTCTATACCATATTATCTGCAGCTACCAGTGCATCAACAGTGGCCCACTGTGACCTTGATCTCCGACCCCATGTGTGTACATGTGGTTGTGTATAAATGTATCTGTGCATGCACTACGTATACAGAGTTGATAAAAAGTAGGCTTTACCTTGCCATGTGGCATGAAGCTGTATGTCATGCATACAATGAATATTTTGTATCCATTTTATGCGAGACTCTTGAGCTTGAATCTGCATTGAAAACACAATAGGTTTTGCTGTATTGTTTACATTTAAAGATTCCACGTAGTTTCTCATTTTGCATGCAGCACTGGACAGTAATCCACAAACTGTAACAGAGAGTGGTTCATATTTTGACAAAACCATGAAAAAAACTCCAAAACCACTTAGCTGATCGCTTGGTAATTGCATAGGAACACTTCTGGGGACCCCCTAGACCTTAATTTGTCACCTGTTGATGCATTTTCTTTTTTACTTCTTTTTTTTTTTTTAAGAATTTTGTTTTTGTTTGTGTGTGTGTGTGTGTGTGTGTTTGCTACTCTGAATTGGGGAAGACTTTGATATTGCAAACAGTGATGATAGTCTTATGAAAAATGACCTTGATATTGTTTCGGAGGTTGCAGGAGTCCCTGTATTTAAGGTCAGCTGAGCACAGGACACTCACAGTCCTCTAGTTGATAGCACATATTTGGAAAACTAAAGATCTACAAAATCTCTGACACAGTTTTTAAGCCACAGTAGCAGTCATTACTTCTCTGGTAAAAGTTTGAAATTTGAATAATCTAGAGGTGATTTATATCCACATTTGCATTGGGGTCTGACATTGGACTTGTTTACCAATGAGTTTTATGTTTATAAATTCAACAAATAGCTCACAAAGTATAAACATATTGGAAATCTGTTGAACATTTTCTTTTCAGAAATATATACTTTATTAATGGTTTCAATTATTCTTTCCAGTCTATGAGCCATGATTAGTAATAGTTACCAAAAAATGCTTCTGGTGTTTTACCTGGCCTTAGAGGCCTTCCTGAAAAGAGGAAAAATGAAATAATGTATTTTTGACAAGACAGAATGATACCTGCTGAAAGTACATATATTTTATTGTTGTTCATATTTTAACATAACACAAAGAAAGATCTGTTAGCAGCATTGCCTTTGATAATGACTGTGGAGCTGAAGTAATATTAAACACACAAATAGGAGTATATTAGTTTTTGTACATGCTAGGTCCTATAGTTCCGTTTTTTTTTTTTTTTTACATTGTGGACTGAAGTTACTGGTGTGTGTGTTTTGCAGAAAAATAGCAAGATAAAGTGGTCATCACGCTGGGATTACATCCTGGATTCTATGCCTCATACCAACATCCAGTGGTTCAGGTAGGAAGCTCCATGCAATACAAGACTTGGCCACCATACTTAATATTCTCTTCAAGTTACAAGGCAATGCTCTTGGTGTAGCCTCACCAAATTTATGTTTTTTTGTTTTTTTTTTTTGTTTTTTCGTTTTTTTGTAAGTTCTAGGGAATTATAACCGGAAAATGTGTTTGTGGTCATTGTAATCTAGACCCAAAAAATCATAAATACTGCGGAAGGGAAAAGATTGACAGTGTCAAGGTACAATGGAAAGTGTCTATCGAGGCTATGGATATCTGAAGAACAGTTATAAAAAACAGAGTCAGTTTATATGGACTAGGTATGTTTGTTATTGAGACCATGCTCTGACTATCTGTGGAATAGTTACAATAGAGGGGTCGGTTTACATGGAGGTAGTATGTATGCTTTGGATATCTGTGGAACAGTTGCTCGATTGGCGTCATTTTATGTGGAGTTAGATGTTGTAGGGTATTCAGACCAAGCTTTGACAATCTTCTTATGTAGAGTCAATATTTACATGTTTTTGAGACCATGTGTTAAGTATTTAGAGCACAGTTACAGCAGACAGCATCAGTTTATAATACAGTGTTGCATACACGTACATGTAGTATGTTGAACAGAGATGTGAGCTACATGTGTTAGGGACTGAAGCAGTCAATTATGATTACGAGATGGAGCACATATGCACATCACATAATATTTGTTCATTTTCTTTCCTTCTGTTTGAAAATAGAAGATTGAATGACATGTAGGTGATATATTATACTTGGAGGCAGTATACACAAAGGTTACACAGAGTGCAGAGTTAGTGTTAATCGTTTCAGCGGGATAAGGGAAAGTTTTTTAAGGTTGAATGTTAATTAATGATAATAAATTATTTGAATAAAATTTACTCAGAGATGAGAGAAAATACACAAACTTATGCGTAGTCAGACGAGGAATATGAAAAAAAAAATAGATTGCAGAGCATGGGAAAGAAGCAAGATGATGTCTAAAAAGAATACAAGAAATAATGGGCTGGGTTGAGAAAGATGGGTTTAGTTAACATTTTATACCAGGGTGTGCATCACTTACTGTAAATTGCTTTAATTTTGCTGTATTCTTATTTCTGCATATTTTGCTGATGGCACAAAACTGTGAAAATAAGAACACAGAGAAATAGTATTTTAACATTGTTTGAAGGGAATTCTGTCCAAAATAGTGAAATTAAAACTACAGAGAAATGTCAAAAATACAAAAACCATGAAAATTTATACGTGCGAAAATAAAGCGGTTTGCAGTACTTCCAGCGTGTCAGATTATTGCAGCATGTTGATTGTCAACATTGTTAGCAACAGGTGGAGCCACCATTACATGTCCACCAGTGACCTGTAAATGCAGGTTGAGATAGCTACCTTGGGGATAAACAGATCTGGCTTCACTGATTGGTCAGTTATTGCCAGCAGCAATCAATGTGTCATTATATGATGGGGTCCCATGTGCTGTAGGCTCTGCTGTTAGTGATGTATATGCCATTGCAGTGTCATGGATTGGTTGTTTTGTGTGAACAGCATCAAGAAGTATTGTAGGTGAAGTGTAGAGTCTTGAGCTCATGCCGTGTTAGCTGCAGCAGCTGGAAGGCTTCGGTGTGAATTATAACCTCATTGATTTTGTTTTGCAGTATCATGAACTCTTTGGTGATCGTGTTGTTCCTGTCAGGCATGGTGGCCATGATTATGCTGCGAACCCTGCATAAAGACATTGCACGATACAACCAGATGGACAGCTCTGTAAGTTAACCTATCCTTGTGGACTACTGGGCAAAGATAACCCATTCTTGTAACAGTTGCACATCAGAATATGAATATGATATGATTTATATCTGTTTTGATTGGCAGTTTGACTGATATCTATGTTGATGGACAGTTTGACTATCATCTGCATTGATTGACAGTGTGGCTGATATCAGTGTTGACTTGACAGTGTGACTGGCAACAGTGTGACTAGCCATTTTGATTGACAGTGTCACTGATATCAGTGTTGACTTGACAGTTTGATGATATCTGTTGAGCAACAGTGTGACTGATATCTGTGTTGGTGGATAGTTTGACTGATACCTGTTTTGTGTTGCTTGATAGTATGACTGATATCTGTTGATTAACAGTGTGGCTGATACTTATTTATTCATTCATTTGTTTATTTATTTATCTATGTATTCATACAGGGCAGCCCTGAACAGCAGGCAGGCTTCTTTCTATAGAGGCCATGTTCATCACATTCTCTCAAACAGTCACATTAGTATAGCAGATTTATAAGCTAACCCGACGTGAATCTTCTCATAAAAGCATGAAACTTTCTATAGTGGTTCTGCATGTCCCACTGATGATATTCAGATATGCTGCCAAAATTGATCTGACCTCTGGTGACCTTAAGAGGCAAATGATGTAATTTGCGAAGTTTGCACCATTTTGAACACTTTTTGTGTCAATTACATGTGTGCTTTGGCATAATCAACATTTGCAACATGTGAAAATTAATCTAAGTCATTTAATGTCAAAAGAGTACCTTACAGAATGGAGCTGTTGCTGATTATTTGTGCAGATTTATTGATGACCTTGCAAGATTAATTGCTTCTGCTGCTCTGAATAGCATTTCTTTTTGCTTCAAATTGAAAATCCTGTGCTTATTCAAGGCTGAAACATTTCCAGTGATTGAATTGGGTGATCATCAGCATTTAACAAGGTGGAAGGAGGCAAGAATTCCTCTGATGTGTTGATGGTGTTTTACCATAGACATTGTGTCACCATGACCTTTAATATGAACAAAGCAACAAAAATAAATCTTTACCCTTATTTGAATCATTAGTTTGTATGTTTTTAGATAAGTCTCCAAAATTTCTGTTGACATGGATTCTTTATGTTTTCCGTATTATCTGTGATTTTTAAAAACACTGGCACCCATGCTTGGCTGAATTTACACTGGATACAATTTCTTTAAATGGAGAATTTGCATAATTGTCCTTGTTATATATGCATATATTTATGTATGGATGTATGTACATATATATATATTGTGCAGTATACATGCATACATACAGTGGAACATCAATAACTCAGACTCCAATAATCTGAATTCCTCTGTTTCCAAACACAAAAGTATGGAAACAAGTTTTCCATTTTTAGCTATTATTGAATTCAGTAATTCAGATCTGTTTATCCGAACAGTTTCTCGTTCTTGTATGTTTGCAGGTCAAAATCTTCATTGTGCTGTGCAGAAAAGCCATCTATAATGTTAGAAGTAGAAGTTTAACAGTAGAAGTTTGTCTGTAGTATAGGTAGACAATATGCATCTGCTTTTAATTATGTATATATGGCCTGGTGCAAATAAGGTGTGACAAAACATGAATTTTTATTTTCCTACAATTCAATTTCATTTATAGCCAGAAACAAAGTTAAGACATTAAATTTTGAAAATAAAATACATGAAACTCTAAGAATTCATGTATGACTGTTTGACAGAATGTTATTTATGCATTTTTTTTTTTAAAAAATCCTGGATCCAGTTTATCCATATGTAAACATGTGAACTAGTCTGTTTGAATTTAAAAAGAAATTATACTTTTATGGTGTTCAGTTTCACACACCAGTCACTGAGCCATAATTTAGCATGAGTAATGAATTCAAATACACAAATCCTATACCATATTACATCACTCCAAATTGTAGTAATTTCAATTAGTACATTTAATTTTTGTCATTTTATAAAAAAAAAAAAAAACCTTCCTTAGCAACAAACAACATTCACCAAATGATACTTTGAGTATTCAAGAAGATGCATACAAATTTTTGACCAAATTGATTGCATTATTACATAGTTGTGGCAACAATAAATTGCTATTTAAAAAAGAATGTAACAGTTATGGTTGCGACACATTGGGTTTCAATGTAAAAGTCAGGGAGAAAGTGCCACTGACCTTTTTAAATGTGTGTACATTTAACATGTGAAGAAGATGTTTTCTGCATATAAATTATTCATCAATAAAGGGGACTTTGATGCGTCTATACATCACAAACCAAGCTTGTAATTCTTTTTTGCCATATATTTGTCTCTGTTGTATGAAATATTAATATGAATATTAGAAAACTTAAATGAAGTGTATTATATATCGAAAATATACATTAGTATGATTAAAGAAGGGTGATAAAACTTTGTTTTTGGAGATGTCTGTTCATAGGGTTGAATTAAGTACATGGTAATGATACCGTTATGGTTGCTATACATTGGGTCTCAATGTACAAGTCAGAGAGAAAGTACTACTGACATCCTAAAATACAAGTACATTATTTTTACATTTAATGAAGATCTTATTTCCACACACATTATTTATCAATGAAAGGGCGATTTGAGTTTTGTCACCTTTGTGTTCTGTGCCTTTTTGAGTTGTGTTACCTTCAAGCTTTCAACCGTTTCTTTGTTCTGTTGGTTATTGCCTGACTGCTCAGGTTGTTCATGCTTTGAAACCTGGACTTTCTGTGCCTTACGTCTTGTATTTTAGACAGCTTCAGTGGCCAACTTTTCTGATTTTTTCCTTTCCCTGTACTTTGCAGTTCTGGCTCTGTTTCTTCCCTCATATCTTCATCTAGTTTATGATTAGCTTCTCTTTTCTCCTTCATTAAAGTGTGTATGTCAACACGCACTTTTCTGTTTTTCCTCGAATTCTTTCTTTCTTTCTTTCTTTCTTTCTTTCTTTCTTTCTTTCTTTCTTTCTTTCTTTCTTTACCAGCAAATTTGTCCGACACTTTTCTCGGACACTATTATACATAGAAACTCTTCAAATTTTACATGTATCCCATTGAGTTTGCTAGTTGAGAGGACTACAGAGCGTTTGCCAGCGGTAGCCGTCGTTAGTCAGCGTTTGCCGACATTGAAAGGGTGTCAAACGCTGGTAAATGCCAACCAATGCTGGCTAACGCCAAGCCCCAAAAGGCTGAATTGGATTTGGGCATTTCCTAGCGTTAGTCGGCATTTCCTGATGTCTGTAACGCCGGGAACTGCCCTGAAACGCCGAAGCAAGTTACTAGTGTTTATTAGTATCTTGTTTTTCAACCTGTTCCAATCTAGTGCTGTGCCTGACAGGCCTAAAGTCCATTTTTACTACAAGCTTATCCATGTTGTCCAGTGGTCTGAAAATATTATCGTTGGTAATAAGGTGCCGCACTGGGCTGATGGTGCTAGGGACTGCTTCGCAACCATGACGGCATCCTAGTAATTATGAATATGGCTATAGTATGACTACAGCTTATGTGCATGGCATGTTGAGCTTGTAATAGGACTTTATATTGCACAGTTAATTTTCTGTCAATTTTATTATGAAGTTTTGACAGTGAAGACAAGATAGACTTACAGGTTTTGTGCAATTGTTTTGCTGATTACGCAAATGGCAACATGTAAATCTACACAATTCTCAGAAATATATGTTACTGGCTTACAAACAATACACTTATGGCTCTTACTGATTGGCATCTCTCATAAATTATAGTATTTAATCCTTTAAAAGTGTTATTATTTTCCAAAAGTGCAGGTTAGTATAGTTGTTAGGGTTGCAACAGAAGCGTTAGGGTTGCGACACAGTGCCTATTTGCCAGTAGCAAAGCCAGGACAAATGAACCACCACCAATACTGAAAGCAATAGATAGACACAAGTCCAGGAAAAGAGATAGGTATATTAAGTTAAAATATAGGCACTAACTATTATGTGCTATCAACTAATTAAGCTTGTGTTAGGGTTGCGACAAATGAGCAACAACGTGCAAAGGATACATGCAGCAGAAAAAGACAAACACCAACACCAAGAGTCTAACTACTTATGACTTAGCACTAGTCAGGCATTACTTTGCAGCTTTAATGTGTACTTATTATCATGTATAGCTACCTGGTAGCTAATTTTGATATTAAGCATATATCAGGTGAAATTTGGCTTCATTGGATTACATCTTTTAAAACAGTCATAGCAAGACAACATGGGCCTAAGATAGGACATATCATACACCAAACGAAACTCTAGGATCTTGTCTGTAGAGAAGAATTAATCAAGTTGACAGTGTTATGATTTCTGAAAAAAAAAATAAACTTCACAAAACACTGTTTCAGGTGCATGTCACACAAAACTGCTGCAAAAATGGCAACTTTAGAGGAACTTGATGACTTGTAGCTTACGAACCAGTAGACAAATTGAGCTGAAATTTGAAACAGATGTCCAGACTGAACCCTTTAAAGATATGAATTACGTTAATTAATAGCAGTGTTCATTCTTGGTCTGTAAAGAATGGGGCCCATGGGCCCCATAAGGCTGTGAAATAGGGGCCCATCCCTGCAAGGGATGGGCCAAGCTAGGGGGGTCCGGCGGCATGCACCCCCCCCCCCCCCAATCCCGGAAAATTTTAAAATAAAGCATGCCAAATGGTGCATTCTGAGACCAAAATCAAGCATTTTGAAGGTTTTATTGTGTAGTGAAAATTGTGTCTTTTTTGGTCAGTTTTTTTGTCTTCAGCGGTACTAATTCCTGTACAGCAGTATATGAATCATGTAAATGTTATCAACTGCACCAGGAAGGATCGGATCAGATTAGACTGTAATTCTGCACAAATAAAGGTTATTTTTTATACTTTTCGACTGCCAGTCACAGTGCATGCCTAGCCATAGCAAGTGGAGTCAGAGTGAAATATCCTCCTCTGGGCTTTTAATGTACCATCACTTTGTTACAGTGTCAATGAATTTGAAAGGCTTCTGATAAAACATGCTCAGATTCAGAACTGCAAAAATTATGACCAGACTCCACAGACATTCACAGTTGCATTATCATGCAATTCTTGAAGTTCATAAAAATATTCAAGGACAGAGGGATTTCAAACTCAAAACAGACAACTTCATTGTCCAACAAATAAATTAAATATAAACAATACTGGGAAGTGATATATTATGTTATCAGTTACCACTGTAATTAGTATTTCAATTATTTGTGTGACAAGTTCGATGAAATTATCTCTGCTGGCAGTACTAGGGCAAGTTGGATAAAATTATCTACCAGCAGTGCCACAAGTTTTCAGTATAAATGTTGGCTTCAACAGACTTCAACAACAAGGCAGCAAAGGAGAAAAAATTCTTCAAGTGCCTAAAATACAGCAGAAAATATCCATGACATTTGAAATTCACTCAAATCTCACTCATGTCAGTTTTATATTAAGTGTTTCACAATAATAAATAAATCATGAATAAATCAAGCTGCAACACAAGTAAGATTGAGATATATAATTTTATTACATAAATGACACCCGGTGTCTTTTGTGTAATACAATTATAAATCTAAATCTTGTGTTGCCGCAGGGGTCACACTAAGGATTTTTCAGTGTGGATCTGTTGGACCCATCTTTTTTCTTTTTCAGAAAAAATAGTGATCTCATGGACTGAGTCGATGGGTCCAGTTAGACTTCATTTTGTGTGATTTGATTGATTTTATTTGGTATGATCATGGAGGTACAAAGGGGCAGTATCTGATATCGCACACCTGTGCCATCGGGAATTTTTTTTTTTTTTTACTCTCTTGCACAAGCGGCATGTAGGTATATTGAGCATGCCTGGGCTGTTATTTTTGCGATTCATTCCACGAGATGGTCAGAAATTACACGATTTATATTTCTGTGCACTTTCTATTTCAATTTACCTGAAAAATTTGATGCCGTAGGAGGTGTCAAGAGCCTGATCTTAAGTGCGGTCACTTTTTTTTACTGAGCAACACGGTACAGGCCGTGCAACACAACACACGCAGGCGTACACAGCCTGTCACAGGCATGAATGATTTTTCGCCATGTTGTAGGCCTGCGTATATTTTTTGGGCCTGCGATGGTGAATTTCATTCCTCTCTTGTACTGTCATACAGATTTGTTCCATTCAAACAATGTAATAAAATCAAAGCGTCAAAATTTTGTTAAAAATCACCAACGACGACGTGAGGCATAGGAGACGGCAATCAACAACACATGATCGCATCGTGTTTACGCAAATCTTCGCTTGGTCCACGTGTGACCGTGCGGTGACTAATCTCCGTATTTCCTTTGCCTTCCGTTAGGAATTTACATTCGTGCCTTTATCTGTATCTATATTTGTTCGATGGAAGTCTGTTTGTTGAAGATATGATGTGAAAATTAAACATCTTGGTCCAATAATCTTCGCTTTAATACGACTTATTCCTCCCCAACACAGTGAACATGAGACAGGCACATGTACGGGTAACAACGAGTTTGATTGGACAGTGAGCGGCACGTGATCGAATTCACCCAATGAGGAGCCAGCGCATTTAAAATGAGATGAAATGACGTAAATTTTTGCTGGAATACCCCCGGAATATATTTTCTTAGCAAATAAGAGAGCTTGTTACAAACAAAGACGAGCATCATGGAATTCCACCAGTATAATGCATAATCATAGTCATCGTGGACAATGCAAAACACCGTGACTCTCACTCGATTTCTGTAGCTTTGAAAACCTACGCTCAGGTTGGAAATCATGAATTTATTACAAATGTTCATCAAGTATTCACAAGTTACAACAACATTAGAAAATGAGAAATTTAATATTTATACAGTGCGCCCGGCAGGCCCCGTCACTCAAAAATCAATGTGCGTCTTCCCTGAAAAAAGTGCGCTAATCCCGCAAGGCCGCACCCAAGAATGAACACTGTAATAGTACATAAATTTTCAAGAAAATTATAGTCAACTATTCTTTGGCTTCAAAAAAATAATGGCTTATTTGCACCAGGCCATATACCAATACAGACATACTGCTTATGTAGGAATTCTTTATTTCTTTCTTCTACTTTGTGTGTATGATTTTTTCTTTCTTTACAGGCAAATTTGTCCGACATTTCATTTGAAAACTATTGTATGTAGAAACTCCGAACTTGGCATGATTATACCTGCATACATGGAAGTCTTGAGTTTTTTTAAAGAGGCTTGATGGTTTTGAAAATTATGCAAATTAGGGCCATTTGAGAATTTAAATCTTGAATATCTTCAAAAGCAGTATAGCTACAGGTGCCAATCCAACTTCAGTTCATAGGTTTGTAACACTGCGCAGTTTTGTCATGTACATGTGACCTCTGAAGATCAAAGGTCAGTGTCATTTTGCCATTTGAAAGTTTCTCATCGAGCGATATCCAATTTCAGCCATGTCTGGCTAAAATTGTAGGTAATGCAGCACTGCACATTTTTGTAATTTACATGTGACCTCAAAAGATCAACAGTCAAGGTCAAGGTCATCCGGACACTGAAATTTGCATCTAATCATAAGCCTAATGGAATGTGAAGTACCAAAGGGTTTGAAGATTGTATTGCTTGACAGGGTTGCAACTGAAGGTAAATCACATTCAAAAAGTTAATTTAACTGTCATGTGGGGAGAATTGCATATCTCACGCATCAGGTTGAATGGTTATTTTGGATGGTGGCAAGTTACTGGCCTGACTAACTGCTGATGTACAAGCAGTTCGTTATGCCAGGGTTAATGTGCATGAGATAAACAATTGTATTGGCTCAAAATTGTATTGAGCAAAATAAATGTATGGCACTTTTCAAGTTTTGCTGAGCCAGGTCATGCATGTCTCATATTATGTGAAGTTAAGTATTGTTCTGAAGGGTCAAATAGGCCATGGTCCCAGAACAAGCATAGCCAATGAAGAATGAACAAAAGTTGTAGCATTTAATATTTACAACTTTTGAAGGCACAAAGACAGATTTGCTTTGAAGCAAATCTTCGCTGGTCATTCTGCTTTCTTTTGGTGATGACTTTATAACGCATTACAAATATGGCAAAATGTCATAGCCTGCCAAATACCTCTGCACCAAGTACATCAAAACAGTCCAAATCTTTTTTTGCACTGCTCACTGGGACTTCTGTGTAATTTGCCAAGAGGGCTGGTGAAACCATACAGTACTGCTCTAAGTAAAGAAATGCACCTATTAATGGTGGCTATAAGTCACTGGCATGTTACCTAATTGAATTTCTGGAGTTTGGATGTATGCAACCAGAGCTTAACTCTTTCAGTGCCAATCACGTCTAAAGTCCATCTAATTGAGTCACACTAGTCTAAATTATCATTAGGATGTCAGATTCATATTCCTCATAAAGAGACCTTTCATTCAAGTACCAGTACATGTATATCTATCATTCCAGAGAGAGTATCCTAGGTCAACAGTTTTTCTCAGTGCGCATTGGGCCGAATGCTATCCGAGAAAAGCTGTTGACTCAGTCCAAAATTTGGCCCTGAAAGAGTTCACCTTGACAGACTTAATGGCCGGGATGGCATAGAGAACACCCTCACCTGACCTAATGCTGGCTGACACAAATAATGCCGTTTGAAATTCAACCAATCTAAGGTAGATTGACCGAAGCTGAAGAAAACTGTGAGCGGACAAAGAACTAGTAGTCCTACTGCAAAGCATACACATTCAGGTTATGGGAATGCAGACATTGGCAAGTGTATTTGTTTTGTTTTGTTTTGTGTGTGTGTGTGTGTGTGTGTGTGTGTGTGTGTGTGTGTGTGTGTGTGTGTGTGTGTGGGTGGGTGGTTCAAAAGACCTTCTTGAAGTTTCAAGTCATGAGATTGACACCAAAGTGAGAAAATGTGTATTGGTACTTGAAGACACTAATTTGCTTGCAAAACTTGCTGCTGGAGGCATAACAGCACTAGCAGCAATTATGCCAAATGCCTAGCAGCCCTGTATAATGGAGCAAAACCTCATGCCCAAGCTAGACACAAAGGTGACCCAGATGCCCATCTTCCTGGCATAGCTTTTGCAGACTTACTGTTGTATATGGAAGCCTTTCGCCAGGGGGAGACCCTTTCTCCTGTCTTCAAATTAGGGAATTCAGCACAACTTCACACATCTTGCTTGTAACAATCAGGTGCAAGTCTTGTAAGCAAAGTCCACATCACTGGGCTGAAAAGAAGACTGCTGTCAGAGTTGCCTGACCTAAGAGCACAGACACAGGGGGAAGATATGCTTCTCGTCTTTGATCTATACTTTGGGGATGCCCTCAGGAAAGCGCGTGATTATGATAGGGATGCCCTCTATTTGGCAAAAGCAGAACAAGTGGTCCGTAAAGAAATAATTGCAAAAAAAGCCAATTTTGATGGATCCTTTAAGCCTGGTTTCCAGCACGATTCCATGCCATCAACAGTATTAGCACTTAACATGATCCAGGATAGTCCAATATCAAGGACCAGACACAAGTAGTCAGTGCCTCCAAAAGTGCTGCAGCTCTCTCCATATCCAAACTGCTGATGTTTAACAGTGTGAAACATGCACGCAGTTCAGACCTTCAAGGTACAGGACGCCACAGTTGCCATCATGAACCCACTGCAACTGTACATTGCATTAAAAATCCATGTAGTCACATGCAAAAGAATACTCATTGACATTCTTTTCCACCTGTGTTTATGTGTATTATATGATGATCTTCTGCAATTGACAGCAGACATGGCCAATGGAATCTGTCAGAAGATAGGTCCCCAGGAGGTTTGGGTAGTATTTGGTAGTGGGTCAAATTTCAGAAATATACCTGTACAAGAACTTGTGGCCATAGTGAATCCAGCGACTTGTGCTGCACGTCCCACTTTCCACGCATTTTCAGGGTGTGACACGGTGTCTTCCTGTCTAGAAAAAAGGAAACACAGTGCCTGGGAAACACCAGAAAACTTTCCAGAAGTTGGTGAGGCCTTTGAAGGGATGCTCAATATGTTGAGCGTAAGTGATACATCGATGGCTCAGCTTGAAAGATTTGTGGTGCTAATGTATGGCAGGACAAGTGACTGCATGTAGGTGAGTTGAGGCAAGAAAGCAGCTCTTCACTCAGAAGTCACGGACCCATGAGAACATCCCACCAACCCATGCAACTCTACAACAATGCATTCTATGGCCTACCTATCAAGCCAGTACCTGGAACCAGAACCGAACTCCAGAGCCACAGCTCACAAGCCCATCCAACTGGGGAGGGACAAATGGAGATGAAAATGGCAGCCAGTGGGGGTCAGCTTTTGGAGAAGTGTCCAAGAGCTGTCATGAACTGATTCATTGTGGATGTACAAAATCGTGCTCAGGAAGTTGCAAGTGTGCTGGGTCAGTGCTCAAACGTACTGGACTGTGTGCCTGATCAGGACAATGTTCAGACTCTCAATTGTATATGTGTCTTTTTGTCCAGAACCACTTCCTAGTAGTTGTTACCCTATTACGCAGTAACCTATGTACATATGGAAGTACCATTGGCCATGATGCGCACATTCTTCTGTACAATTTTGACACAGGCTGTATTAGCCCAAATAAGTTAAAGGGTCTTCAGCAAGTAACTACTCAGAAAATGTTTTGGAGCCTGTACCCGTTTACATGCGATATAGAAATGACGTGACTGCTACTGCTTTGAAAAAAAATTGTTGATGTTGATATTCATGTATTTGTTGAAAATATCTGGTTTGCTGTTGACCTGTTAGGAAACAAATAGAGTGACCCATCAGAGCACAATTAATGAAGTCAATGTGGACTTAAGGTCATAATGGGTCATATAAACATGAACTGTGGTTCTAAAACACATGGAAGCATAGGCACTGAACATGATTTTATCTTAATAATTTGTATTCCATTAGATGTTCTTTGAAGTGTAAAATTGTGGACCAGAATAGACATTATTGAAACCTCACAGCTAGCTTAGATGAGGTCATTGACCTCTCTGGGTCATTCCTTGTCATTTAATATTACGTAATATATTTGACCTTAAAGATGTAGAGTTGCACATGCATATCTTTGACATTTTAGGTAGGTTAAGTTTGGGCATTACAGTATCACAAAAAAAATGGATATCTGGGGTCATTGACCTCTCAAGGTCATCAGAGGTCACCTACCCTTTGGCACCGTATCTAAAATAAAAGTTAATATTATGTATAATCACTGTGGAAAGTTTCATGCTTTTATGAAAAAATGCACAATACCTCCCATATATCAACTTACCTGCTGTACTACATTGGTATAGATATAGTTTACAATAAAACATGGCTAGTAAATTTATGATTAAAAACTAGTTAATGAGAAAATGAATTGATGTTGGAGGTTGTAGACATAACATGAAGATGACTGGATGTTTGTGGTATAATAGGCCACAGACCACAGTTATAAAATCCTTCTATTTTTCAAGTTAGCATTTTTCAGTCTAAAAAATCAGCATTCTGGTATATTAAAATTTCGTGAACGGCATTTAACAGATAAAAATGTCAGAAAAACACGGATGGATTTTTGTCACATGATTCCCTACTCGTTAATTTGTGATAATTGAAATTCGAAACAACACGTGGATGTCAGCTTTATACAGGTGTATGAACTGTGCTCTTGCCAGGGTCACATCATTGTCCTTCGCCACCATAAGGTTCCCACCTGGCCTGGAAGACGGTGCACCTATGTGACCACCAATAAAGCAACTCTGTGATGCAGCAATGCTGACTGAGCTAACTGTGTTTAAACAGAAGCTACAGCATGCTGAAAACACAGTATTTTCACAATTACAGACTATCTCCGTTGGGATGCGCAACCAGCCAATCCCAACTGTGATCTGTAACCTAATACATGTGCTGTTGCTGTGCATGAGACTGTAATGACACAGAGCTAATGATCAAGGTGATAGTGCTTATACATGATAGGAACCACTGTTTTTTGCTTTGAAAGTATCAGAAATGGTGATTAGCTTACTTCAAAGTTTAAGGCTTTCCCCCTTAAACCAGCCAAAACTGGCTAGTGGTCAAATGTCGTCTGCTTCAGCATTTTCAACTAATTTCAACAGTAATGAAAAATAATTTTGACTGAGAATTGTAGATGAACCCTATCAAGATCATGTCCCAGGTCGGCAACTTTCCTTGGCTTAAGTTGGGCACTTAGTGCCCAACCCATGCCAAGGAAACTTATTGCTTCAAGTGTCAATTCAAGGGGGAAAGGGTTAAGCTGTTCTATCCTTTGGCACCCATAAAACTGAACATCCTTTGACCTGATTGGCTGTGAGTAAAAATGACTACATTGTCTGTGATACTTTGTCTTGTGAAATGGTTGTGCACCTTGGATACTGGCATGAACTTATCGGTCAGGTAACTTGGAGCACGTCTGTTCAAAATCTTTTACATGAAAATGGCTCAGTAAAACTGGTGTGGTGTCTTGAATTCTTTCAGTGCCAATCACGTCTTAAGTGGATCTACTTAAGTCAAACTAGTCTGAATTATCGTTAGGATCCCAGATTCGTATTCCTCATAGAAAGACCTTTCATTCAAGTACCAGTATGCCTATAGTTCCAGAAAGAATACCCCAGGTCAACAGCTTTTCTCGGCACAATGTGTGCCGAGAAAAGCTATTGACTCATTCCAAAATTTGGCACTGAAAGGGTTAATATGTATCCATTTGAGTTCTGTTAGCATATGTGACGCTCGTTCTACAACCTTTGCAAAGAATTGTCTCAGCTGACTGGTTTTGGAACTTTTGCATCATATATAAGGTCTTGGTGGAGCAATTTGACCACACAATATCACAATAGTCACATAATGGTAAAATCAAGGAATTCTAAAGAAGTAGAACTGAATTATAGAGACAAATGGAGACTCTTCTGAGTATATCAAGGTGTTAAGAAATTTTGGAGCATATACGTGACAGTATGTATTCTCAACATGTTTGTTCCAGGAAGGTTGTTGGTCAAGTCATGGTCCTAGGTATTTAAAACTAAAGGCCTGTTCAGTTTGTTTCCTGTCTACTGTTATATTCATTTGGTCACTGTTTTTTTTGAGTTTTGCATTAGTCCCCAACAGCATTCATTTTTTTATGTCTGTGTTGATTAACATTATGACTGATATCTGTTGATTGAGAGTATGACTGATATCTGTTGATCAACTGTTTGAATGTTACCTTTTAATTTATAGTATGACTGATATCTGTGCTGATTGACAGTTTGATATGTGTCGATTGACTGATATCTATGATGACTGACAGTTTGACTGATACCAGTATTGACTAACAGTTTGATATCTGTGTTGACTGACAGGTTGACTGATATCTGTGTTGACTTATATCCGTGTTGGTTCACAGGAGGACGCTCAGGAGGAGTTTGGCTGGAAGTTGGTTCATGGTGACGTGTTCAGGCCTCCACGTAAAGGCATGTTCCTGGCTGTGCTACTGGGCAGCGGTGTCCAAATCTTCTTCATGACAGTCATCACCCTGGGTATGTCCAATGATGTATATTTGTCTTTATTTTTGAAGGCATGAAATATGCACTAAACTCAGAAGATATGTAAAAAACAGTATACAGTGGTCCCCCTCTTATAAGGCCCCTCTCACCAGAGGCCACCCCTCTTATAAGGCCACCATTCTCAAGCAGAAAGTGTGGCATTTCCATTATATTGTCCCCCTCTAGAGAGGCCACCCCTCTTATAAGGCCACTTTTGGGCTGCATTTGGGGTGGCCTTATAAGAGGGGGACCACTGTATTTCCATTGATTTTGGATACAGTTGTGAAGAATTTCTTCGAGTTTTGCTTCAAAAGTGTTGAGGTGCCCTTATGTAGTCCTTACCCTATTAACAAGTGCCCTTTTTAGATTAAATGCCCTACCCTGGCGAAAAGCCGCAGAGACCATTGGTATATACCAGATACTTAACTCTTTTAGTGCCAATAATGTCTGAAGTTGATCTACTTAAGTCAAACAAGTCTGAATTATCATTAAGATCCCAGATTCATATTCCTCGTAAAAAGATAGCTCATTCAAGTACCTGCATGCCTATTGTTCCAGAGAAAATATTCCAAGTCAACAGCTTTTCTCGGCACCCATTTGGTGCAATGTGCGCCAACAAAAGCTGTTGACTCAGTCAAAAATTTGGCACTTGAAGAGTTAAATGCTGTACCTACTAGATTGGAGAGCAGTCACAATACTTTATTTATGAGCACCAGTCAAAATAAATATATGTACAATGCAGTAAAAGTGCTCTTAACACATATGGAGTAGCACTGAAGCAATGCTTACTGAACAAGTACAATTGTATGAGGCTTAAACAATGTACAATGTGTATGAGACGCTTGCTGGTTTTAGGAAGAACGCTGGTCCTCACATACACACACACAGAAAGTCTGCAGCAACTCAAATCCTTGCGTCCAAAAAGTCAGGATACGTAATGGAGAATTGTTCTAAAATGTAGGCTGGTCATGGCAGCAAACTACGTAATGTAAACTTGTCAGAGGTTCACATTTCATGTGATTTAGGATCTTAAGTGGGAATGGCTTTGACATTGATAAAAGTGTATTTTTTTACTTAAACTTAATCAAAGTGGTAATAGAAATCAGAATTACATTGGTAAAGTATATTTGTTGTGTAAAGAATTCTTTAATTTGAGTTTGTGATTTCATATGATAGTGGATGTTTGTCAAAGGTTTATAGAAGTACGATCCATTCACTAAGCTGATATCCTCCAGAAACTAGCCACACACCAAATGCTGTCTACTTCACTGTGTTTATGTTATGTTACTCTTCATAGGAAACATGTAACCCTTTCTGGGCTAAAGTAAAGGTGAGTCAGCAACTGTCTTTGGCTATGCTTACCCACAATTGTCACCAGAAACATTGTATATTAACAGAAAAACGTAAAAGCAGTTGGCTAGGTCCATCTGGGGTTTTTTGGTTGATTTGAGGAGGAAAAGATGAAGGATGAATGAGCTGATCATGAGGTGCATGATATCAGCATAGTCTCAGATATTAGCTATTGCCCATGCAGGGTGGGTACTTAATGCTAAAAGCTGTGGACTTGGTCTGAAATAAAGATGGAAGGGTTAAAGAGATTGTGTTTGTGTTGTAGTGTTTGCCTGTCTGGGATTCCTGTCTCCCGCAAACAGAGGAGCTCTCATGACTTGTGTTCTGGTAAGTACCAGTAGTGCCATCTCGTGGCAGCTGTGAGGACTGGTGGGTCAATATTATGACACTTTTTGCAGTCAGCAGGAGGTTATGGCTTGTGTACCTTACACAGTTCCAGCCATGTTCAAATAAACAGCATCCAAACACATTTGTTTTGGCTCAATGCATTCCCAGCGTGCATTGGAGACCCAAAGGCACATCAAATGCATCACCAACACATTGGCCTTGTTCCTCAATATAGTGCCTCTACATTACCATATGCACATTGGCCACTACACTACAGCTTCTGATGCAATGTGCAGCCATCAAATTTCAGGAGCATAAATTGACCAGTGCAATCATGTACATAAGTAAGCTTCTTTCTGTGTTGTAAAAGTACTTGAACTTTTAGCGGGCAGTGCATTTCATTTGCCTGCTTGGTTTGTTTGAGAGCTTTCCAATGTACAACCATTTATACAGAAAAACCATGTTGGGAAGTGCCTGCAGAAAAAGACAATGTAGGCCTGTATGTGATCCTCTGTGGACAAACAATATAATTTGTCATTTCAAAATATTATGCTCATTTATCAGCTAAATGGCAACTCACTATGCCAATAGATTTTGCATTTAACTATGAGACAGATTCTTCTTGTTGACATAAACACAATTTCTCCAGAAGTTTTTGAGCTAGGGCGTTGAAAGCCTTTTATATTACACAAGATTATAGTCCTCTATAAGGGCTGGGTCAAATACAAGATGGGTGACCTTGACCCCATTTCCAAGATCGCAGATCCACATCAGTGAATTCTTCAACACATATATGTAAACAAGATAACTTCAGAAGTTTAGGAGCTAGGGCTTTCATATTGTACAAGATTATAGTCCCCTATAAGGGCTCAATCAAGTTTGAAGGTAGGTGACCTTGACTTGATTCCCAAAGTCACAGAGTCACATTGGTGAATGTGGCTTCTAAATAACTTCAGAAGTTTTTGAGTAAGGCTTTTATATTCTTGGTCAAGTTTGAAGATGGACGACTTTGACCCCTTTTCCAGGGTCCCAGAGCCACATCAGTGAATTCTTTAACATGAACAAGATTGCTCCAGAAGGTTTAGAGTATAGTCCTATTTAAGGGCTTGACCAGGTTCCAAGATGGGTGACCTTGAACTCATTCCCAAGGTCACAGAGCCACATCTTTATTTGCGGGTCACTGCCATTATTAGGATGAGAACTTTGTAAGATTTGTAAGGGTGACAACTGATAAGGGCATATGAAAAGACATTTGATTTCTTGTTGGAAAATCAGCCTATTCTAGTTACAAATGTTTTTTTTCTTCCCTCTTCCAGGTACTGTATGTGTGTCTCGGTACGCCAGCTGGTTATGTTTCTGCCAGAGTTTATAAAAGTAAGTCGAGTGAATTGAAAGAAAGGTCTCGTTTTCCACCGTTGATTGTCATGCATGGGGACATTGGGTTCATCCAGAATAAAGTTGTATCAAATCTTCAAAATATTTCTGGTAAATAAGATGCAGTATGTTATTTGGCATCAGCCGTTCACCAGTGAGTGGCTTCAGAAGGCCAGGCCCAGGTACAAGGGGAACTCATAACTTTGCAAGGCTAAGCTGAAGTACAAGTGTTTTCTGATTATGTATAGATTCGCACATTAATGGAGGTTATGATGAGATCATTTTGAAAAAAATTATCTCAAAACTGCAATATTAATATTTTGTGACAAGGTAGGCTTTGTTTGTTTTTAGCAAATGAGTAAATAGCTCTTAACCCAACTACTTTTTAAGAAAATCATTTTGACCTAATCTGCAAGATTTGGAACTGCATTGGTCCAGTGGAGACTTAATGTTTCATTTGTATGTCTAAAGTTTGTCGTTGCTTTATCTTGCATACGCAAGTCTTTTGACACATGTTTAATTCCTAATTTAAACTGCTAAATATAAATCTGTGATTTGTTTTCAAGTGTTTGGAGGGGAGAAGTGGAAGTCAAACGTGTTGCTGACAGCTTTCACATGTCCAGGGTAAGCTGAGTAAACAATCTACAGACACTTGTAATTCTGCTTTACATCAACTCTTGTTATGTGATCAAAAATACATGCAACAGGTAAAATGTGAAAGGGATAGTTCTTGTGCCACCAGATTCAAACTTCTGCAAATTCCCCCCACCCCTTTTTAAGGGTCCGCCCCATTGGGGTGGACCCCTAAAAAGGGTCCTTTACATCACAAAGTAGGAGGTGCATGACAACGACCAGTTTTAGCATACTTTACTCAACAGTCAAAAGATTTTAGAGCGGTGCACTATAGTATGCAGCTGTGTATTCATCTGCAAAGTGCTGGCAAAATACTAGTCACAAACCTTCTGCCTGGTCCCATGAACAATGGAAATCTTAGTAGCTCTGAGTGTCATTATGCATCCCCTGCAGGAGGGCGTCTGCTTTTCCTCATACTTTTGTCCCCTTTTGACCTGTTGGCTCTAAATTTAGTACAGATAATCTATGGGTCTGGGAAATTTGTCCCATATAATAATATATAACCTTGAGGTCAAAGTCCGTGTCAAATCCTTGTTGCAATTCTCTGCTGACTCAGCAATTTTCACTTACGTGTATTGGCTTATACCTTCTTAATGGTGCATCGTGGACCCAAGGTTACTGTTAAGTGTAAATAGGAAAAAGTACCTATGGGCTTTCTATTTCTATGGTTTATATTAAGCCTGAGTGACCTGTATTTATCTTCAAGGCCGCTGAGTGGTGCACAATTGGATGACTTTACCATAGTATCTCAACAAGGATCGAACGCAACTTCACCATTTTTTTTTTTTGAGATGCACATTGTAGTGGACCAAATTCCTATTGAAAACCAGCTTCCTCTTATTTTTAAACTTATGAAACTTTTGAAGTATTTATTTGATGGCCACCTGGGTGACGCACAGTACAGCGGTCTCTGTCACCAGAACTTGCCCCAAGAATACATCCAAAAGTTCTCTTTCATTTCATAGACAACAATATGGAAATTGTATGTAAAGTATTCTACTGCAAAGTCTCCAAAAAAAAATGCAGAATTGAGGAAAAGAAAATTGGCGCTGATGGTAATCCGTTCTCTGGAGGCTATTTTATTTGAATTAAAGTAAAATGTAAAAGATGGTGTTTTGTTGTGACTTTATTAGATTTAATTTCCCATAATTTTTGCGAGTTTAATATTCCCCAATGGGATTTATTAGGAAATATTTATCCCGCGAAAAAATTTATGATTATACAGTATGTGGAACTGCTTCAAAACAATGGAGAATGTTTTGGTATTCAATGCTATACTGACAGACAATAAGAACTTTATATTCAGGGACATGTTCAGAAAAGCACATTGGCAGACATAGATGGTGTCTGGACTGCTGAGAGTGGCCTCTGCAAAGGTTGATACAAGATAGCAGACACAGGTGCAGAGCGTAGCATTATGTCCCATTGACCAATGATATATCGTAATGTTAACATGCATATTGGCGGATGTGATGGTATGCCCAGGGCAAAAAAAGAGCACCACACTAGGTAATACAGCCCGAGTGACGCAGTATAACTGACTGGACTAACTTGTCGGTATTCTGTTCATTCTCAAGGTACATGTACTATGGCACCAAGTGTGGGATCAATATAATATAATTTTCTCTTTTTGGGTGTTTTTGATATACGTCTAACACTGTGTATCTTATGGCAGCATCCTGTTCAGCATCTTCTTCCTGCTCAACCTGATCCTGTGGGGTAAGGGCAGCAGTGCAGCCATCCCCTTCACCACCCTCCTGGCCCTCCTCGCCCTCTGGTTCGGTGTGTCCGTCCCCCTCACCTTTGTGGGAGCCTACTTTGGCTTCAAGAAGCGTGCTGTGGAGCATCCTGTGAGGACCAATCAGATACCACGCCAGATCCCAGAGCAGACGTTCTACACAAAACCTGTGCCAGGGATTATCATGGGAGGAGTGCTGCCATTTGGCTGTATCTTCATCCAGCTGTTCTTCATCCTCAACTCCATCTGGTCACATCAAATGTACTACATGTTTGGCTTTCTCTTCCTCGTTTTCATCATCTTAGTCATCACCTGCTCCGAGGCCACCATCCTCCTCTGTTACTTCCACTTGTGTGCTGAGGTGAGTCAATCTTCTGTGTTTTTTTTCCATCAGTGTGTGGAGTTGAGCTGTTCTCTTGTACAGTCTCCACTTGTGATAAGGTGACTGTTTACATATGTAAATGTGTATGCCAAGATGACAGTGTAGAGGCATGTAAACATGTATGCCAGATGACAGGGTGTGGACCTATGAACATGTTTGCCTTCATGACCATGTGTAGACATGTAAAATGCATAACACGGTGACACTGTATAAACATGTATGCCAAAATGACAGCATATAGTTATGTAAACATGTATACCAAGGTGACAGCCTATAGACATGTAAACGTATGCCAGGTGACAGCATATAGATCTGTAAACATGTATGCCAGTGTGAGAGTGTATAGACATGTAAACATGTGTGCCAAGGTGACAGCATATAGATGTGTAAACATGTAGGCCAAGAATATTGCTGCCACTAGTCGCAACATTACATTTTCTACCTCGTTTACCTTGTTGCTAAGCACCTAATAACTGTAAAGTAGGATTACATATTCATGTGCACTACTGCATGTGCAGCACACTTTACCAAGTTGAGTTGTGAAGGCACGCCTTTTGTAGTACTTTGGCGACTTTCCACAACAAATTAAGGGGTAAATGGGAATAAAAATAGAAGGTAGCTTCTGTGTAGAACAGTAAAGTTTATTAGACACCCTCATAGAAAATGTTTTGCCAAATTAATAGCCTTTGGGAATTAGCAACTTCGGCAAAACGTTTTCTCCTCGGATGTCTTGATTAACTTTTATCATTCTGCACAGACGCTACATTCTATTTTAGAATAGCACACTGCAGTCATGTAACATGTAAAATAGCACACTGTAGTCATGTAACATGTAACATAGCACACTGTAGTCATGTAACATGTAACATAGCACACTGTAGTCATGTAACATGTAACATAGCACATAGTATTACACTGCAGTTAGGTACATTTAACATAGCACACTGCAGTTGCATGCTGAGTTATCAGTCCACTTTCCTGTCACTGTGATGGGTGACCATGCTTCCCTGTTGTGTTAACTCTTTCAATCCCAACTGGAACTAAAGTCAAACTGCTGAACTCTTTCAGTGCCATCTGCGACTAAAGTTGAACTACTTAAAATAAATTGCTCAGTTATAGTAAGGGTGCCAACTCCAAATTCCTTATAAAAAGACCTTTCATTTAAATACCAGCATGCCTAACGTTAAATAGAATATAATAGTTCAGGTCAATGGCTTTCTTCAGAGCACTTTGCGCACTTGGCGCACTTGGCACCCAAAGCATGCTGAGGAAAGCTCTAGACTGGGTCCAAAAATGTGGCATTAAAAGGGTTAAAGCAAACTCCTCTCAATTATAAAGGGGCTTGATTTATATTCCTTGTGAAAACACTTTTCAATCAAGTACCAGTGTGCCTGCAGTTTCAGAGAATATTGTGGTCTGGGCACAATGGGCCTAAAACGTGCTAAGGAAAACAATTGACTCAGTCAAAAACGTGGCACTGAAAAAGTTAATATGGTTGATATTGGAAGAGTAATGTACATGTATGTGTATATAAGCTCTGAGCTTTTGTTACTTTTATTCAACTGAATCAAACTGTTCACAAAGCTCACTTGTGTTTTCCTTGAATTATATTGTTTCGTCAAACTTCATGAACCTGTAGGAAACAAAAATGAATGATTGAAACGAGGGGTGTAGAAGTCAAGATTCCAACAATACCAATGGTTAGTGTTTAAAATTGTGACTGCATATTTAGCGGATAGGTATCATAAATGTGCTTAGCATACAGACTCAGCTGTGTTCATAGAAAGTTTCAAAGAGTACAGGGCCTTGCTCTGACACTCTAAATACCAGTGTGCTGTTTGTTTTGGTGTATGACGGTCTATGGTCATATGATATTTGTACTTGCAGGACTATCACTGGTGGTGGCGTTCGTTCTTGACAAGTGGCTTCACAGCGGTTTATTTCTTCATCTACTGTGTACATTACTACATCTCTAAGCTGGAAATCGAGGGTTTTGTGTCCACATTCCTCTACTTCGGCTACACACTTCTCATGGTCTTCCTCTTCTTCCTGTTGACAGGTATGTTACCATGGTAACAAAGGCAGCTACTAGAGTCTGCTTAGGAACCAGTCATTTGACTTAAATCATTCATTCTCATGCATAATGTTTTTTTTCTCAAAAATTATAGGAAAAAGGTAAAGATTATAAAGTTTCATGAAACTGGTTGGGATAGGTGTTCTAAATCAAATAGAATTTGCCTGGTGCAAAAGATAGTACTAAGAACCAAGTGGATTTTTAGCTCAGCTGACATATCAGTCAGCTATGCTTGTAGAATAGTCAGTTGTCTCGTCTGTCCGCATGCCTGTCTGCAATTTAGATTTTTCTCCAAATCCGTCAGTCAGATCCACTTCAAACTTGGCAGCAATGCACCTTGGGTAGCTGTCTACCAGATTGTCCAAATGGTCATGCTTTGGTGATTTTCATATGTTTTATGAATTTTTTGTTCATTTTTGGGTGGAATCTTAAAAAATCTTTTCTACTTGGCCAATTGCTTTGAAATTGTATAGAGACACTTTTAGGGACCTGTAAACTTTAATTTGTTCACTATAATTTATTTTATGTTTTATGAATTTTTGTGTCTTAGACCTGTTTTACGACTTCTCCATAACCATCACTTACTCTGAAACTGAGTGGAAATGTAGCTTGTGGAAGGGTCAAACTAAGTTTTTCACCTGGTGGTGATATTCCACATCTCTTATTTTTAAGAAAATTTTCAGGTTGTGTACTTATTGGCTGATGCATACATTCCCATTGATTACAATGTGAGTCAATGGGGATTAGATACAAGATACGAAATGTTTATTTATATTCAGTTTGGTTTAAAATACAACATTAGCTGAGCACAGCTATTTTCACCAAGTTGTGATGGCTACATGAAAAGATGACATGAGAGACATAAGTTTACAAGTGGCATGATGATGTGTAATAAAATGTTAAAAAAATATGAAATACGCATGTATAAAAGGAACTTAGAGATTTACAAAAGTTACATTTGCATTTCTCATCGTCCCAGATTTTTATTTGCCTTTTAAAAATTTTAAAATTCCGTGACAGTTCTTAAGTTGTTAAACTATTCCAAACACCTGATACAAAATATCAAAAAGAAGCTAGGCCACTCTTGGTGGGTTTCTTCTAAGGTTGCAATAGAGTATTTATGGACCTCAGACAGTAGTGAGACTTCAAATTGATAATGCAATGGTAAGTCTTATTTTTTTACTTCTCCAAAACCGTCAACCAAATTTACTTGAAATTTGGTGGGATTTTCCAATTTTGTTCAAATGGTCTGACTCCAGTAATTTTTGGAATTATTATATGTTGGGGGCTTTTTTTATCTATTTTCTAATTTCAAAATCTTTAAAAATCTTCGAAACTGCCAACCCAATTGCTTTGAAATTGCATGGGACGCTTTTTGGGACCACTAGACCTTTATGTTCCACAGGTGGTGCTGTGATTATTATTGCCTTTGTTAGAATATTGTGTTTTAACTTTTGTTGACTTTTTGTTCCAATTGATAAATTGGATCCTCTTCAGGCTTATTGGGAGTGTAAGTGTATTTGATCTCCACCAAGTATGTTCAGTACATGGTGGTACTGTCATTTTTACCCCTCAGCCCATATAGGCCAGGGGTGGGTATTGCTGTTGCCTGTGCCAGTGTGTGAATCTGTCCATCCATGTGTCCCTTCTTCTTGCGAGATTTTAGAAAAACCAGATGAGCTGGGATCATGAAACTTTTTTGCTGATCACCCTATTTGAAGTTTGCTTCAAGTTCAAGGGACAATGACCTTGACCCAGTTTTAAGGTCACCTAGGTCCATTCCCTATGAATTTCTCACACGCAATATCGGAACCAGAATTGCTAGGATCATGGAACATTTACAGATAATCGCCCTTGTAAGGGTCTTTGTCAAGTTTGAAGGACAGTGACCTTGATCTAATTTGAAGGTCACCAGAGGCAATTTCTCTCTTTGAAAAATGTCTTGTATGTGGGATCTTAAAAACGGGATAAGATAGGATCACAAGACTTTTACAATCACCCTTGTGAAGAACAGTGACCTTGACCAGATTTCAAGGTCACCAGGGTCAATCCCCTTAAAAATTGCAAGGAATATCAAAACCAGGATCATAAAACTTTTAGAGTTGACCTCCCTTTTCAAAGGTGACTTCAAGTTTGAAGGAGAATGACCTTGACTCAATTTTAAGGTCACGTGGGTCAATTTACTTTGAAATTCTTGCATACAATATCAGGAGAACCAGATCCCTTTTGTGGGCGGCCAAGGGTTTGAAGGCATTAGCCGTTATGTTCTCATTTTTAGCACATTATTAAAATTTGGAAAAATCAGTAAGGGGAAATGCACATGGTAACATTGATGAAGGATGATATCATTCTGAAATTCACAGGACCACTTTAGTCTTTGCATGTAAGGTCAGCTAAGCACAGGACTGTCACAGTCCTTTTGTTAGCAATTATCAACATTAGGACAAATCAGTAAGGTTGTCGTGTACATTTTAGCACTGTTACTGTACAATAGGAATAGCTGCAAATCTGAGTAAAATTAGCTTATATCTCGGTAGGTCAGCAGAGCACAAGACTGTCACAGTCCTCTTGTGATTTTGAGGTCTCCATACTATATTCAGGAACACATTGCCACTCATGTAATGCGTAAGGGTTTAATTGCTCGAGTTTATGTTTGTGCTAGTATTAATAAGTTTGTATGTTGAGACAAGCAAGCTAACCCATTCCTGGTCAGAGTATGATTGAGTCAATAGCTTTCCTTGGTGCAGGTTGGGGCAATGTGCCCAACCTGCACCAAGGAAGGGTATTGACCTAGGATGTGCCATCATGAATGGTCTTGCATACAAATCTCAGCAGAAAGGTTTTCTAGTAATGAAAAAGTTGAAGTTGAAACATTAAGGCAGACAGCAGTTTACATCCAGGCACTTTTGAGAAATTTGACCAGGTGTGAAGTTATGGTGAGTCAGTCCATTTAAGATCATCAGTTATATATGTGGCATAATTGCAGTAACAGTATGTTATTGTACTTTGAGGTAAATTTATCTTTGAATAGATTTACAGGTTTTATAAAGAAAGGAAAACAGTTTTTGTGTTAGAACTACAGTGGTCCCCTCTTGTAAGGCCCGTCAAGAGAGGCCACCCCCTCTACAAAGGTCACTTTTCCATATGGCAAGTATGGCATTTTTGGTGAAACCCACTTACATATACATGGGCACAAGTACTCAGTGCATCTGAGCGGGCATGATGGAATAAAGTGTAGGTTTATAGTGCTTTATTACATTGTGCAACTTCCTTTGGCGTCATTGTGACCATATAAGTGGGTTAACTTTCACCACATTTTCATTATATTTTCCCCTCAAGAGAGGCCACCTCTTTTATAAGGCCACAATTCTGGTGCATTTGGGGTTGCCTTATAAGAGGGGGACCACTGTATAATGTTGCTGCACGTTACAATTTAAAAATGAGGTGTGCTAATTACATTGATGCTCAAGACAGATTCAAATTAGTAACGTTACTTCTGGGAATAATATTACCCTATAATTCTCTTATTTTCCTCTACTGTTTTATGAAAGACAACCTGTTTGTTACAGGAACTATTGGATTCTTTGCCTGTTTCTGGTTCGTCACCAAGATCTACAGCGTTGTCAAGGTAGACTAGAGGGTGCATCATCATGCTGCCAGCTGGCACCAGTGTCTGGTGCCAACAAAATATGCCCCAGAACATTAAAATATTGTGATTGATTTTGTGGAATCCAGGCAGTATGACATTGGGATCCTGCTATGAAGTGGAGGGATCGAGAAATATGAAGTGCTGGGATCCAGACTGTTTGATATTAGGGTCCAGCTTATGGAGAGTGGGATCCAGATTGGAATTGCACTGTGTTGACCATTGTATCTGTGATCTGAGGTCAAGGTATTTATTCAGAGATGTGGCAGCTCTGTGTGGCCATCTTTGTACAAATGACACATCTGCCTTCTTGGTCATGTCCAGTGCTGGTAATTATAACAGCCCTCATGTGTTTTTCTTTCATTGTCCATCAGGTGGCTCTGCAGATCAATCCCAAAGTCGGGTGTTCATGATTTAATGGGAAGCAAATGTTGAGAGTTAAGTTATCCGGGACAACTAGACTTGAAGGATGCACTTGGAGCCTGGAGCGCCATTTTGCTGTATTTATATTTATGTTTTCTCGAGTGGTCTGTCTAGTTCCTAGGCCACCAATGTACATGGACATGCTGGACAGGTGTGCTGAATGCTGGTGGAAACATAAAGGTTGGAATTTAAGTTGATTAGACCACTGACCCACTTATAATCTTAACAGTCATATTTGTACACAGTATGCACACAGTAGGTTAGACATGTAAATTTCTAGATAACCTTTAGCATTTTACATCAGTATTTTGTAGCAGGAGTTGTCTGTACATAGGGAACCAAGAGGTCATTTGTGTCAGGTACCATAATGGAAGAGTGAATGGACAAACTCAGCCTGGTTCATAGTGAGGGAACAAGTATGTTTACACGTCCTTCATCCTTTAAGTCTAATTTGGGATGAGGGAACCAGTATGAAAACTTGTGCTCTTCAGCATTTAAATCTACTTTGGTATGAAGGAACCAGTCTGTAGATGGTGTCTAGTGCAACTTCTACATCTTTTTCGAGATCAGGGAACCAGCATGCAGATGTGTGTCACCAACCTGTACATCTAGGTTGGGATGAGGGAACCAGTGTGTAGACATGTCCTTTTGCCTTTTTTGCTCAGGCTATGGAAACACCTGTAGTGCTGGTCTGACTTTGAATGATCGACAACTTCATGTCATTGAGCAGATTTACTGGAGCAGTCCTTACTGCAAGCAGACTTAAAAGTAACAAAATGAAGGAGCAGTTCACAGATTCTCCCACACCTTTGTGAAATCAGGCTGTACCATTTTCATTGCTCTTTTTTGTGTGAAATGATCCTGCACTGTTCATAGTGCCCCATTTGTGTGAATTTAGCCTGTGCCATTCCTACTTGTGGCTCAATGTTTGTGAAACTTAATTTTATCTCTTGGTCAAAATTGATGGAACTGGCACACAAGTAACAGGAAACAGATAGTGAGCAATCTCTGCTTACACAAGACTCATGTCTATGCCATTCAGATTTCTCTTATAGGCCAGATACAAATCAGGGTTTGGTAGAAGAGACAAGTTTTGCACCAGTGAACATTGGAACTCCTGAAAATAATGAAGGGCCTGTCAGGCAAATTAGCCTGGATGCAAAACTGAGAGAAAAAAATACAGTACAAAAAATGAAGATACTGTTGGAAGGCGTAGAGGGCGGTCTGTCTGGAGATCAGATCGCAGTTCTGTAAACTGGTACGTGACTCAACAGAAGACAGTGCTGTTTGACTGACGTTCTGAGAGCTTTGAACACAGTTTGGGTGAGAACTCCGTGGATAAGCTGCTCTGCAAGGCAGCAGGCTTGGAGCTCAATTTCACCATGCATGAGGTGTCACCCCAATTAGCATTCAGTCTTTGAAAAAAAATGTCTCCAGGTGGATGATAAAACTAATCGAACTATCCATTGTACAGCTATGTGCACATTGTATGTCACCACCACCAGGTGGCACTCACCTGCTCCGCAAAATGCTTAATGTTTGATTTATAGAGGAAATATGTTTTGGAGTCCATAGTGCTTGGAACCAAGTAACCTTGCTCTCGCTACTTTTTTGTAGGGTTGGTACTGATAATTTTTTAAATGCATTGCTTCTAATTATTTATGGGGGAGGGGGAGGGGGGCAGTCAGGTATTTCAGAGCAGATACCCATCCATAAGTCAGATAGACTGACCGTGGGGGGCCATCGTGTTTCATTTAGGTTGAAGATATGCAATTTTTTCAGGTAACCCAGAAGACTGCAGTGGTTATAACTTTAACTGAGGTGGTGATGAGGTGCACAAGTCACAGATATAATTAAACAGTGTAGCACATTTCACTTGTCAAACAACTTATGTGTTATCTTTTACAGATTTATTTGTGCAGTTCTGATAGTTTGGTTTGACAATGTGAAAGGAAATTCTTAATGTAGAAGCTTGCAACTTAGAAAATAAACTTAAGTTTTACTTATTTTAATTTTTTGAGATGGTTTGACTGGGCCTGATGCCAGAATAACAAAGCGTAGATTTTAAGTTTTTACTTTGGAGCAACTTGGTATTTTAGTTACAGCAGTGTAATTGACATCATAGTTATCAGGAGTTCCATACAGCTCCAAACATACATTAAGGACAGATCACTGCATGTGTATTCATATACATATCACCATATTTTGTTGTATTTCTCTATTACATTTAATATTACGCTCAGCATTTCAGCATCATTAGAGGCAGAACTGGCCATAAGGGGTATCATGTTATTTCCAGCATGAAATTTTTAGTGAGCATCACATTTTTGGTCCAAGAATTTTTGACAGATCATTACATTATTGCTGCAAGAAAAAATTAAGGGAATGTCACACTATTGGGCCAAGAATATTTAACACAGCATTATATTATTGCACGCAATAGTATTTCAAGTTAACAGAATGTCATGTCATTGCTTGAAAATTATTGAAGGGAGCATTGTGTTATTGATTCAAGAATATCTCTCTCTCTCTCTCTCTCTCTCTCTCTCTCTCTCTCTCTCTCTCTCTCTCTCTCTCTCTCTCTCTCTCTCTCTCTCTCTCTCTCTCTCTCTCTCTCTCTCTCTCTCTCTCTCTCTCTCTCTCTCTCTCTCTCTCTCTCTCTCTCTCTCTCTCTCTCTCTCTCTCTCTCTCGTTATTTCCACACACACAAACAAAATTAAGGAACTGGCAGTGTGGACCTTAGTTTGTAGACCTTTGTTGATTTGGATCATACATGTACATGTCAGAAGTGGGGAACAAGAACAGCAAGGGTTTCAGGATATGAAGGGAGACACTCCACTATCAGGCAGGGAGATATGGATGTTTTAAATATGGAAGATACTTTCTACTCTTAAGTGACAAGATTCCATAAAGTAATGCTACTTCCAGAAGGAGCTTACTGAAGCCACAAGTGTACTTTGGTAGCAGTGAGCTGGTGATGTATGCCTGGAGTCTGTGTCACAATATGCTATGACTATCAAAAAAGTAAAATCAGAAATCAAATTTCAGAACGAAGAATGTCCTTTGATGGCCTCAAAACCCAAAACTAAAAGATGTCTTCTGTGCTGGAATATTAAAATTACAAGATAAGTTCCTTGAAGGAACTTATTTTTGCCACAGAAAGTCATACTTTGTATAGCAGATTTGACATGTCCAAAAGTGGATGGTACCCAATTTTTGTGGACATCTGATCATTTAATGATCGCATCAGATGTGATAAGCAAAATATGAACATTAACAGTATCTTTACCATTGATATTTAAGCATATACACCAACCAGATAAGAGTTTATTGGTCAGCAGGAGTCCCTGCACTGCCAGTGGTATTGATCTAACAAATAAAAGAAGGGGTGGGGGATATTATGTATGGTAACCTGTGAAACAGGCTTCTTAATTCAAATGTGTTTTGATGTTTAACATATTGTTCATTGTAGGTCTGGTCTATGATGGTACATGTATAACAGACAGACAGTGTGTTTAAAAAAAAAAAAAAATCTTAGCATGTACAGTGTAACTTGTGTAAAGACCTTCCACGACAATATGAATATGGATTAATGTCCAGGAAGTATGGATTATTTGATGAGTGTGTAGAAGCTTACAATGTGTGGTCTGTACTTTGCTAAGTTGAAGAAGTTATGCACAATGCCAGATGAACACCACACCAACTTTTGAGGCAGATGTTTGGAGTGCTCCATCAGTGCCACAGAAAATCCATAAAGTCAAAAGTAATCTACAGAACCTGCTGTGCAACTGAAACAAACGTTTTGTTTTTTTTTTGTGCCAGCAAGAGGAGAGATGCACCAGGGGCACTGTCAAAATTATTCTCTTTGGTTTATCATCTGCTCTGTCATGGTTTGTGTGCATCATAAGGGAGCCGATCACTTCAACTTGCTACAATGTTGACTCCTGTTACTTCATCGCAATGGACATGACCATGTAGGAGTTGTACATATTTGTAATACTATTATAAAGTGAAACACGAGCCACTCCCCGATACACCATTACTTATTACAAGGAATTTACGCTCGGTGGCCTTGTCGACAGACAGAATCTTCCAAGTTCTGAGAGTTTGTGGCTTGGAAGACAATCGTGTCATCAGCTCTGGCTCTGTCTATATCTATCGGTGACATTGTGTTGACATTTTGTGGAGTCATGCAAAAGTTTGTACATATTTGCTAAAATTTGATCCGGTCTTGCTCTGTCTGAGCTGGGCTTCCTCACTGTCCTGCCCTTGCTTGGTTCAACCTGTAAAAACAAGAGGGCGCCAGTGTAGGCTTATGATACATAGCTACATTTTATTTTAATCATTCATCATTGCATGTGGCAATGGATACTAATTTATGCCTACATTTTGTTTGAGAGTTGTACATAGTTGTACTTGTGTCATGTGTATAGTCAACAAGGTACATAGAAAAGCTGGGATGCATGTCCAGGTTTGATTGTACCATAGCCCTTGATGTGTCTTTGGCCTTGCTCTACCAGTACCATTGGCTTTGTATCTTGGGTTGCCTGTACTGGAACGGGAAGTGATTCATGATTTATGGAGAGAGCCTGGGTATAAATGTTGGCTTGTGTGCATGAGCTGTGGCCAAAAACTGATGCTTGTTCTTCAGTGTGGCACGTATAAGTCTGGTGTTGAACCTAGTTGTTCACCCACCAGCCATAAAAACTAAAGTTTCCTTTACCACAGTTTGTGGTTGTGGAATCTGGGTGTCTGTTATCACAGATTGGCTTTAAGGTAAAGGCGTAATTAACATGGGTTGCTAGGAAGGAAAAGAGGGAGGAGTCACAGACTGCTTTGTAATTATATCACTTTCATTACTGTAAGACATTATGTGCACACAGCAAGTGCATTGTGGGTACACACGGGGTGTCAGTTATTGGTAACCTTACAGGGAGTGTCCTGGACGCCACTTCCCTGAGGGAGAACAAATTGTTTGGTCTTGTATATATATTCATGTAAACACAACAGGGAATTATGGGTGCAAGTGCATTTGTAACATACTTCACTTACTGTACCAGTGCCCGCTTGTTGCCCCTGCATGGCAAATCTGGGTAATATCATGTTGTGGGGAGGGAGCATGGATTGGCTAAGGGAGGGTGTGCCAAGTGGGGCATTGTAACCTAGATGTAGTGTAGATAGATATAAGAAGGTCTGTATCCTGGACCGTACATGTTGCAGTGATTTCTAAGCATTTCTGATGGTGACAAGGCTTCGGTGTAATGTATAGTGTATGGCCCCTGGATAGGTCAATGAGACATTCATGATGTCAAGTAAGGAGTGGAAAGAGTAACTAGTACATGCAGTGAAATACTGCTGTGCTTGAAGTGACTGTAATCTTGAAATGTTTTAAATGAATGAGTGTATGTTGGGTCTGTATTTGTGTACTCTGCACTACATTGGGTGAATAAAATTTATATTTTCTTGCGTGGTGGTTTTTTGTTTCATATGTTGGGCTTTCTTCTGGCTAATGTCAAATGAGCCGACAAAAGTGAAGATATTTTCTGTAGATATCTGCATCTTGGAATAAAATGTGTAATTTTCAGATATATTTTGAAACAACATGCATACATGTATCAGTGTGGAAGAGGAGAAAGGAGCATCAACATGTTACCCTGTAATTTGATCCATACAATTTTATATCTGCTGACTTGTCAGTTGAGCTCACATGGTCAGTCTCTGCCTGCTGTACATAAGCTTCTCCAAGCTGTTGGTTTGATCCTCGTCATGCTTGGTGGAGTTTTGCTTTGAGTGAGTATCAAACCAGGTTTGTTCTACAGCTAACAGCCCGGTGATCTTTGGATTTTTATAGGATGGATGGTGATCTGTTCCTGATCCCTGAGTCCACCTGTCTGTCATCAAAATTCATATTTTCAATTTCTTCAAAACCATCAGCCAGCTTCTCTTCACCCTTAGTGGGGATATGTAGTGGTTGGGACTCCACCAAGTGTATTTAATGGTCATGATTCAGTCCAAAGTTTAACATTAGAGGGATAGGATTTTTCCTTCACATCATTCCCTCATGAATGCAAGGTCATGACCTGCAATGATGAATTGCATGTTACACACTGATACCCATTGATGCAGCACTACTTTTGTTGACATGAGCCCAGAAGGACATTATGGTAAACAACAAACATGATTTTAAATTAAAAAAATTACTACATTTACACATTAGAACTCCCTGTCCAGAAATTGAATAAAATATTTCCCTCAAGAACTATATTTTGTGTGTTGGTGTCTTTGATTAGCGTTGGACGTCATCATTTGTTCTTGTTCTGCATAACGTTGACTCCCACTACAATAAAGTTGTGAGTGAATTTAGTAAGATTTTAAACTGATATTTATCCAAATAATGTAAATAGCATTGAACGCCCACATTTGGATTCACATGGATGAAATGACTGACGGGACTGTTGAGGCCATTTTACGGTATGAGCCATGGGCCTCGACAGCCCCTACAGTCATTTCACCCATGTGCCTCAAAATGCAGGAGTTCAATTATCAAATGATGGGGGGGGGGTTGTTTTTTGTTTTGTTTTTATTGCAAAAACTTTAAAATTGAAGAAATTGCTTGACCAATGACATCAACTGGTCCAAAATTGCTTCCAGACACTTTTGGGAATGTCTAGATCTCAATTTGGTAAAAGGTTTTAAAAATGTTACAACTATTAATGAAATGCAAGCCCTAATGCTATCATCTATTACAGGCATACACTCCAACACACGCATGTATATGTTGAGAAATCGTTATCCAGCAGGACCACATATATCCAGTCCTATTCTTATATTTTTTTATTCCATACTTTCAGTACAATGTATTCTTATGTAAATGCTGTAAGATCGCAGTGACTGATCTTTAAAATCTGCTTTTCTTCCTTCGTATACATATGAGACCATACAGCTTTCCATGGAATCTTGTTCTTTTGAATCGGAAGTAACAAATTGTAGGCTTCCTCATTTGTCAAGTGATCCCCATTAATTTTATCTAAAATTCTCTCTGTCTCTTCATTTTTCAGCTTGTCACCCATCCTGCAAATTTAAAAGGAAAAATAAACTTTTGGGTTACTTTGTTTTGTTGACAAGAAAGGTAATTTTGCTGGACAAAAAATTCCTAAATTAAAATATGTGAACAAATTTAAGCAGTTTAAATTTGGAAATATATCGTAGAACTTTCAATCATATGCACAAAAAACAAAATATCTGGGTTCACACCCACGCGTCATTAGCTAAAATTTCCAAGCAGATTCAACCTCACGGAGGCTGGCTGGGAACTAAACCTTGCATTGACATAATTACAATTACATGTACTACATTACAATACATACCTGACATGGCACAAGTATGAAAAAAAGTAATGTAAGTTACTGAAATCCCGACTATATACATTCAAACAATTATGAAACTACATAAATACATAAACATTAGCTAATAAATACACAGAAAAAACTAGAGCAGAAGATTTGCTACTCAGCAAATCTGGGTGCCTTTAAGGCCAGGATTATTTGCAATGCTGCATTTCATTTGCTGACAAGGACAGATTTGTGGACTGGGAATTATTTGCAGGTTTGGAGTCGAGTAATAGATGTCAATAGTATGTCTATAATACAAAATATGTTCACTTGCCAAATGTGCTAAATTTGCATAGATTAAAATCAACCAGCGTTGCTTCAATGTTCAATGGCTAGGGCTGTATTACAATCCTATACAAAGATGTTGGTTAGGCATCTCTATGTATAATAGTTTAAAAGATATTCAAAATTTAGATTTTATATATATATATATATATATATATATATATATATATATATATATATATATATATATATATATATATATACCTAATTTGCATCAATTACAATCCTACAACTTTGCTTCATTGTTCAATAGATAGGCCTGTTTAACAAATTTCAATGTGCATATACAGGTTATACCTGCCAATATAATGGAGAGTAAAAAAAGTTGTAGAATTTCAAATTGTGCTAGTTAGGGGCATCGAAATATGTTAAAAGTTAATACTTTCAAAACTAGTATAAATAGAGATGCAATTCCAATTTCAATTTATACGTTTGTTGCAAAACTGCATCAAATGAATGATGAACCAAAGTGGTATGATTTTAATTTATGCAAATTAGGTGAATATGCAAAATTTAAAACTTTAATATCTTCAAAACAATTATAGATTGAGGTGCCATTCCAGCTTCAATTTATGGGTTTGTGACATTGCCACATCCAATGAACTTTGATCTAAAATTGTAAAATTTAAATCTTTAATAACTTGAAAAGTATTATACATATATGTGCCATTCCAACTTCAATTTGTAGGTATGTAACATAGCCCCATCCAATAAACCATTAACCGAAGGTGTAGACTTTTAATTTATGCAAATTAGTTAAAACACAAAATTAAAATGTTAAATAGCTTCAAAACTATTACAGATAGTAGTGTCACTCAAACTTCACTTCATGAGTTTGTGACATGGCCACATCCAATGAACCAAGAACCAAAGTTGCAGCATTCTAATTTATGCAAATTAGGCTAATACACAAAATTTAGATTATGTTGAACAAAGACAAAGTGTAGCATTTCAAACTGCTCTCACTTTGAAGGCACCCATACAGATTTGCTGTGAAGCAAATCTTTTCTAGTTATCTCTGGGCACCAACCCAGACAAACTTTCTTTCTTTCTTTCTTTCTTTCTTTCTTTCTTTCTTTCTTTCTTTCTTTCTTTCTTTCTTTCTTTCTTTCTTTCTTTCTTTCTTTCTTTCTTTCTTTCTTTCTTTCTGCCACAAGATTTGTAGGGAGCATTTCTCAGACACTGTGCAAGCTACAATGTTTTAAATTGGCATGGTAACAGAGCTGGTAGAGAAGTTGTGTCTCTGATTTGGAATAATCAACATGTTTAATTTCATGCCAGTTAGGGACATCAAAAATTTTGAATCCCCAATATCTTGGAAACTATTACACATACAGACTCAGTTCCAAATGTTACGGATAGGTTTGTGAGAATAAGCTGTCACATGGACCTATTGTCAGAATTGTAGATGTCAAAATTATGCAAATTTTGGAAATTGGAAAACTTAAGTCCTCATCATGTCTAGGGGCAAACCTGGACATTTTTGTATTTGTGTCTTTTTGCCCAGAACCACTTCCTAGTAGTCAATATCCTATTCCGCAGTTCGAACTCTTTACTCTCCATAAGCTAACCTGTCCCTGTCTAACCTGTATATATATGGAATTACTATTGTCTATATTGCACACGTTCCTCTGTAAAATTTTGACATAGGCTGTATTAGCCCAAATAAATTAAAGGGTCTTCAGCGGGTAACTACTCAACATGTTTCGGAGCCTTTTACCCGTACACGTCTCTCTGAGTAGCGGCTCCTTGCCTAAGCTAAATATTCAGCAAAGACAACCCACATAATAATGAATAAATATGAACGTGGCAATTGATGAATTAGCTAAATATGTGAAGTTTTGCTTGTAAATGCAGAGCTTCATATCAAAGAAGAATACCTGTCAAACAAACCATAATTACCAAATTTTCATAGTACAGGTTCAGATAAGAACAATTTGACTTACCCCTGAACCAAAATGTACCCTTTCTAGCTGGACAGCTTTTCCTAGTTAAACCATCCGCCAATGTTTAACTGAAGTGGAAACAAGCTGGGGCATTATATTCAGTCCCAGTGATTGTAAAATAAACAGTTGCAGCTAGACCACCTGTACAAACCAAGGAAAATCCTAACAAGGACTGCAACAATGTACATCCTGTACCAGAGATGTAAAACAAACTCCATGATGACACCTACTCCTCAAACAATTAAGCTCTATTTAACTGCCAACCCTGAGTCAATGTGTCAACTTAATGTGTCAGGTTTGTGACACTTGAGAAAATACTGTCAATTTTGAGTAATTTTTTAATAGTGAGTAAATGTGCATTTAGGCATGTCAGAAAAGAATGGAAGTCATTAGCATTTATGCCAAAAACATGCTATCAAAACATTTTTTCTTAACAGGATTTTAAGTACAATTAGGCAAACATGCAACTGTCGTAGGCCGCTTCTTGCTACCTGTAGCCCCTGGGGGTTTACCTAACAGAAAACATGTAAGCCTAAAATGTCTGATAGTGAATATTAAAACAGAAAGATGCCAAAAGATAAAGTTAAGTAGCAAAACAGACAAGTCTAAAAACTAGATTATTGCAGCCAGACTTTCTAATAATCTTTGGATGTTAACAGTACAATTATAGGGCAAGTCAGAAAAGAATGGAAGTCTTTTGTATTTATGTCAAAAGAATGCAATGAAAATATTAACCAGATATCAAGTACAATTAGGCAAGCTTGTAACTGTCGTAGGCCGCTTCTTGCTACCTGTAGCCCCTGGGGGTTTACCTAACAGAAAACAAGCTAGCCTAAAATGTCCGAAAGGTGAACGTTTAAACATAATGGTGTCAAAAGATGAAATTAAGTAGCAAAACAGGCAAGTCTAAAATCTCTAAAATTATTGAAGCCAAACTTTCTAACCATCTCGGGATATTTACAGCAAAATTTGTAGAAATATTTGATCAAAAGTACACCTTTGAATCCTCTTGACTCAAGTTTATTGTAAATAAATTTGGTTCTTGATGCAAAGTCCTGAAATTTAGAACAAATACGACCAAATCTCAAAATTTGTGACAAAAATGTATTATATCCAATAGTATCGGAAATATTACTGTCCGGGAAAGGATAATTAACTACTTCAAAGTTAAACTCATCTATTTTGTGATAGACTTTAATACAAAACCTGTCATTAGTGACCTGAATATCCAAGTCCAAAAATACATCTCTGAAACCATCTGAATTGTTACCCTCCAAAGGGATATCTTTTGGGTAAATTTCTTTAGCAATTTCATTGAAATTTTGTACATTTACACAAGCAATGTCATCAATATATCTTGCGTTGTTTGATAATTTTGTAGCCATTTGAAAGTCCTTTTTCATCAATTTATTCATATACTTAAATTCAAGCCAGGTTAAATATAAATCTGCCAGTAAAGGGGAGCAGTTGCTACCCATTGGAATGCCTTTTATTTGTTGAAAAACCAGTGGTCCGCATTGAACAAAAGTATTATCCAAGAGAAATTTTATAGCATCTATCAAAGTTTCAACAGTGTAAGATTTAATGTTACTTTTTGAATATTTATTGTGTGACCAGTATGCTTTCTTTGTATATGAATTTATATTTATGTATGGTTTACCATTATGTTTAAACATTTTGCTAATTAATTCTGAAAGTGAACTTTTGACTTCATCATTTTGTTTTTCCAAGAATGTCATGGTCTGAACCCAGACATTTTGATTTTCTGAGATTTCTTTTTTTCTTTCTTTCTTTCTTTCTTTCTTTCTTTCTTTCTTTCTTTCTTTCTTTCTTTCTTTCTTTCTTTCTTTCTTTCTTTCTTTCTTTCTTTCTTTCTTTCTTTCTTTCTTTCTTTCTTTCTTTCTTTCTTTCTTTCTTTCTTTCTTTCTTTCTTTCTTTCTTTCTTTCTTTCTTTCTTTCTTCTTCAGACCCAAACTTGCCCACAGTTTTTCTCGAACACTATTTTTCTGAAAACCACCAAACTTGCCATGGCGACTGACAGCCTACAAATGAGATTGTGGATTTCATTTGGAATGGTCATGATGCTTAAAATTGTACAAATTTTGGGCAATTAAAGAAATAAAAGCTCTATATCTTAAAAAATATTATAGATAGACACAAAGTTCTAACTTACATATATAAGTTTGAGACAACTGTCAATTTAATGGACAAAAGTTGTAGAGTTTTAAATCATGCTAATTAGGGGCACTTGAACAGTGATAAAGATTTATATCTCCAAGACTATCATAGATACAGCTGCCATTCCAATTCAGTTTGGTTTATGACATAGCCACATCAAATGAACCATGACCTTAAGTTCTAGGGCTTTAATTTATGCAAATTAGGTAAATACACAAAACTTAATTCTTTGAATGTATCTCCAAAACTATCATAGATACAGGTGCCATTCCAATTCAGTTTGGTTTATGACATAGCCACATCAAAATGAACCATGACCTAGAGTTCTAGGGTTTTAATTCTCTCATTCTCTCTCTCTCTCTCTCTCTCTCTCTCTCTCTCTCTCTCTCTCTCTCAATTTATAATTAGATCAATTTCCATCATCGTCATCATCATCATCATCATCATCATCATCATCAATTAATTTTCGTTAAAAAGAAAAAATAATAAGCAAAAGAGGCAAGAGAGATAAAATCGGTGGGGCGTTCAGAAACCCTTGGCCATGCATCGAGGCACCATCTGGTGACAATTTTGCTGAACGTGTCACCGAGGTGTGAAATAATGAAGGCTCCCTGGAAATGGCGGCGAATACAAGCCCCAAACAAAATACCACTCTCGCGTTTACATTGCCGATATCCTGCCAAATATGTCTTGGGAAGGTGAGTGCATCGCCTAGTAAATTTCACAAGATGTTGGGAATCAAATTAAATTCTTTAAGTATATGTTATCCCATGGAATTCCAAGCCACGGATTCAGTGTTTCATGTCTCAACTTGCATGCCGAGGTGTGGTGTATTATCGCTCAATGTGCATGACGAGGAAAACCTGGAATGTATCGGCTAACCGCTTAACAGACTGATATGTGACATGGGAAAAAGGCATAAGTCAATGAAGAAAAACTTGACATTCTCAGCCTCAGTGCGATGTCACAGCTGAGATCCAACTAGGCTAACACAGATAGTGACAGACAGGGTTCATACAGGTCCTTGAAATCCTTGAAAGTACTTGAATTTGCTTTTACATAGCCCCAGTATGAGGCATCGAGCCGCTAATGTTGGGATGGACGGAGATGGTGCCCATATTAAAACAACACCGTCGATGCCTCAGAAATGGGGCTAGCTTTTACCAAGCCTTGAAAACCTTGAAAATCAATGTTACTGCAGTAAATTCCTTGAATTTTAAATGTCCACTAATACAGACTACAGTATTATACACCTTCCTCCAGCGGTTAGGTTAGCTCGATCGCAAACTCCCCTCCCACTGTAGAAACCCAAAACAAAAGATAGCGAGACACGAAAAAAGAAGAATCGATGAAGTTGGAAAGTCCTTGAATTTTGGTAAAAAGGTACTGGGAAGCCATGGAAAAGTCCTTGACTTTGAAAGCTGGACAGACTAAGACTAAGTACAAGGACTTGGTCTTGGTCCTGTCTCACTAACATGTATATGCTCCAAAGTCATGGAGCATATAATAGTTAGCCAGATTATGAACCATTTAAAATATAACAATATACTCTTTGAATGGCAATACAGTTTGTGCGAGAAAAGATCTTGCGAAACCCAGCTACTTACATTTATTCATGAAATCACACGTAATATGAACGAGCAGGAACAAACGGATGTCATTATTATGGATTTTGAAAAAGCTTTCGACAAAGTTTCTCACCGCCACTTACTAGAAAAAATTTAATATTACGGCATCTCTGACAAAATCACATCCTGGATTAAAGACTTCCTACACACACAATAGATCACAATCAGTCATAGTAAATGGCGAATCCTCTTTCCATCTTCCCGTAGAATCAGGTGTCCCCCAAGGTACAGTCTCTGCCCTATTCTCTTTCTTATATATATAAATGACCTTCCTAATAAAATAAAGTCTTCAGTCAGATTATTTGCTGACGACTGTCTCCTGTACAGGAAAATATCCTGTCAGGAAGACACAAACATCCTACAGCAGGACCTAAACAGACTATCTACTTGAGAAACAACTTGGTTGATGAAATTCCACCCTGCCAAATGTAACATCCTTAAAGTAACTAGAAAACATAAACCCTTCCTCCATAATTACACCCTACATAACCACACCCTAGAATCTGTTGACAGTGCAAAATACCTCGGAGTTACCATCACCTCAAAACTATCTTGGACCCCCCCCCCCCCCCCCATAGACAACATCACTTCTAAGTCATACAAAACCCTTGGCCTCCTACGAAGAAACCTAAAAAAAGCCCCAGATGAAACCAAATCCTTAGCCTATAAATCCCTAATCAGACCCAACCTAGAATACTGCACTAGCATCTGGAACCCACACACTCAAAAAGACACACACAAAATAGAAATGGTACAGAGGAGGGCAGCACGGTTTGCAACAAATAGATATCATAACACAAGCAGTGTTGGCAACATGCTGTCCCTCCTACACTGGCCCACCCTACAGGAACGCAGACATAACATTCGTATGTGTATGGTTTACAAAATCATACACCACATCGTTGCTATCCCTCCCCCAAACTACCTCACCCCTAAACCTCGCCTGTCAAGTACCCAACCCCCCTTACCTTTCTAACCTACCAAACATCCAGAGATTACTACAAATTCAGCTTCTTCCCGCGTAGCATTATAGAATGGAATAACCTCCCCCAACAGTAGTGACAGCCCCAAGCCTGATGGGCTTCCAATCTCAATTGGCAGCCCACCAGGCTCTCTCCCTGTAAATTTGACACCTGATTTTAACCACCTTACTAACACACTTTCTTTTGATCATACACCTGCCTTGTCCAGTCACTAACTTTCTTACTAATATTTCTCTTTTTTTTCTAGCAGTCTACACGGCCATAATGCTCACGTTTGAGCGTCGGCTGAACTTATATGGTGATGATGATGGGTATCCTTATTTCACAGGATTTATTACTCACAAACATGTGAGTAACAAACATATTGTGAAAAGGGCAAATGAGCATATTGGCCAGATAAAAAGTTGTTGTTTTTTTTTCAGATAAGAAAGTACTTAATTTATGTCAAAGTCTTATTAGACCAGTTTTGGAATATGGGACTCCAGTCTGGAATCCCTGGCACAAAACAGGCAAAGATTTACTAGAGAAAATGCAGGCAAGGTGCCTCAAGCTCTGCAAGATACATCACCTTACCTTCACTTCAAGACAGGAGGAGTATGACAGATTTGAGAGAAACGTACAAATTCTTAAATGATTATTGTAAAACTGATCCAAAATAAATTTTTTGTACTCCCTCATCACCAGCTTAGAGGTCATAATAACAAACTGTTGCAGCCAAGAGCTCAAACTGATATTAGAAAGAACTTTTTTCCCGACAGAATTGTCAAGCCATGGAATAATAATCTTCCAAGCATCATAGAGGCACCAACCCTGACAACCTTTAACAGACAATTGAGATCCCTGCCAACAGTTAAAACATTCCATGAGTTCCATTCATTTGCATGTTAAACTTCCAAGTTTTTAAATCTCTCTGTTCACGACAGATTATACTCTGTCTATTGTCAACAATCTTGATGAGTCCATTTTGGATACAAAAAATGAAGGATCTAAAGCACAAGAATATCCAGTTATATAAAAACTGTATGGGATGAAAGTTGGACTTTAATAATATTGGAAGCCCTTTTTTTAAGGGTCTGCCCTGTAGGGGGTGGACCCTTTAAAAATAGGTTTGCAAGTGTCCAGAGGAAAGCTGTTCACTAAGACTACTTTTAAAATTTTGCTATCAACTAGGCTTGCTGCTATTGGAATGAAAGGTATCTTCATAAGGAATTTGAATCTTTAAACCGTTATATGTTTAACACCGGGGGTAGGGGTGGGGTCTCCATTTGGTGACAATACTGGGTATGTGCTGCTCTGAAGGCCCCTCTTTTTAGTGAAATTTCCTTAACAAAGGTCCATTATATTGGCCAAAAATTCCCTAAAAGGGGTAACTTTTCTATTTCTTGCCAATTTGGGACCATATTTTTTACTGTTTTGGTTGAAAAAATCCCTAACAAAGGTGTACATTTTGTGAAAAAGTGCCCTAACAAAGGGTGGGTTTCTGAAAGGTCGATCCGCACGCATCCACCAAAAATTTGGGGAAGTACCCCCCAGGGTTTAACGGTAATGAGAAAATTCCAAAAGTACTGATTAGCACTTTAAGGGTTAAGACTGAGAAAACAGCTTTCCTCGTATGGGTTGGGCGCTAAGTTAAAAAATGGATGTATGCGTTAGGTGATATATATGAAAAAATATATTGTTGGTCAACAGCAAAGGGAGGGCTGGAAGACAAAGCATATGTGGTTCATTAGGTTGGTGTCCATTTGTAGGTCAAGCAGCCTGTGGTGTGTCCAAACCAGCATGTGTTCTGCTCGCCCTGCCTTGATGTCTGGCTGCAGCGAAACAAACAGTGCCCAGCCTGTCGTGTTCCAATAACGGAGGACAACCCCTGTAGACCCATACTGGGTATGTGTGTAAGATCAGTAGAAATTTAATGTAGTCTGGTATGGGCAGCTTCAGGGTTTTCATATCTCAGGGATAGGAATTGGTTGCCATTTGGCAACTTTCAGCCAAAATTGCTTTCTTTCAACAAAATAAAATATTCTTCGTTTGGTCTAACTGCTGCAAAACTGTTAAAATCTTTGGGGTAGGGCATATTAGGTTGCCAGTTTGCTCTTGGGGTAGCCAAAATGCACTTGAACCATTCTCTTCCCTGACTATTTGTCAAAACGAGTAAAATATAGAAGTGAAGTTAATGTGATGACACTAAATGTGCTAAATTCAGTGACAAAGTGGTACTGTTGATACCCATATTTACTACAAATTTAAAAGCAGGGGTCCTGTAACAGATCTAAGTGAAAATATTGAAACAATTAGCAAGACTGTTGAAGTTGCAAGGAAAAACATACAGCAGGTAAGTTTGATCAATTTGAAAACACAAATAGGAATACAAGAAAACCACGAACACACACACAGATATAGCTAGATAACAATAGGATTGCAACAATCCCCCAAAATGTAGAGATGTCCTACATGCATAAAAAAGGGAAGACATTGAACTTTTCAACAACAACAAAATCCTAAATTACATGTTTTTTTCAATATGCAAATTTCAGGTATTTTGGATCTAGTCCAAAAACAAAACAAACAAAAAAAAACTTAAATATAAATAGTAGTAAGTGATGGTTGTGGAAAAATTGGAGTGCATACACGGGGGACTTTTCTCAATGATTGGTAATTGTTTTGTAATTTGAGACATATAGTTCAATTAAGAATTGAACTCTCCTGTCTATTGCATTCATGTTTGCACTTTTTGACAGGGATTTTTCATGACATCAATTAAGTGACCTTATGGAAAGAATGCCTGTTGAAAAGTGCCAAGCACCGTTGAATACAATAGAAAGAATGATAGTTAACAGGGCTAGACATTAAGGTAAGCCTGAAAGCCAGGGGCAACCATATCTTATTCTGGGACAACTAATTATTCATAGGCTTTAGTCCAGGTGGACAACCAAACTTTTCCGTAAGCTAAAAATGAAAATAACAAGTTTCGTCTTCCTGACAGCGTGCTTCTCTGATAAGTCTCTCAGAGATTCAATTGTTTATTTCTGATGTGTACACTTGATCGCCAAATCGCATTCTTATCTTCCCTGTCTATGTAGCCTGCATACGATTACGAGATCAAATGTACCAGCAGTTATTGGCTTATGGAGCGGGGCCACAGCAACTCATCGTCAGTCTGGTCTGCCCCAACTATGTCAAAAGCAGCATCCAAAAATATTGAAACTTGCATGCTTCTGCAAATTAACACCAAATGCCATTTATCGGTGGGTTCAAACAGTGTTGGGAAAAAATAAAGATCATGTATAGGTGCCGTGAGATGACTTTCCAGGCAACAACAGCAGCTTTCAGCACAAAACTTCCAGTCACATGCAAGTGACATTGTGGAGTGGATCTGCAGTGAACTGAGCATTACCATGGGACCCAGTCTCACGGACTTCTTTGGGACACATGTGGCAGTTCCCTTTATCCCTGCCTTTGTGTATTTGCCTGTAACTCCATATAATTATTGTTATAAACACTGGAATCTTTAATTTCGCATGCTGTAATATAAACAAAGCTTCCCATTTTGTGTGTTCCCTCCATTAAATTACGGCAGATTCACACATGTTCATTGGGCGGAAGCCTTGATGAACACACTGCAACATGAGACGTGATTGGCTCAATTTTGCATGTGATTCAGTTTGGCCAATTGGGTGATGTGTTGTGCATCAGACCACATGGCCAAAGCAGCAGTTTGTGTACAGTTGTAGAAAAGATGGTGCCGGTGCACACACTAGATTTCGGAATTGAAATATTGAATTTTTCATTTGAATTTGAATTAAGAACACTGTTTATAGCAAGAAACTTGCCAATACTGTATACGCAAATTTACTGCGATCTACTGATAGCATTCATGGTAGGTACACAAACGATATGCATCAGAGGCAACGACAAAGAGGATCCTAAAACTGATGCAACCATTTAAACTTTATTGTTTACCCGAGATACAAGCTCCTGTAGTCCCAGAAATTATGCTGTATTTTTCATTGTAATCCACCCCGTGAAAATAGCTTACTTTTCAACTTGTACTTTTAATATTTTGCCAGATTCACTGTTTTGACAGTCATAGCTAGAATCATAGTAAAATTTTACATTTTTTCCGAATTTGCAAACGACAATAAGTGGCAAATAAATTTAGAGTAAATGATTTGTCTAGGCCTTTGTCTGTGGATGGATGAAAAAAATGTTTGTTGATACTATGAAGATATATTCGACAAGTGGATTTTGAAATCGACTTGCCCTGTGGACAAGTGATTCTTAGAAAAATTGTCCAGCCCTGCTGACTGATCCTGTAGTATATTTGATGACTACAGAATTGTGATGGCAGAAAAATGAAAATCTCTTTATTTCAGGAGTTGTTTTTATATGTCAATTTTCAGCCAACAAGAAAATTTGATAAGTAATGATATTATATGGGACAACAAATGCATCATATGTATGAAAATGGTGGTTCCCAGAGGCAAATAGTTAAGATTGAATCGAAGGTAATCCGTAAAAATTTGGACAACCACTTTGATTTAATCCTTAAGTTGGACAACCAAAATTCCAGGGGGGGACAACTAACTTCAGTATTGCAGTTGCCCTGGGACAACCAGGAAAAATCCTTAATGTCAACCCCTGGTTAAATTCCTGTACTTACATTAAGCATGGAATTCTATCAGTATTAAAGATATATTATTGTATTTTGATATGTGATTCAAGAAATTGTTGGCTCATTATTTTACAAGAAACCTCTCTTTACTGTGTAATGGTGGGAGGAGCCAAGTAGGATTGCTTATCTTTCATTTTACCCTGGAAAACAATAACACCTTGATTGCCCATGAGGCTATTGCAATCACTGCAAATTCAACCCCAATTTTGCCCATGTTGTTCAATGCTAACAAAAACAGAAATTGGAAACATTTACATTCAATTTTTAATTCTCCAGAATGCACCATGTGCACCATTTCAAGTGTTAAATTTGTACATGTCTCTTTGGGAGGGGTGCCTGCCTCCTCAATCTGCCCCTCCCTCCAACCCTAGTCAGTCATGCAGCTCCCTCTCAAGTACAATGTAGTCCTTTCTGTAGATCATATAGATTGGCAAATCAATGTTCCCATATTCCTGTAACTGACCTCAGACTTTTGACCTTTGACCTCTGACAGGGGGGCTGCCACAAGCAGACAAGGATGACAGCTTTATGGTGAAGGAGCTCAGGCATGCAAGAGTGGACCTTCTCTTCAAAGAGTATGAGGTAGGTCACATGATAAGAATTCGGTCACATGAGAGGTAGGTCACATGATAAGAATTCGGTCACATGATGAGGGGCAGGTCATTTTGACAACAGGTTGATCACATTTGCAAGGGCCTGTAAAAATTCTTGTATCATGATCACCTGTTTTTGTGAGCTTCCAAGATATGTAGACTCTGACCAGTGATTGAAAAAAAGACTGACTGTAGATTTCAGATTTGTACTGCAATGCTTGTTGTTATAATAAGGTAATGACAAAATGTAATTCATTTGTACATTGAACTGTGACTCTTTGTCGAGCGCAATAGTTGGGATGATAATTATCTAGGATTGTCATGTGGAATGTTGGAATGATGGCTCCAAATGTTTTGTCAGGCAAATACAGGACATTTTGACAATCTACACAGCACTTAATGCATAAATGAACAAAACTTTATATCAATCTGAACCTTGGGTATCCATTCAAGGGGCCTGAAAATTAGGTGTCATTTTTAAAATTCATTGGGTCTGGATAAGTTTTAGGATAGAGAATACATAGGTTTACTTTGAGTTGAGATAGGTGACCCTAAAAGGGGGACTGTAATCGACAAATATATATCACAATGTTTCCATGCAGTTTATCAATGTAGATCTGAAAAGTGCAAAAATATTAACACTGCACTCGGCAATTTGGGATGGGAATTATGTATATTGTATCATATACCATTAATTCCTATGGAAACAACTGTATCGAAGGCCCAGATGGCAACAGCATTATGGCAGTTGCAGACCCGTGTGCTGTTATAGCTTATATGCTTTAACACTGAGACTGTAATGTTGAAGAAAACTGAAACTCCACCAAGAACCACAACTGTGCTTGACTGAAGCAGTAACCAGTCCCTGTGCTAACAGAGGCAGCAACAGTTGTGCCATCCCTCAACATTACAGGCCACAAATGTAAGTGTAACTTGTTGACTCTTTCAGGATGAGGTCTGTCGACTGAGTACTCAGAATGAGCTCCTCCAGCATGAAAACCAGGCGCTTAGGAGCAAGGTCAAATGTCAAGGTGAAGGCCACAGGGAGGATGACACCAGCCCCCGGTCAAAGACAAAGGAAGACTCCCCAGGGGTCCAGAAAGACCGAGATTCGCCAGCATCAAAAACTGATGATGTCAACATGTTGATGGTACTAACCAAAAAGCTGCATGATGTGACGGCCTCATATGAGAAGATCAAAGGCGACACTCAACAGCTCAATCAGGTGGGTACTTGGTGTACAATTCGTTTGATTGGAATGTATCTTTCCAGAGGTCTCAGCTTGTGAAGGAACCTGCTAGGATCACCAAGGTAACAGCCCCATTGTGTATGTGTCCAGTACAACAGTTGAAAGCCAAGCATTGACGACGCATCACAACACCATAGGTCACTTAAGCTGGTCTCCACACACTTTAGGTGCCTTGTCGGAGATCAAAAAAAATTTGTGGGTCCAGTGCTGATCCACGCTCGTGCATTTTGTAAGACACGTTTCAAGTGGTCGGAAAACCCAATCAGAAAATCAAACCTGCTCTTTTGATTAGTACTCCTGTTCTTGAAGAGCCATTTAGCAGGGTTTTTATAGATTGTGTGTACCACTTCTGAAAACAAATTAGTAGACTTGCTAAGAGAGTGTACACTGCCAGGGTTCCTGTGCATCATGAAAAATCATTAAATTTGATTTTCAGTTTTAAGGTCCTTAAAAGTCATTATGTTCAATATGGCATCATTAAAAATCATTAAATACTGTATTTTTATGATACACTGACTGTGTGCCTGGTCCGTGTGAAAAACCTTGACCTTGTCAACCAAGCGGCGATAATCATGATCACAGGGATAAAATTGCTAGGGTGTGTGTTTGTTTCAGCTGTTTGTATGATTAATCGTGCATGAAACGTTGGAAAAGTGTTACACAAACAGTGCCATTGATCACCTGAATTTGATAACGATTAAATCAGTATTTTATTGAGCTTGGATACGATCTTTGAGATCGCACATCTATTGGAACCCCTATTATCGCCCACTCTCCATGCTTTTGAACAAACCATGTTGGAGTTGTAAAACCTGTTGATATGTTTTTGTGAAGTTTAGACATGTATTTTAAACGATATTTGTGACAAAAACCTTGAGGTATGACAATATGATTTCTTCCAAATTATAAATTACATGAAGCCTTGTCCTTGAAGGGCATGAAGGGTGTCTCAGAGTCAGTGTGATAATGGCCAGGATGTCCTGACTCTGGATACTTCCAGGCATTACATGGCAGTGAATGATTTTTGTCTTGATGCAGTGGGTTTTTAATTCATAGTACAATATACTGCAAATTCCCATGATAATCTTTATGATAATGATTGATAAATTATGGGGTCAGCTAGGGTCCATCATGTAAGGTCCAATGCAATGAATCCTGTTAGAGAGTTGTACCCAAATATGATAGGAGAGTGGGAATTTGGGGGGGGGGGGGGTTCATTCTAGGCCCCGGACTCCTGCTCGATTTTCTGTTCTTGCTGGTCATCAAATAGGATAAATGAGCATAAATGCAAGCTTAATAGCTATGCAAATTTTCGATGTCATGACATGCAAAATCTCAGCTTCACGGACATTTATTTAACCCACGACTTCTCTAAAACCACAACCGAAATTCAGAGGCGAATAAGGTTAAGTGAATGTGTAATCCTATGCTCTCCACCTCTGCCAGTTCTCTTGGACCACTAATGAGGCACTTCTCTTTGTTGCTGTGCAGGAGAATGAGACACTGAAGGACTCCAATGCCCAGCTGACTATGGAGAATCAGAGGCTGCGTGTGGAACTAGCCAACAGATCTCCGCGCAAGTATGTAGTATGACCATGGCCTTTTTAACCCTTGCCTAGTTAGAATTTGATGGATTGTTCACATTTTCAGGGTGTAAAGGTGGGCGTCAAGTACTCTGTTTAAACCAAGGGAAGTTGAAAGTTGTTGATGTGGGGTATGTTGATCTCATGGGTCTCATTTACAAGTTTCTTTAACTCTGTACAGAAAGTTGTTGATGTGGGGTATGCTGGTCTCATAGGTCTCATTTACAAGTCCCTTTAACTGTGTACAGAAAGTTGTTGACCTGGGGTATGCAATCTTACTAGGTCTTCTCTACAGTTCTCAACTAAAATACCTTCTATTGACGATATATTTTAGGACATGAAAGCAGAGAAAATTCGTGTGCTTGTTTTATTTTTTGTCATTGAGAATAATCTGCCATTAGCCAACAACCATTTGTGCCGTGCTGTGGTATCCTTGGTGCCCCATAGAAAGCTTTTGACTCAATGTCCAGAGGGTTAATCCAGACCAGAACAAAGTCAACAACTTTCCTTGGTGCAGATTCGATAGTAGCAGCCTAGTATGCACCAAAGAAAGATGTTGACCTGGGACATGCTACAATGTATTCTGTTCTGGTCAAATTTTTTTTTGTGCTTTATAAGACACAATTTCGGAAGGGAAAAAAAGACATTGAAGTAGATGACACCCAGGCCTTTGAGTGATTTGACCAGGAAGGGACTAAAACTGGAATAACATTTGGTGCCTGGGGAGAGAGTCATCAGGAGATTGCCATGTTTGATACAGTAATGTGTAACTGCCCTTGAAGACTTCTGAACGTTACAAAGCTTGACAATAATCTGATAATCTCAAGCTGTTCGTGTTTGAGAAAGTTATGGAGTCAAGTTTGACCAGATTGATGTTTGAAGGCTTGGTAATTATGGAAGAGTACGAAAGTCTTGCAAAACTGTCTATTTTTCACCCTGGTTCATATGAACCCTGTCTTGTGTACTTTTGGGAAACTACATTCAGAATTTTTTAAAAGAAACAATAGAAACACATAAACTAGCTGAATTTTGATATACAATATAATTGAGTATTCCAGCTACTGTGAGTAAGAGAAGTAATGCTGCATCCCTTCTACTGTGAGCAGCAATGTCTCGTCATATGGCTAAGTTTCTGAAGAGGATACATCCCAAGTTCAAGGGATTTATCTGGAATCCTGCTTTTTTAAATCCCAGAGCGAAGCATAGGGATTTAAAAATGCAGGATTCCAGATAAATCATGAGAACAAGGGATGTATCCTTTTTATACCATGCCTTCTTTGTTTTCATGAATATAAATGCATTTTAAAATGTATTCACCAAAGCAAATCAGTCCTGTGTTGAAATTTAGCCACGGAAATTAAAGCAGGGATATATGTGCAAGCAGGTGACATATATATCCCTTGAGAAAACAAAGGAGGCATGGTATAATTTCATTGTATGTCTGATGTTCATGTGGAAAGATTAATATAAATGGTCCCCATGGACCCAAGTAACATGAAGAAGTGCGAACCCAAGGTCTGCAATGTCAACCTGAGGCAAAGATGATATTCCGTATCAAGGGCTTAAACTTATTCTTTCTGTTACTTGGGTCCAAGTGCACCATTTATTGTTCTCCACTGAAAATCAAAGAATAAACACAATTTTTCAGTTGATCACAATTTTTTGAATCAACTGAATAAATGAAAAGCATTTTCTGACAGCATGTGCTGCTCCTGGGTGGTAGGTGTCAGTTAGCATTATTTTCCAAGAGGGACACAAGAAAAATTAACTGCTGCATTAAGGTGGCAGAAACAAAGCTAGGCACTTAGAGGAGTGCTGTCTTCGACCCGCTCTCCTGTTTTGGTTTTTATTTTTAGACCCATAAAACTATACAAATTCTTGTTGTTTGGGATCTTTACATTATATGTCCACCAAGAAAAAAATTTAAAATCCCTTTTTTGGGCGAAAAATGGACATTTTACAAAAGGGTTGGATTTGGAGATTTTTCTCGGGATTCTTGAAAAATATAGTACTTAAAAACTCGAAAATTTGCAAAATGAAACTTCGTAATCATGTCCAGGTTGGGTTCCTTCACTTTTTCCATAAACACAAAAGATAAATTGTAATCGATTATTAATTATGATGCTGGTGAAAATGAACACTTCTTCATGTTTAGGGGGCATGAAACTGCCTAAAAAAAACATTCCAAAACGCAAAAAACCAGTCCTGGGCATGTCTATGAAGTTTCATTTTGCAAATTTTTGAGGTTTTAAGTACTATATTTTTCGAGAATCCCGAGAAAAATCTCCAAATTGGACCATTTCGTAAAATGGCCATTTTTGGCCCAAAAAATGATTTAAAAAATTTTTCTTGGTGTATATATAATCTAGAGATCCTAAGCAACAAGAATATATATAGTTTTACGGGTCTAAAAATAAAAACCAAAACAGGAGAGCCAGTTGAAGACAGCACTCTTCTCAGTGCCTAGCTTTGTTTGTGTCACCTTGACCAATCAGAAACTTGGAATTCTATACGAAAAACATTATAACAGAAATATGGACATTTTGCAAGTACTCCATGAGCAAAAGTATTGGTTGTAGTATAATAATAAGAAAGAAAACGGCAATGTGTCCATGTAAAATTTATGTAATTGAGAATTTCTTATTCTTATAATTGATGATGGCTACAGTAGATTGTTTCTTCTGCCGGCAGGTTTGGACGTTTCACAGTGGCAGCCATGGAGAAAAAGCTGGAGGTTTATGACCGTGAGGTCAAACAGTTGCAAAGGGCACTAGAGCGTAGTGATGCGTACATAGAGGACATTGAGAAGGAACTCGAGACATACCGTAAAGTGTTGAGCCAACAAAAACAGTCCCACGAAGCCAGTCAACCTCATGATAAGCAGTCACCTGACATCAAAATAGGTCAATCAGGGAACCGCATAGTCACTAAGAGCCAATCAAATGACCTTAATTCAGTCCAGAGCAAGTTTCAAACTAGCGATCAAAAGGGTGATGCAGTGGACATGACAGATAATGACAACAGCAATAGCGACACACATGGTTCCATCAGGGATTTTACAGGTGTATCCAGCAAAGACAACAAGTTGGCAGCAAGGGCCCATCCTGTGGAGATCAGTGGACAGAATTCAGCGAGTTCCTCAAGTTTGACCAGAGTCTCTGTGGCTGTAATTCAGAAGGAATTGGCTCACACTGACCGAGAGGCCATTGGTAGGCATGCCAAATCAAGGTGTGCAGCATATTTAGGGGCTACGCCCAAAGACGGTAGTCCACAAACAGTCAGAAAGATGGCCGTTGGTGCTTGTGCAGCCAGTTCAAATGTGCCAAGTCGCGGTAAGAGAGACTTGGATGAGTTGGAAGGAGAGAAGTCATTTTCCTTAGAGATGCCCAGCCCCATGACCCCCTCTACCTCCATGGGGCAGTTGTCTCTGCACGGAGACACCCCTGACAGCAAAAGCCGACCAGCCACAGAGCACCTGTCCCCAGCAGAAATCTTGGATTCCTCAAACCTGAGGGACGTCAGTACCCAAGAGTCAGAACCATCTCTGGGTTCCTGCAGGAAACGTTTAAAGTTCGGACAAAGCAGCCAGAGTCTCTGTGATTCCAGCAATGGCCTGACGGGTGTAGATGTCCTTTCACCAACCAGGGGGTCCGACCAAAGACCAGCAGGGGTGAGCAAGGGCATGACAGCCACATCCTTTTATGGCAAGAAAACCACAGCAGTAAGGTCGACAAGTCGAGCCCTGAAGTTTGACCCAGATCAACAAGAGGAGAGTCTCTTTGACCTGGAGAGGTCAGCAGGTGATTCGTCAATAGGAGTGCCACCTGCTGGTAGAACAGATTCACTGCTGGACGATAGCACCATGGAGTTAGGTGATGAGACGAAAGAAGAACTGAATGCATTGGATATCAGCATGACACCAGAGTTGCGGGATTGCATGAAGCTTATGAATGAGGCAGAGAGAAAGGTGGGCAAGAAGACTGCAAAGCAAACCGATGGCATTGATCTGAGTAGCGCGACCTGGAGTATTTCAAGTGCAGGCAGCTTGCCGACAGACACCGACATAGCTTTGGGGGAGAGTGCAACTGGTATTTCAAAGCATTCAGGTGCAGTTGCTGCTGACGCCTCTACCTCCAATGCACCCAGACCTATTTATGCTGCATCATGTGACCAGGAGGCAGCTTCAGCTACTGACAGACAGACAAAGCTTGATGAGGGCAGACCCAGTAGTCACTGGGCAGCAGGCTTCAACAAGAGTGCATATGGGAGTGCGCCAGTGCTGCGGCCCTCAGAACTGCAGGAGGCCAGCTTGGCTGCTGTGTCAGGAGGATCAATTTCAAGACCTCGGAGTGGACAGGTACAAGTGACCACAGCTGCTAGTCATCCAATACGGACAGGTACATCAGCCAGGGAGCAGTTTTCAGCTCAGCCTAGGTCTCAGCATGCCCTTGTTGGACCAATTTCTTTTTCTCAAGAATTTTTCCCAGCTGGAGCCCAAGGTGCTGTGATTCCCCGTCATCCTGTGGGCCCAGGTGTACATAATCAGGGGTTTCAGCCAGCAGGTGGTGCTTCGCATGTACAGACAGGGGGTCACTCACTGGCAGCACCTGGTGGTCAGATATATCATAGCAGCTCGAGCAGATATTGGGGGCCAGCAGAGAGCAATGCAAATGTAACAACTAAAGTTCCTACATCTTTCCCAGGACACTCGGTATCTGTTGGGTCAAACAACATGTCCCAGAGTCAAGGTCATATGAGAACACAGGGTCATAATAACAGTACTGCTAACACAGCATCAACATCATACAGTTTGTTCAGCTCTTCTCTTGGTGCCAGACCCAAGAACAACCAGCCTTTCCAGACCACACCAGGGAGCAGTCATTACTCTCAAGCCATACCAGGGAGCAGTCAATACACGCAAGTCATGCCAGCAAGCAGTCAATACACGCAAGCCATGCCAGCAAGCAGTCATTATTCTGATAGCCTTTTTGGTGGGCCATTGGGGTCGATTCAGGGAGTGGCCCACCCAGAGGTCAACAGCTATAGTTTATTTGGTGGGTCACTGGGCCCAGGTCTGTTGCCTGTGTGCACAGCATCTAGCCATATGCACAGCAGCAATGTGCATGTAGCGGACAGTGGAGTACAGGAGGCCAGCAGATTGTCACTGATGCCAAGGGACTTCAGCAAGGCAGGAGGACCAGCCAGAGAGTCCAGTCAGCCTCGGAGACCGTCCTCAGCTTGCCCGCTTGTTGTGCCTGCTGTTATGATGGGAAGCACTCATGAACTGTCCAGACCTCGCTCAGTACCCAATGTGTGATATGGCTGTCACAGTCTATATCTAAAGTGGGGTCTGGACTTGATGTGTGATTGGCTGTGGATTGTGATAAGTGGGTCAGTCATGATGTTGTACTGAGTGTCTGCTCAGGTGTTTAGATTTTGCCTGATACATATACATTACACAGCGTGGAAAATCGGCTGAAATGTCGTGACATCATTCTATCGAAATCATGTATGGAACATGCAGCTTTTAATATCCTCAGGACACTCTTCTTTCTGGTATGTACACATGTACATGTGGTGATAGACTCTAACAGCTGTGAATATTGGATGAACAATGTACACCTCACTCAGCGGACGTGGAATCAGACAACCAGGAATATTACCCCCTCAAAAAAAAAAAAAAAAAATGTGAATACCTGGTGAACAATGTAAACCACAGTCTGCATGCAATGCATGATCATACAGCTGTGGGTAAGATTCATTCAGATGGAGTCAGAAAGACCAGTTTGATCCATATGATGCAAAGGTCACAGGTCACAAGACAAACTAGTTGTAGCAGTTTGTAATTTCCTACCATGGTGACCATCATATCAGACAGTATGTACATTGTCAGGTATAGTTTTAGGGATGGACCAATATTCATACCACATATTCAGCATATCAGGCCTTTTCTGCAGTATTAAATATTTTATTGAAAAGTCCTCAAATAAGATATTTTTTATCTCAGTTTCATGTACATGTATGTGGGCCTACTTGTGGAGAATTTGGAAACGTTAAAAGCTTTGGGGGGCAATGAGTATAACATGGAGAATTTTTCCCATAGAATTGTCAAATATGTGGTACAAACTTTCAAAGTCTATGTAAAATATGCGTTTATATTTTTGTTTTCTGTCTTTTAAACTTATAGGTATTGGATATTCATATCCATATCAAATGACTCCAAAATATTGGATATTGATCTCAGATAAAAATTCCATATTGGCCTGTCCCTAATTGGTTGGTATACGAAATGTTTGATCCAGACTGAGAACAAAAACTCAGTGCGCAGAGAGTCGGCGAAACTCGGGTGGCTGTAGTATCTGTGAAGTATGGATGGTGCTCGACTTGCAGGCAAGCAGGGGCCCATGTTATGCTCCTGTGGTCTGTTTGCCTGGGAAGATGACAACTCGGTGTTGACTTGGTACGGTGCTGGCCGGCAGGGTGTCATGTTGAAGTGGGTCTGTCAGTGTGGCTGTATCACTGGGTCAAGGATGACACAGTGATGCTCGGTGGTATGTCATGTTAAGCGAGTCTGTTGATATGACCTTGTATTGTACACTGACGGCTAGAAATGTGTCATGTTGAGTGTGTTTGCCACTCTGACTGTGTCACTGGCCAACTAGGATACAGTACCAGCACAGCAGTGTGTCATGTCGACTGAGTGTCAATGTGACTGTATCACTGGCCCAGTAAGATACAGTGAGGGCCAGCAGTGGGTCATATTCAGTGGGTCGGTTAATGTGACTATCACTTACAAAGTGTGGGTGTTGGAGCTTCTATGTTCTGTCAAAGCTGTTGCTTCTGCCCAATATAGTCATGGATTATTTCAAGTCACCAGAGCCATTGTAAAAGATAAGGATCATTTCAAAGTGAAAATAACATATGCTAAATATATACTTATTATGCAAACTACATGTTATGTTATGATTCAGAAGACTTGCATTAGTGATAAAACATGAGTTTATGCATTACTTTTATACTCAGGATTGTTACAGTTAAACTTTACTGGCATTTTTTAAGAGAAAAGATTGTGATTTTATTACGAATATTATAAATAACTGTTCAGATTCTCACTGACCTAATGCATTCATATGCAGATATTATTTATATGTATATTTATTATGAAATTCAGCTCTAAAATGAATATTGACCAAGCTTGCAAGATGTGTGAATATTCATCCAAGAAAACATCTGCCTGATATATAATGCATACAATATGTATATGTGTGTACTGTACACACACACACACATACATACATATGTGTAGAGAGAGAGATTATAAGCTGAAGGGAATGTTTGTAGTGTTTTTTAACTTCTATCGTGTATGGTAGCCTAGCTTTACCCCTTATCAACTCTGTCACTGCTGGGTTTCAGATCGAGTTAATAGCTGTCCTGGTTGCACACTGGGAGTTTTACGCTCCAAGCAGCCATAGGACAGCTGCTGGCCAGGACAGTTCTTTTTACTCTGCAAATATGGTTGTACTGAAGCTTGACTAAAGAGTCTTTTACGAGAAGTTTTAATCTGTCTTCTGTACAGTGCTCAGTTTGTTGTGAGCTCAACTTTTGTAATGGTAAGCATTGAAAGAGTCAATGTGGCTAAAATTGACAGAAAATCCAACATGTGCATCCTGTTTTTTGATCATGATTGGTGATACAACCAGCAAGCTGAAGTGATACAGTGGTCTTGGACATGAGTTTGGACTTGGTCCTCAATTCGCTCCAAGGAATGCTCTTTCTTTGTATTATGCAGGGGGAAAGTGTGTTATGTGCACAGTCTCATGTCTAAGATTGCTCTATCATCATGTAACCAATGTATTACTTGTCATACAAGCGGAGTATCGTTATGCAACCAGTGTTTCAGTTGTAGCTCTTTCACCTAATACTTATTTGTAGATTTGTAGACCATAGCTTGTAATTTAAGGTACACAGCAGCCTGCTACAACCTTCACTTACTCCCCCCCCCCCCCTTCCCCGAACAGCTGCACAGCAAAAGGAGGATAAAACAAAAACTGGACACTAGAGACAGACACATATGTATATATATAAATACTTTTATTGCTTGCTGCAAGGAATTATAGACATTTCTTCTCATCACGAGGAGAGAAAAAAGAAGAAATATGCGTGTAAAGCCTCTTAATCATAACAATCTGATGTAACCCTATGTAAAGGCCAAGTGCCGAAACCCGTTGGGTTTAATAACTGTTCTTAAAATGGACTGTAGTCTTTTTACTGTGTGTTAATTGAAAGCTTCATTCTACTTTTACTGCATTTCTCGACTGATCCCAGCATCTTAATTAAATCCACACACATCCCTCAAATTTGACATTCATGTGAGTTTCTGTTTTCCTAATATTTTGGATTTTATCTACAACATATTTTAAAGTGAACCTCTAGAAATGTCTCTGTCCTAGGGACTTGTACATGTGACTTCTATGTGTATCTTGGTTCCTTTTTATGATTGTGTCCCTGTACACCAAGGTCAGAAACATGAAGTACGCCACTTTTCAAATAACTTTTGTTGTGTCAGATGAAACGATCCTCAAGTAACCAGGATGCACTAGGTGTATGTTATGGTATTTACATAGATTTAAAAACAAAAAACATAAAAAAAAACCCTGGTATACAGTGGTCCCTCTCTTCAGAGACCGTTCCAATGAGCAATCACCTGCTTTGATAGACCACTTATTCAGCATATTTTGCTTATTAGTTTTCTGTTAGTTATAGTTTCTACAAGAGACCACAATATGATTATCCTTAGGGGTGGTCTTTAAAGACAAGTTTGACTTTAGTTGTTACCCTGTCAGATTTGCATGATAAATGTTGATGGTGTAATCAAGATGTTGGGTCTCCATGGTCATCATTACCAGTTAAAGTGGCAGTACGTGGCATTAAGAGTGATTGACATTTACTGACAGTAATCCCCCTCTTATACAACACCTCCCACCCCACCCCTCAAAGAGGCCAGCCCTGTACAGAGGCCACTTCTTCATGCAGCAAGTGTGATATTTTCATCTTATTCCCCCCCTCAAGAGAGGCCACCCTTCTTATAAGGCCATTCCTGGGCCACTTGTGATGGATGTGTGGTATATCAAAATAGGTCACCATGACCTTGATCTTTTGTCCCGTCATAAAAAATGCTTGTGTGGACCATATAGATTTGCGTCTTGTCTGTCTGGCCATCTGTTGTTCCATTCTTCAGACAAAGCTTGTCCAGGCCTTCTTTCCCATACTTAAACACCCACAGCTTCCAGATTCGGTGTCTGAATGGTTAACGGGATAGGGTCTTATCATGCACCAAAATTTCCCCTGTAGATGCAATACAGAAGTATCTGCTATGTGTATTAAAAACCACCCCTAAAGCCAGTCAAGTGTGGCTTCATATTGCAGCTGGATTTCAAATACAGGTAAATTTAGTGAGAAATAAATTCTAGTGTTATAAAAAGGTAGCCTTTAAAGGACCAGCAATCTCTCAGGCGGTCTACAGAGTATCAGTTGTATGTTGAATTAAGGATACAGTAGTCCCTCTGAGAGACCACTCCTTTGGGAGACCACCTCCTTTGAGAGACCACAGTTGTCAGGTCTTTCTGTAGTACTTTCCATGCTATTTATACCTCTGAGGGACCACCTGCTTTATGTGACAGCCTTTAGGGTAGCACCAGGGGCAGTCTCTCAAAGGAGGGACCACTCTATCTGATAATGAAAGTAATGCCCATGCTGTTTAAGGGATGTGTGTGGGGGGGGGAGAAATATAGTGAAGTCTGTTTTATATATCTTGATCATTATTATACACATTCTTGTACAACTTTAAACATTTACCAATGGGAACTTTATTGGAAATAAGTTAAATTTTCCAAGATTTATTAATAATTTATTCTTGTAGATTTCATGTTTTGACCATGGAATATGTAATAAACTTAACATTTGTACAACTTTAAAATATGACTATATTAAAACGTATTAGTAGTACTAGTAGCAGACTTGTTTGTCAGCTGAGATCACAGGATGGTCAGTTATCTGTCGCCCATCTGTTGATCATCATCAGTTCACATTTACTTTTTCAACTTCTCCAAAACTATTGGCTGGATTCTCTTCAAACTTGGTGGGGACTTACCATAGGTGGGTGGGTCTCTACCAAGTGTGCTGAAACAGTCATGCTTCAGTGAAAATTGTGTATTTTGGGGAATATTTGTGTATCTTTTCGCACAACATTAAAAAACCTGTGAAACCTATTGTCTAATTGGTTTGAAATTGCATAGGAACACTTCTTACCCAATATTGTTATAATTGATAAATAATATGATAATATGGTGATGATGATGACCAGGACGATGATTATTGTTTTGTTGCACCTTTATGCCTTTCATACTATTGATTTTTTTTTTTTTTCTGAACTGTGATTATTGAAGGACTCATTGCGCTAAAAGTATACTAGAGTGTAGCTGAATTGTACTTTTTGCATTTTTTCCGGTGCTTTTCATTATTTGGTTTTCAGTGTCACCAATTGTTGGCCCACCTTTTTGAGGTACAAATAGTAACTGCTCCCCAATGTAAATGTTTTCGTATGACGTCATAACATACTTAATTTCCTCCATATTTGGCCAACCAAGGGAAAGTGGACCCTGGATTTTCTTATTGAATTGTCGACTGTTGCTTGCGGATCGCTGGAATAATTTGTTAGAAAATGAACGCAGTGAATTTGTACGTTACAACCTGCCGTTATGTACTGCAATCAAACCCTTACGACCCAGAGTCATGGTGCGATCTTTACCGCTACCTGCCCTACTTGCGTCAAGCGCTTGCATGTTGCGTGTGTACAAATGTATTGCAGACGCCTATGGGGCCCACGGACTCCATATGTCAACATCACGTCTGCAAAGCCTGTGTCGGGGGCAAGATGCGACTCAGACCCTCATGCAGCTGGTGCAAAGAGTATGAACACTTTCAGGAAAATGTACAATTGCGGATCATTGTTCAATGTTTCAAGAAATTATGTCAGTATCTGGCGTCGTCGTCCATTGCACTGAATTTGTCCACAACAAACGGCGGTACGAACAGTCTTATGGACATCATTCAAGAAGGGGTGTCTATGAGGGACAACTATACAGTTACGGCGGCCTGTAATGCGGCCAGCCTGGGCCTGCTGCCGGTCAGCATTCCCACAGAACCGAAGAGAGATACTAGCACATCAACGGAGAATGACAGCGGGGGTTACTGCGTGGGTCAAGGTGAAGGTCACTCACAGAGTACACAAACGACATGTGCGCGCAGCAGAAATGGCTCGGGAAATCAACAAACTGTCAGAAATAATATTGATAGTGAATCTCCTGACAGCCGCCATATGAACAAACAAACGGAGACACCTTGTAAACAAGAGGAACATAAAAACTCGCGCGAGGAGCACAGAACACTGCATGACATTAACATGATAAACCAGACCTTGTCCACAGTGACGGCGGAACATGACTACCCGAAAGATTCCTCGATGTATTGTGTCACCTTTACAAGCGAAGATGCACCCAAGTTAAAAATTCGTAAAACTGGGGGGCCAGAACCAACAAGCCCTACAGGAAGAAAGAGGAGTTTACAAAACTTATTAGATATCCCTGACACGAGTGATCACAGCCAGAGTGAAGAGAAACGGGGCAAGTCCAAAGGCTCAAAGAAGCAGAAGTTGAAGTTTGGCTGTCGCTGTGGTACTGCAACTGCGACACCGGGCAAACTGACCTGCTGTGGTCAACGTTGTCCCTGTTACTCCTCCTACAAAGGGTGTACAGACTGCCGGTGTCGTGGATGCAGGAACCCACGCAGGGAACTTAATCCTGCTGTGCAGATAATGCCCAATGACATGGACAGCACAGACAGTGAGGACAGTGAAATAGACATTGATGTGTGAATAAAATTTAGTGAGGCCCTGGTATGATAGACATTTGTGTGTAAATTCATTTCATTTGTTGTGTACATATTCTTTATTTTGTAAAATATTGGTGTAAAATATTGTTTTGTCTTAAATTAATCACCTTTGTGTTAAAAGTATTTTGTGTTAACTCATTTTGAATGAAGTTATTTTGTTTTAACTGCTGAGACAATCGGGTCTGCTAATTATAATAGGTATCAAAACGCTCATAAACCCTCATCAATAAAATGGAAATGAAGCACATCATGTAGAGTTTCTATGGGGTAGCTTTAATGATGGGAAATAAATTCATTTATCCCATGTATGTGTAGTCCAGAGTAACCACGGACGGGCCGTACTGCACCGTGTAGAATTTATTGCCGATCCACACGCCCGTGTAGAACGGTCGCGTGCATGCTCTACTTTCGCGCTGACCACTTTTTCATGGGTGCGCACCTAGGATGTTCATTTATTGTCTGCTGCGGTATTTGTCGTTGATTGCTGTTTCGACACAACACTATCACTTCTTTTAATGTGGAATGGTACAGAATACTCTGGACTACACATACATGGGATAAAAATAAAACAACGCTCTAGCAATTAGCTGGCCGTAAATTCTGCATGGCACTCGCGTACCCGTGGAGCGGAAGGATACACAAGATGCAGCCCGCCGCATGCAGAATTTACGGCCAGGCACTCACACTCATGTAGTTTTATTATTTTATTGTCTGTAGATGTATTTTTATGTGCTGCACATTTCATGAGATAAATCTTTCCCATGTAAAATGCATTTAATTTTAGATAACATCATAAAACAAATATTTATTCTCCAGTGAAAGCTGCATGAAGTTAAAAGTCCATAAATTATGGGTCACACTGTCTCTTACTTGTGAGGGTAATCCTGTGAGGAAGGTTCACAGCAGCATTTTGATGTTCACCATGTGTTGTGGGCTGACATTTTGTCTCGGATGAGGAGCAAATACAGTCCTTGTTTTTGGACATGAAGCAGATCAAAAGATGGAGACACCTCAATGAGGTAATAAAAATAATCTTTGGTTCCCAAACATACTTTGCAGGCATTCTAGCACTTCACCGGTTTCCTGTAAGTTTATAACACATATTTTTTCTTAACCTGTTTTAATGTGCCATTAGAGAACTTTACATTATACATGTACAAACAGTTGAAGTCTATGTGTGTGTGTGTGGGGGGGGGGGGGGGGGGAGCACTACCTGAATATAGTGAGGGGTATGTTCAGCTAGGCATGCTACACCCATATGCAGTCTGTACCACTGCTAACTCTGCCATTCAATACCAAATGTGGATGAAAGATATCCCTCTCTATAATGTTTTTACTATACCTAGTACATTATATCTGCATTGTACTGTTCTGATAAACACAGTATTTGTTATCTGTCACCGAGTAGATGGTGGCACGCACTGAGCAAATATTGACCGAATTACTGCAATTACAGGGCTGTAATTGGTAAAAACAACAACCCGCCTGGGCCAGGTTCAGATGGATACTCTGTAAAAACATATACCCTCCTTCAAATGTACCTATAGGGTACGTTTTCACTAGTGAAAACGTAAACGTACGCTGTAAATGTGCTTTATTTTTTTATTTTTCAATGTCAACATAAATTTATGTGTAAGAATGTCAACATTGGAAGTGACTCGCTTAAGATGGCCAGAAACTTTGTACACGTCTATTTAAATACAAAGAAGCCCAACAAGCCCAACTTTTCCGATCAAACCCTACTATGTCACATTTTTACTTGTGTAAGGTGTTGTTTTGTGTGACGCCCATATACTTTTTTTGTAAATTTCCTTGGTATGGGGGGGTTTAATAATATTATTATTAATATAGTCTTTGATATTTGTGCTGGCCTGCCCTTCAAATTTCTCAGAAAATTGCAAAGCATCAACTAATGACAACATGAGGGTGCATTTCCTAATGTACCATGAAAACTGTGTGCAATCTAGCAAACTCAAGCATTGTCGCACACGTGACCAATTGTCTGTTTGGCCAAACTGAACAGACAGCAAAACTGATTACTCGACCATTCTGATATATATATATTTAATGTGCAGTGATACAGAAAACAAATATGTGCAAATCCTAACTGTTGCCTTCCCCCCCCCCCCCCCCCCCCCCGTTAGAGGGGGCTAGTGAGATAGGTTTTCAAACAGAAGTATCATATTTTTTAAGGACTTTATATGTTTATTTATTTATTTTCTGTGAAGAGGTCTGTTATGGATAAATTCGAGAATTTTTTTTACCATAATTCACAAAGTAATCTCAGATGTCTTTCAAGAGACGCTGTTCAGGATTAACACAAGCTGGTGTCTTTATGTACAAGGTTGCTTTAGCGAATCAACACCTATGCCCCTACCGACTGCGAATGTTACTCTTGGTAATGCTGCGCTTTCCTTCATCAAATCTTAACAATTCTATGAAAAAATGTCAACAAATTCTACAAATATGCAATAAATCACAATATTTTTAATTTACAGTGATATGAAGAGGAGAAATGTACGCAAAACCTGACTCCTTTTTAGCCAGACTGACAGAGACACCCAACTCCATATCGCAATAATATTCAATTCTGTTCAAACGAGTTTAAATGGCGTAACTTGAGAGAACCATAACCATAGGCATATATTTGACATGGAAATACAGGAGTAGCATGAGCAAATGCTACATTTTCATAATGTGCCTATATACATCTTTTGACGGGGCTTTTTTTCCTCTAGGCCTATGCATGTTTTTTTTTAATGAATGGGTGTAATTTGAATTCATAGCTCTAGCATCTCATTAATTATTCATAATGCAATTATTTTAGGCATGTTATCACTAGCCAAGTTTTGAAGGTAATTACTAATCTGATAAAAACTCCACCCAGTGAGTCCAGCTGTGTTTTTCAGATCCAATGAGGCAGGCTTAGATCTCAAAGGCATTGCCCACAGGGCCATATCTTCATGCTGAGGGTGTTTGTTGTATAGTGCACCATAGGGGATGCACCTCATTGAGCAATTTGAGAAAAGGGTCAGTGTAAAACACTTGTACACCTGGCTAGCTGGCACTGACCCCTGGAGTTTGTGGAGCCTTCTTCCAAAGAGGGACCACCTGATGTATATGATGTATGAACAGGGAGATATACCATGCAGCTATAATGTATTTAAGGTATCTGCTCCCACCTGAAGCATTCAAATTGGGCAAATTTAGGTTTTATTACTCAGGATGATGCAATGTAAATCTTTCAACATATGCACTTTTATGCAAAAACTTAATACCAACAGGACATGTTTACATGGATGCCCCCCCCCCCCCCCCGGGGCCAGGTTCTTTGAAGGAGGCATCCATGTTCATAGTTAATCTAGACCTTACAGAGGACTAACAGCAGGACCAGGATGGTCCTGTGCTCAGCTGACAGACAACGGGGGAATCACCACTGACCAAATAAGCGTGTGAGAGTTTCATCCTCTTAGTATTCAACATACTTTAAGCCATCTTTTCCAGACAAGCACCACAAACTTAGCAAAAGTAGCTCTGTGACCTTGGGATATTGGATCCAGCTAACCCATGCATAAATTCAATCTAGCCTTTTGTAGAGGGCTTTTTACCGGTGCAGTATCCGAGTCTTTGGTCAAAAACTTCTGGAGTTCTGAAACTTGTATACCAACTGACCAATACAGTGGCTCTGTAACCTTCAGAAATCTGTGAAGGTCCCCATGCTTCAAACTTAACTTGCCCCTTATATAGGACCATAAGCCTGTGTAGTATGAATGTAACAAAGTTGTGGGTAGAAACATGCATCATGCAAAGACTAAATAAGGCAAAATGGACATTTTTCAAACTTAACCTAGCCCTTGTAATGGATCAAAGACCTGAGCAACATGAAAGTTCTAGTTGGAACAATACGTAACATAACAAAACATAACAAAAAACAACCAGAAAATAAATATACTCTAGGAGAGTGGCTTTGTGAGCATTGGGAATTGGGTCGAGGTTGTCTTCCTTCAAACTTAAGCTAGCCCCCTATACAGGATCTAAAGAAGTGCAATATGAAAATTGTAATGAAAAAATATTGTCAAGTTAGTGTGCAGAAATCAAATTCAGCCAAGGTGAGCATGTGACCTTGGGAATTATGTCAAGGTCACCCATCTTGGAACTGAAAGGTGCAACTCCTGGTTCCAGGGTACCGAGAACTAGCCTAGAGAGGGAGGTGGAGCTTATCAGTAACGGTCAGAGCCGCATGCCATATATAGTATAGGCTCACAACCACATGGCCCATCTTCAGTTCTCCACTTCAAACCAGTAAACTTGTGCCTTGCCACTCTTGTGGTTTTGCCATTCTTTGACATATACACATATGGGAAACAGCATCACTTGCACTTACAAACATTTTAGACCTATTTTGTTTCTCAATTACCCCAGTTAGTAGAGGAAGTGGATGGATGTATAAGACCATCTAAAACACAAGAATATGTGACAAAGTGATTGACACATTTGCATTTAAGAAAATCTAATCTCTGGAATGTTATGAACAGTATCAATGATATGATAACAGTATACTCTGCAAGTTTAAATGTGTTAACTAAACTGCCTTGCCACTACTGTGGTTTTGCCATTCTTTGACATATACACATATGGTAAACAGCATCACTTTCACTTACAAACATAATAGACCTATTTTATTTCTCAATTACCCCAATTAGTAGAGGAAGTGGATGGATGTACAAGACCATCAAAAACACTAGAATATCCAGCAAAGTGATTGATACATTTGCATGCAAGTAATTATATAATTATCACAAAAATTGAACACTCACATCAAGCTTGCTTGTTATATACTTTCTAAAAGTAAGGGACACTGGCCATTCCTCATAATGGGTCCATGTGCTTGTGTGTAAAAATAGCCTTATCACTGTACACATGACCTCTGACCTATCTCTCAAACCACAACTGACTGCTTGAATATACACAGCAACTGGAAAAGTTTTGGATTAAAAGTAGTGGAGATTCATTGTAACTTCTATTTTGTGAGTACATATTTATTCTCAATACCTTCATGTATCTTCCTGCCAAAAACTGGGTGGATTGATGACTTTGATCATCAGGGAACCAGGATAGACATTCAAATATTGCTGGAGCACTGAACATGTAAATGTCCTGGCCATTATGCTGAGCCTCACTTGGAGGTCCCTTTTTATAGGGCAGCTGCACCTTTAAGGATGTATGGTACACATTATGACACAGTTTCACAAATCACCCAATCATGCACAGAATCCTAATAGCAGTGCTACACAGTACAGTGTTACCTGCTATGCAAGACCACCCTTTCTGCCAGCCAAAAACGGTCACATATTACAGGTGGTTTTAAAGTGGAGGTAAACTTTCAAAGAATCTAGACTTGTGCCATCAGAAATGTGGTCCCAAAAGCCAGGTGGTCTTTCATGGCAGTGGTTTTATATTGCAGGTTCCACTGATTATGTTTTTTGAAAGGGAAGAAGCTGAGGATTCCATAATTTTTTACTGCATGGTGTGTGGGGATTTTGTGTTTATGCAACAATAAGTGGTCTTATATTGCAGGTACGACTGATTATGTTTTCCAAAAGCGAAGAAGGTGAGGATTTTATAATTTTTACTGCAAAGGTGTGCGGGGAATTTTGCATTTATGCAACAACAATGCAAAATTGTTTCCTGACTTTCACACAAGTCACATCTGCCTTCTTTATTAGCCCAGCTGACTGACAAGTCAGCTCAGCTTATAGGATGATCTTTCATTCTTCATCTGTTCTCCACAATTTACATTTCTGATTTGTCTAAAATTGTCCACCAGATGCACTTCAAACTTGGTAACAATGTACCTTGCATTAGTCTCGACAAAGTTGATTCAAATGGACATGCTCCAATGATTTTTTTTTTGCAAAATTTAAAAAATCTCTTAAATCATTTAGCCAATTGCTTTGAAATTGCATGAGCACACGTCTGCAGCCCTAAACCGTAATTTGCTCAACAGGTGGTGCTGTATTTATGAATTGTTGTGAGTTAAAGCTATTTCCGCTGCCTTCTCCAAAAGCGTAACTTTGATAGCTCCAAAACTTGCTTGAAATGTAGCTTGTGGAAGGGTCAAACTAACCTGTTCACTCAGAGGTAATATTCAAGATTCCTTGTTTGCTGTGCTGACTTGTCAGTCAGCAGAGCTTACAGAATCTGTTTGCGTCTGTCTGTCCGTTGTTGATGCTTTGGTAACTCTGGAATCTCTTTGCTGTCATTGTTTTGAAATTTATGAATTTATGAATACGGGTCATGTTTTCCTACATAAGTGTATCATACTAGAGATGTCCGTCTGTAGAACTTCAATTGTATAGTAAGGGACTTGTAGAAGTCTTCTCCGTGCATTTGATACTCTATAATGGTGATTCAATCACACAACTTAATGATTACATAATGTTCCAGATTCATAGATATCACAAAAACGATATAGGCCTGCTTTCTACTTTGGCTGTAAACTCAGCTAACGAACTAGTCAGAAGAACCAAAAAAATGATAGACCTACCAATTCTCTTTGTTTTTGGCAGAAGTGATAAAATTGGATTTTGAGTGGTTGGGCCTGTACATTTTGGAAAACACTATTGTCTGTATTTAATGAAGCATATTTCAAAGGCTGAGAGAAGCGGTTTAAAACCACTGGTTGGCTTTTATCGGTGACTGCCTGTCCCTTGTCAGGAGTGAAATTTGTTTCTTCACATTGGTATTGGAAGATGAATGTTGATGCTTTGGTAACTCTGGAATCTCTTTCTTGTCATTGTTAGGTTTGAAATTTATGAATATGGGTCATGTTTTTCTACATAAGTGTATCATACTAGAGATGTCCGTCTGTCCTTAGACTTTTTACCTTTTTCGTCCTCTTCTCAAAAACTGCTGGCTGCATTGAATGTTGTGATTTTGCACATGTATGCTCCCCAGGTGTACCTCTATGAAGTTGCGAAGGAGATGATGATGCAATAATTTTTTCTATTTTTTATGAATTTTTTAATTTTTTTTTTTTTTTAATTAAAATTTCTTTGTCTCAAGAACTACCTGGCCAGTTGCTTTGAGATTGCACATAGGGTCACCTCTTATTTTGGCCACCAGATGGTGCTGCAATTTTGAATTTTGTTTTTTTCGTGAATTTTTGTGTGGTAAGGCTCTTTCCGATTTTTACTCCAGAACTGGTAAATAGAATTGCTTAAATTTTTATCGGAATATAGTTAGACTTTAGACAATGAATGTTTGCAAAAATAATGTGAATATGTTAATTTTTCAGAAAGTTATGGGATATCAAACTTTACAAACTTAAGTGAGTGCTGCCACTGTATAAATATATATGGCAATACAGTGCATGTATTGCACGTACAATTTTGAATTCTTCTCAAATACCGATGCTTGAGTATTACCATTGTACATGTATATGGCTATACAGACTTCAATGCATATATTGCAATAATGTAAAGCCAGATTCCAATCAGCAGAGCACAGGATCATCATGATCCTCATGTTTTTAACAAATTGTTCAATTTGGTACATTTTGGTTAATGCATACATTCCTATAGGAGGTATTTGTATATTAACTGCAGACCTGCTCTTGTCCACTCAGTTGCTGAGCAACAGAACTGTGCCTGCACCATGATGAGGAACCCCTGTACTAGATATGTTACTTAACATACAGAAATAATACCTTTTCTACCAAACAACTGAAATTTGCCAACTGCGTTTAGCATTCTGTATGTTTTAATACTAAGTCAATTACTTTTTTTAGCTTTTTGCTTTCTCAAGTTGTTACCTTTATTGTAGAAACTCATTTGACACTTTAACACATGAATCTGCCCTCTTTCCTGTCACATTCCTGGCTGTTGCTTAGATGGCACCACAGGATCTCAGTTAATATGAGTACCCTCTATTGAAGCAAGGCAGTGGGATCAGTGGTAACTCACCTTTTCAGCTTCTCCAAAACTGGCAGATTTACTTCAAACTTGGTGGGAGTGTACCTGGAGTAAATCTATCAACTTTCTTAAATGCTCATGTTCCAGTGATTTTTAGATTTTTTTTTTTATTTTTATTTTTATTTTTTAATTTTTTATATTTCATGTTATGGGCCTTAAAGTCTCCAAATCTGCAAGGCCAATTGCTTTGAAATTGCATATGGACATGTCTGGGGACTCCTAAGACCATAATTTGTTCAATATTTTTATGTCTCCCGGTGGAAGCCGGGGGACATATTGTTTTAGTGCCCGTTTCTTCCGCTTCTTGTTGTTCTTGTTGTTGTTGTTGTTCATGTTCTTCAACACTTGGTTTCCGTGCGATAAGTCTTGAAGGACTTGACAGAATTTGATTAAACTTGGTAGGTATATGTGTATCTAGGCAAGACCTAGGTTGGGATTGTATTTGGGTGACCTTGACCTAATTTTCAAGGTCACAGGGTCACTTATGTGAAATTGGTTTCCGTTCGATAAGTGATGAAGAACAGGATGGAATTTGATGAAAATTGGTAGGATTATGTATCTTGGCAAGACCTAGGTTGGTATTGTATTTGGATGGCCTTGAGCGAATTCTCAAGGTCACTGGGTCACTTATGTGAAATTGGTTTCCGTTCGATAAGTCATGAAGAACTTGATGGAATTTGATGAAACTTGGTAGGATTATGTATCTTGGCAAGACCTAAGTTTGTATTGTATTTGGATGACCGTGAGCGAATTCTCAAGGTCACAGGGTCACTTATGTGAAATTGGTTTCCGTGCGATAAGTCTTGGAGGACTTGACAGAATTTGATAAAACATGGTAGGATTATGTATCTAGGCAAGACCTAGGTTGAGATTGTATTTCGGTGACTTTGACCTAATTTTCAAGGTCACAGGGTCACTTGTGTGAAATTGGTTTCCGTGCGATAAGTCATGAAGAACTTGATGGAATTTGATGAAACTTGGTAGGATTATGTATCTAGGCAAGACCTAGGTTGGGATTGTATTTGGATGACCTTGACCAAATTTTCAAGGTCACAGGGTCATTTATGTGAAATTGGTTACCGTTCGATAAGTGATGAAGAACAGGATGGAATTTGATGAAACTTGGTAGGATTATGTATCTTGGCAAGACCTAGGTTGGGATTGTATTTGGATGACCTTGAGCGAATTCTCAAGGTCACAGGGTCACTTATGTGAAATTGGTTTCCGTGCGATAAGTTTTGAAGAACGTAATGGAATTTGATGAAACTTGGTAGGATTATGTATCTAGGGAAGACCTAGCTAGGGATTGTATGTGGATGACCTTGAGCGAATTCTCAAGGCCACAGGGTCACTTATGTGAAATTGGTTTCTGTTCGATAAGTCTTGAAGAACTTGATGGAATTTGATGAAACTTGGTAGGATTATGTATCTAGGCAAGACCTAGGTTGGGATTGTATTTGGATGACCTTGACCAAATTTTCAAGGTCACAGGGTCATTTATGTGAAATTGGTTACCGTTCGATAAGTGATGAAGAACAGGATGGAATTTGATGAAACTTGGTAGGATTATGTATCTTGGCAAGACCTAGGTTGGGATTGTATTTGGATGACCTTGAGCGAATTCTCAAGGTCACAGGGTCACTTATGTGAAATTGGTTTCCGTGCGATAAGTCTTGAAGAACGTAATGGAATTTGATGAAACTTGGTAGGATTAAGTATCTTGGCAAGACCTAGGTTGGGATTGTATTTGGATGACCTTGAGCGAATTCTCAAGGTCACAGGGTCACTTATGTGAAATTGGTTTCAGTGCGATAAGTCTTGAAGAACTTGATGGAATTTGATGAAAATTTGGGAGGATTATGTATCTTGGCAAGACCCAGGTTGGGATTGTATTTGGATGACCTTGACCTAATTTTCAAGGTCACAGGGTCATTTATATGAAATTGGTTTCTCTGCAATAAGTCTTGAAGAACTTGATGAAAATTGCTAGAGTAATGTATTTAGGTGAGAGCGAAAATAGGATTGTAATTTTCAAGCAAACTTGGTCATTTGTAATTCGTTATCACCTTTAGCTTATTCAGAGACGTAAGTGTTCCACCGGGAGACATCTGATTTTCTGTTGGAAAATCAGTCTGTTCTAGTTTTTTTATAGTTTTGTTGTTGTTGTTTTGTTTGTTTTCTCTTTCCTTGACATCCCAAACTGTATGTTGGGTCCTCTTCAAACTTCCATCTTGCAATCTTTTATTATTATTATACATAAAGATACTATATGTGTATGTGTGGACAGGAGCAAAAATATTCTGTATTTATGGATTTCTATACAAGAGGGAGACACAGCGACAGTCCATATCGCTTTGTCATATGCAGATCAAGTGTTGCCCATATGTTAGTAGGGTTGCCACAATCGACTCCTTTCACAGAACCAGCAAAGCATAGAATTTTCTCACCTCCAGCTGACTGGAGAGGGTACAGTGGTCCCTGCCATGTCGGGTCATTCTTACGAGAGACCACCTGACCTAGGATTGACCGTCTCACAGGCTATTCGTCTGCAGCCAATACAAAGGTTACTGATGGAAACTGGGAAGCCAAGGTGCTTTTTCCCCTTTAAATAATGATGTCCGTTTTATAATATTTTTTATACGTTATAGTGGTCTTGGATGACAATTCTCACAAGAGACATCTGTGAAAGACCACCTTTGGGGTAGTTTGCCTGGAGTAAAAATGCTATTTCTGCATCTGTGAGACACTCTATACCCAACAGATAACTTGGTTCTAATGACAAGGGGTAATCTCTAAGGAATGTTTTTGCAACACATTTCTTTCCTGGTCTACACAATTGCTGGGTGTAACATAGACTCAGGCATCACTAAAAAGTGTTAAGATACTCTCTTTGTTTTAGAATACACATGAAGAAAAACACCTTTTCAGGAGACTGCACTGCTAATATTTGTTAAAATTCAACTTAGGTTGGGACCATAGTTGGGTCACACTGTTCTAATTCTCAAGGTCACACGGTCATTTACACAAATTTTGTTGCGAAAAACCTTTAGGAACATTAAACAAGAGAGCTGGGTGAACAGCCCATCCTCGGCTGCCCGTGACATTCAACCCACAATAAGTGCCACTCTAGTCTAGGAGATAAAGATGTTGGAGAGGAAGTAAAAGAGGCAAGTTGCCGTTACAATCCCCATTGACTTGCATGGTAATCAATAGGAATGCATACATAAACCGTCAGGTTCCCAAATCGAAAAATTCATTAAAAAGGAGGGATCCAGAGTATCGCCACCTAATGAGCATTTTGATTAATCCTCCCACAAGCTACATTTCCGCCAAGTTTCAAAACAATCTGAGTGATGGTTTTGTAGAAGAAATAAAAACTGAGGAGAACACAAAAATATAAAAATGCAGGAAAAAAGCGCAACGCCACCTGTTGAACTAATTTAAAGTCTGATGGTCCTGTGAAGTTTCCCCATGCAATTTCAAGGCAATTGGCTGAGTGGTTTCTGAGATTTTTTTTTACAATTACACACATACAAAAAAAAATCATTTGTAAATATAAAATCAGTGAAGTGTGGCCATTTTATCAAAATTGATCGAGACCCACCCAAGTTATCTTCCCATCAAGTGAACCTGGTTTACAGGTTTTGAGAAGAAGGTGACTGTGAATTTCCATTGCAATCTTGATTGACTTGCATAGTAATGAATAGGAATGTGTGCATTAACTGACAAGTACCCAAATTTAAAAATTCATTAAAAATCCAAGATCCACAGAATCCCTTCTTTGTGAAAAAGGTTGTTTACCCCTCCCACAAGCTATATATCCACTATACGATCCAGAACAATGGCTTTTGGAGAAGAAGTCGAAAATAGCCTTAACACACAAAAATTCATAATAAAAAAAAAAATGAAAAAAATGCATCCCCACCTGTTGAACAAATTAAGGTGGGTGGGTGGGTGGGGGAGGGGGCAAAAGTGTCCCTTTGAAATTTTAAAAGCAGTTGGCTGAGCAATTTCGGAGACGATTGTGATTTTACCAAAAAATTTATTAAAAATCTTAAAATCAATGGAGCATGACCGTTTAAACAAACTTGGTAGATTTGCCCAAGGTACATTCCCCCCAAGTTTAAAGTGAATCTGGTTCACAGCTTTGGGGCAGTTGAAAACATGAATTTCCATTGCAGTCCCCATTGACTTACATAGTAATAAATAGGTATAAATGCATTAACTGACAAGTAACCAAATTTTGAAATTTGTAAAAAAATAAGGGATACACAGTATCACTACTTAGTGAACAAGGTTGTTTAGCCCTCTCACAAGCTATATATCCACTATGTTTCAGAACAATTTCAGTGAGGGTTTTGGAGAAGAGCGAAATAGCCATAACATGCAAATTTGTACAAACAATGGAAAAAATTTGCAGTGCCACCTGTTGCACCAATTAAGGTCAGGGGGTCCCTACAAGTGTCCCTGTGCAATTTCTAAGCCATTGGCAGAGCAGTTTTGGAGATTTTTTTTAAGATTTTGCAAAAAAAAATAAATTTTTAATTCAAAAATCCATGAAGCAAGACCATTTGAACAAACTTGGTAGAGGCCCACCCAATGTATATTCCCACCAAGTTTGAAGTGAATCTGGCTGACGGTTTTAGAGAAATAGTCAAAGATGTTAACTGTGCACATCGAACGAACAATGGACCATACTATAACGTCAGCTGACTTGTCTGGTAGAAAAATTGATGAAAATTGGCAGGAATATGTATCCAGGTGAGCCATATGTTTGGATTGTATTTGGGTCACCTTGCCCTAATTCTCAAGGTCACAGATTCACTTGCATAATTTTTCTTTCTGTGCAATGAAACCTGAAGAATGAAACTTTTATGAGACCAGGAAGTATTATATGTATGTTGGCAAGATATCCTCAATTTAATTTACTTAAGATCACTAATGAATAATGTGACAATACATCTAGGGAAGTCGTGTTTTGAGATTTGGTAACTTTAACAGCCATAAGGGTGGTACCAATTATATATGCGTTTCTCATTTCAGCTAGGTGACTGGTGCCAAAGGTTGCAGGTTCGAGTCCCGCTCTTCCTGAACATAAAATACAAAATTTGCAAAGGAAAGATGTTTAAGATGTATTGGTTGCCTGCTTTAAGCTACATCTTCAAGTATCTCATGTTGACTGCTCAGAGGCCAGATTGAAGTTTAGCACAACAAAACGAAGACAGCCCCGGAGTCTGACCAGCTGACAAATGTATTGGGAGGGTGTGGGTCTTTCAAATTAAGGTACATTGGAAACTCCTTATGGCAATCAGATAAAGCAAATAGAAGACCCTAAAAGGCTGAGCTGCATGAGTATGTCTGTCATACATGTCGTTTTTGAATTTCTGGAGGGTTGATACTGAGGATATGTGCATACTTGCTATTTATCTCCAAAAACAGGGTATTCTGGTTTCAATGTCTGTTCATCTGTACACATGAACCCGTCTGGGCTGTAACTCAGTTGGTAATGACCAGATCTTTGTGAAACTGCACAGCTACTCTCCATCACCAAAGGATGCGTCATGAAGCAACAATGACCTCAAGGTGTGTAGGTCAAGGTCACTTGCTTTATGACACAACATGCTTTGGGTTTTGTGCAGCCTATTCTGTATAAATGCTGATTTTCAAACTTTGTCGGAAGTTTGTTTGAATTGAAGAGAACAAAAAATGATTTAGCAACAGGTGGCAGCACCAGATAGCATTAAGACAGCTTATATGTTGGTCGTTTGGTCAGAACAAGGAGGCTATATAGTCTCTATGTAGCCTCCTTGGCCAGAATACTCCAGACGTGTATTGCCCATGACAGTAACTTGATTGAAAGGGGACAAGTCGAGAAGACAATTAGATCAAATTGTTGTGGCTGTGTCAAGAATCTGGGAATTGGAATTTAGTTCCCAGTACTTGGTAAGACTGCCTGGATGCCTGGCGAGTTTGCTATGATAGAGCCTGGTCCATTGCACTGGTGCTTAGTCCTAACTAAGAATATTGATGTCCAGAGGTCATAGATGCAGGATAGACCTCTTTACATCACCACTATTGTTAAAGCAGATGGTGTCAAAATTTAGAACCTTATTTTTGGCCAAAATGAGAGATGCCAACCCATTTTTGTGGGAAATCTTCCATTCCTCACATTTTGAGAATGTTTTCTCCCACCTATGCGAGGCAAGGGGTAATGCACAAGAAAGCACTTTTTCAACTTTTTTTTTTTTAACGGGGGGTGGGGGAATGAAAGGAAAGGAGGGAGAGGATGTGTCATCTCCTGAACCCACCCCAGAATCAGTTGCTTTGCTTCCTGAAAATTTCCATATGGCACATACATTCCCTCAGGAAAGAGATCCTCCCTTTTTGACCAAGCCTGGGGCTCAAGTTTCCACAAAATCAACAAAATTCAAAGACGGAAGAATTTATTCACCCTTTCCCCCTTAACCTGGCCAAAACTAGTTGGCGGTCAAATGTCGTCTGCTTCAGCGTTTTCAACAGCAATGAAAAACAATTTAACTGAGAATTGAAGATGAGACTTGTCAAGACAACATGACCCAGGTCAACAGCTTTCCTCGGCATGGGTTGGGCACTTAGTGCTCAACCCATGCCGAGGAGAGCTGTTGACTCAGTCTTAATTCAAGGGGAAAGGGTTAAACTGCACACTGAAGGTAAAATGGAATCGGTCATTCAAAATTATCAGGGTTATGTTGTCCATCATTTTTATGCTTGGTACATTAAGTGCTGTATGTACAAAGGCTGTTGTCAAGTCCATTGTCCATTCAACTTTACAATATAACTGCCATACTTCAAATAATATTGATTGCAGCATTATGAAATTTTAACTTCAAAGATACTTGTCCATTATAATGGACCAGATGCTTATTGACAATCAGTTTCCTCTGCTTATTTGGGGATTTTTATTAATGTTTAGAGTATTTACTTGGAGGTTCTTTGACGCCCAATGGAATGATGTTGCTGCAATATCACTAGAAGCGCAGCGTCACCAAAATTTTAACCTTGTGATGGGCACCAATGAGTTGCATCTGAAGTAAAACAAAACAATGGTTTGGTTCAGCACACATAAATTTTTATTGACACAACTCTTCACACCAATATTCACAGTTGACAAAAAGATTGTCCAGACATTTATTTTATCTATTTATGTTAGTAAAACCTTTTTTCAGGTTCCTGGTGGCACTTTGTCCACATTTGCCTATTGCATGACAAAGTTTCAAATTCAATAAATAGTTTGGTTTTGCTGTTTCTGACAAATACCAGCTGAAAATGAAGAAGTTATGGTTCTGTTTCTAAGCCAACTGTTTAGTTTCCAGTTGTACTTCACCTTAGCTTGCATAGATGACCTGTAATTAATCCTATAGGCCAACTAAGAAGTCCCTCCAAAAAGCCTGTAAATATTGGGGTTTTCTAATCCATCTTCAGGGCCCTGAATGATCCAGAATATATGAGATGTGAGGATTTGGCAATTTGGAAGACCTTGCTTTCTCAGCCCTGAAGTGGCAGCACACAGCTGTGATGGATGTACTGAATATACTCATCTAATTCTAATCTACATGTATACATGTAGATTAGAATTACATGTCATGAATGGAAAGGATGAATTCTGTACACCATGTCATTAGCTCTGCTGACCATTGTTGCAGAGCGGATGTGTTCACTTGTGTCTGCTCTTCTGTCCAAAAACTTTCACTTGTGGACTTGATGCGGTCCAGTTTTCAAGATAGCCCTATACATGTATAACATTAAGGACTTTTCAAGTGTATCAAAATCTATGTCAAGTTCAGTACTGGTGGTGCCACATATAGTAATACTTATTCTATGTCTGAGGGGGAATTATCATTTTCTAGAGTGAAATTCAAAAGTAGTAACTCAATGTAGATCATATGACCGACACATTGTTACAAGTAATTAGGATGCGCCTAGATCAGTGACGTGATGCATTGACATGTAGACAACATCAAATGTGCACGAGCGATGTTGAATAACTAGGACAAATGTCAACAAACACAATCAGCATTTAAAGTAGGCCTAGGATATATTTTTTGTGATGAATATCCAATTAAACATAGAATAAACAAAATCTTGCATGGCTGGAGGGTGAGTTACTCTTTTTCTCTGACTCTCACCCTGTGAGATTCTCTATATGAAATATGGGCCAAGATGTGAAAATATTGAGAATGCTATTTTTTGAAAAGTTTTTGATGAATTATCACAAAACTTAACAAGAATGTAAGTCAGGCTAAGAGATGAAAACCTGCTGAAATTTGGTGGCACCTGCAGTATCAAGTAAGACATGGACCAAAATGTGTTGAAAACACATTAAATCAATATTTTGAGACAGAATAAGGCTTGATGATGCCAAATGTACCACTGGTGTGTATCATATGTAGAAGTTTTATGTTGCAAAGGAACCCGAAGGGTCGAGGGAGAATATAGCTTGAGAGGGAACTGTACAGGATCTGTACAGGATAGGAGACTGATCTAGCCATAGGATGATATTTGTATCCTAAAATGTATCTTCCATAATTAGACGAAAAAAGTAAATGCAGCTTTTCCAGGGATTATGTTAGATGTTACATACCAAATCAGTAGCCAAAACGTACAATTTCTAGTTAATAATTTTGTGCGAGTAAAGCCCACCTCGCCTTGAGGAAGAAACGGGCCTACTGTCCTGTCAGGTCATGCATCTTGTATGGTACACCCTTGCAACATGAGTGATGTCATGGTGCATAACATCATTTCAGTCACTGTTTCTGCAAATCTAGAACATGAGGGATATACTGACTTTCAATGTTATTTTAATGGGGAGATTGTATTTCCCTTGGGAAAATACTGGCTGTTGCTTGTGCAACATTATCCATGTGCTCTAATTGGACAGTTTCAGTAAAAGTGCAGAAATTGTGTTTGGGATCATGAAAACAAAACTGAGTACAAATTCTTTGACTGAACTAGCTGTGAAAGATAGCAATGTCTGAACAACCTGGATAGTGAATTTCACAAATCTCACTACCTATCAACTCAAATTTTCTGTTCACCTATAGGCGGTTCCCCCAGCATTGTTCTGCTATGATATACAATGTATTGCCTTCAGAATATTTTCACCAAATTTCTCAATGATCCAATGAAAATCAAACATACCTGAACACTTTCGATTTTTTAAAAACTTTTTGGCTCCTGTATTATATAATCCACTAGGTGGCGCCACCAATAACAAAACAAACATATTTTTATTCATCGAACATGTCCAAAATTGTAGGTGCTATCATGTTGACAAGCAACAGATGGACATACAGACAGAATGAGGAACCAATGGACATGAGTGATCGTATCAGCTTGCTGCGACCTGAGGTCAGCAGAGCTCACAAAAGTATTGTGCAGTGTGGTTGCTGGTACAGACAGCAATGTCTGAGCAGCATGCTGATTGTGACTGATGAACAGACTTTCACTGCACCATCCTTTCCTGAAAGCTTGATCCATGACAAATCAAACGCACCTGAGGATTTTCAACTTGTTCACTTTTTTGGCCCCTGTATTCCATATTACAGCACCTCAACAGCATGCTGATCATGACATGGTTGAGAGGATTAAAAAATAGATAAATTGATGAACAGAGCTTCACTAATTGTCTTTTCTGGACAGCACAGTATTTGCTTCTGGAGGTTCTTTACGCTGATTGTACATTTCAGCATTAAAACGACACACATTCTGTTGGGAGTTCATCAAACCTAGACACATCCTAACGGAAGTACATGTACATCAAAACTACACACATACTGTCAGGAGTCCTGTCAAGAGGCAAATTGCATTTACAAGCTGTAGACTTAAGCACAGCTACAGCATGTATTAAATAACAATTCAGCTCAGTAACGTATATTAAACTCATTCCATACTATGGTGACAGGCAATGCCAGAACCACTGACTTAACACTATAGGCGTGTTGGTACTTGAATGAAAGCTCTTTTCATGGGGAATTTAAATATGCAATTGCCGTCTTAAATCTATGTAAATACAAGTGAAAATCAGGGACTGGTATGGAATGAGTTAATGGCAAGACAAAGAAAACACCAAAGTGGTACTGGCTTAGTCCACGTTTTGTGGTGCAGTGATACCAACAACTGTGTTTACGGTGCTTAGCTTTCAAACAGAAGGCCAACACAAATAATACTTACACAATAAATGCATTTAAATACTCATTCTGCCATACAGGCCACTGACACTGCAATGTACACATGCAGTTTATTACAAAAATGCTGAGACAAAGTACATAAGAGTAAGATACATTACTACCTGTATTTTCAAACAAAGCCTTGCTTTTTTCAGGGGATCTGATGTGGATCTTCTGGATCATCACAATCTGGTAAAATTGATATGTGATCAGATTCTATATGCATATTAAATGTGCTCATGTCACTTTTACAGACTGAGACCACCAATGTGTACCTTATGGTTTTAAACTTATATGCCACAGACAGTTATTCACCATACTGTAAATGGTCAGACTGACAGTTGATTTGTTATCAAGTAGAACACAGTACTTTAATGAATTGTACTTTCATGAATCTCTGTTTTCCCAACATTTGACACTGGGGAAGCTTTGCCAAGGATTTATCTTGAGATACAAAGAGTTCATCTCAGAACACAATGTAGCATTACCCTGTTGCACTGTGCAATGTTTTCAGCCATCAGAGGGCAGTGTCTGCTGTTGTGGAAGAGGAACTGGTGGGAGTCACTGACCGGCAATGACATAATTTGACACTGTGTTTCACACAAAAGGCATCTGACCATTCCAGTTGATGTCTGCTCCGTACCACCTGGAATGAAAAGACAGAACACTAATCGATGTAAGCTATGTCATATCTGTAACTAAGGCAAAATTAGAGCAATATCAGTTATCACTTGAATTTTAACCATTTAACCTGTCACCTTTGATCCGTGTATGCTGTCTATGACATAAATCACTCTACATGTATTTTCATTTTACGTCTGGAATCAAAGGGGTTAGTAATGGATCACACACGCTTTCAGTTAATGTCCATCCTGTATTCTTTAAAAATACTTCATTTAGAACCCTCTGCATAATATATCAAACAAACCCACATACATCGGCACATCACACACCCTGTCTGCCATTGATGTCAGTGCTCCACTCTCTAAAATTTACGACAAAAATCAGGACTGAAGTGTACCAGTTGATAACTAGACTGCCATTCTGTGGTATATATACATGTCCAACAAATATATATCACCGCTATGCAGCGTGTCGCTTGAAGTTCCGTCAACTTCACAATTTCAACATTACAAAACCTAATTTAGCATTTAAGCTTGTGACTGCTATGATCTAGAACCAATCCTCACATAAGCACTGCAGTAAAGATTCACTCCACTCCATAACACATGAGCACACAGGTTCACATGTACCCTTTGTTGTCCTGGCCACTCTGTAACACATAAAACCCACATATTATCACAAATCCATATGTACTATCTGCTGACCACTCCACTCTGTAACACATGATTACACAGGCTCACAAGTACCATTCATTGTTCAGTCCACTATGTAACACCTCAAACCCACATATTATAACACAGGTCCACATGTACCACTTCTTTTCCACTCCACTCTCTAACACATGGTGACATAGGCCCATATGTATCAATTGTTCGTTGCACTCTGTAACACATGATCACAAAGGCCCACAAGTACCATTCATTGTTCAGTCCACAATGTAACACCTCAAACCCATATATTATCACATAGGTTCACATGTGCCACTTCTTTAACACTCCACTCTGTAACATATGATCACATACGCCCACATGAACCAATTGTTGTCCACTTCACTGATTCACTCTTTCTGTATAAATCACACTAATAGTTGCACTCGCCTGGATAATGATGATTACAGATTTTAATACAACATAAATTTTTATTCAGATAACTGCCCATACTTCTGGAAAAATGGTTCCAGTCAGTGTTCATTGCCATGATGTGACTGTATAGTTCAAAGAAGAAAGCTGTTGATATTTTAGCACTGAAAGAAATTATGATGTATCCACATAAATTAAATGTATCAAAACTTGAAGCTTGTTTGGAGCCTATTGTCCATGACCAGTGAACTCTTGCCCGTGATAACAACTTTAATCTTTCAATATTTATTCTCTGTGCCAGTTAGTTACTTTGAATGTTGGGTGAGCAGCATAAAAAGCTGTCATCTCAAAAGGACATTTCATACGAATGCCAAGAGACATGCCACATCAATGGAGTGTTTCACACCACAGTCATTAAGCATGAGACATGCCATGTCAAGGGAGTGTCCCATGCCCTAGTCATCAGCTTCACACCATTCTTGTAAAGCAAGAGATAGGCCATTCCAATGGTGTTTCACCCATTGCCGTTTAGCAAGAGACATGCCATTGCAATGGTGTGATTCACACCATTGCTGTAAAGCAAGACGTGTTATTGCACTAGTGGGCTTCACACCATTGCTGTAAAGCAAGAGACATGCTATCAGAATGGTGTGTTTCACACCATTGCTGTAAAGCAAGAGCCATGCTACCAGAATGGTGTGTTTCACACCATTGCTGCAAAGCAAGAGACATGCCATTACAATGGTGTGTTTCACACCATGCTGTAAAGCAAGTGATACAATTTCAAAAGCATTTCTGCTTCTATATGAACTTATTTACTTCCAAAATGTTTGGCTAATTATTGTAAGGAAAAATTACTACTCATCCTAATATTTGTTTGTGAAATAGCAGTACTTAACGTTTAGTAACTGCAACCAAACTTTCGGCCTACATGGGGTTTGGAATTTATTCACAAACAAACGCAAAAAAAGATTGTATTAATTAATTCATCATTTGTAAATGTAAATGTAAATGATTTGTGGATTCATATATAATTTCAGAAAGACAATATTCAGAACTCCTTGTATTCCTCAAGCTACATTTGCACTAAGTTTGATAAAAATAGAGCCTGTAGTTTGGGAGAAAAATATGAAAATTACAAAACACAAAAATCCAATAAAAAAGCACCACAGCACCACCTGTTGATTAAATTGAGGTCTGGGGCCCTTTCATATGTCTCCATGCAATTTTGCCCACAATCTTTCTTTCTTGAATTCATTCATACTACAAAAAATTCCTTATTGAGTTTAAGTGACTGTGACATGGAGTCACACATATGTGAAATCTTGACCTAGTTATTGGCAAGGTACATCAAGGTCACTCAAGGTCAAAATTCACAACATCAATAGAAACTCCATGTCTTTGGTCTCCAAAGCAATTGTAGGATCTTGAAACTCTGGCTTTGCATGCAACTTCTAAGCAGGATTGGTTAATTCTTACCAAGATGCTTCAGCCATCTTCAGGTTTCAAGTTTCTGCAGCTCATGAACTTTCAGAATTTTCTCCAATTGTATCTTCCTGCTGACCGCAATCAACCAGGAAATCTTCTTCATGTAATCACCAACTGACCCTCATCCCTTGGATTGCACAGGTGTCAACATCAAACAGTTTTGGACTGGGAAAGGGTGCAGAAAAGCAAAGAACATGGGCAACTTTCCCTCAAAATTGCCTCAGTTTAACAACTTTAGAGTCTCCAAAACAGGAGATTGCCGCCAAAATGGGGAGTGTTGACAGGCATGGATTGAGATCGATTATAGTTTAATTGGAATCTAGGGGTTTGGGTGATTCCTTGTTTACCTGCATCCCTTTCATGTGCTCCCCCACAAGCCACAGATGAACACATTTCCCACTGCAACAGTGCCTTCTGGATCAGATGCTTCAAGATATATGTTAGGTTGGCAGTGACTTTCCCAAATGGTTATATATAACCAGTGTATAGCCCTTGATTCACACATGAGACAAAGTATACATTTTCTAAAAGCTAACAAACCGAAGAATCTGTTACTTATAATTTTATAATGTTAATTGGTGGCAATATTGCCATAACAATTACACAAAAAATATCATTATAATTTACAAACAAATATTGGTTCACCTCATTCAAGGTAGGGACCTCAAATCTGCGGTAAGCTTAAATTTATGCAATGAATAAAAAAACATGTCTCAGATTTTTTTTATTTGGTGTTATTTTGTCATCAGTCAGTTAAAAGTAGCTTTCCTTTGATGTGCCATTATTGTAACTTCAAACATCTGTATTTAAGGAAGGACAAATACTTAAATTCTGGATCATGTTTTTTTTTTCATTTGCAGCGTGTTTGAAGAATGACAATCCCTTATCTACACTTTCAAAATACCTGCAAACACTGCTTCCAATAAACATTAGTAAAGTTCCACAGCATGAATTTTTAGTTAGTATCCTCTCTACAAATGTATACTTTATTGCACTTTTTAAGGGCATGGTAAACTTTTACAGCACTTACACGGAAAATATAACTTTGCTCCAAACATGTCCCTATACACACCAGATTTCTTACTGGAGATCATATAAACTACTCAAAGTACACATTTGGATTAAGCTGTTCAAAATAAAGAAATCTCTGTCAGTGTTAAGAAATTGAATTTTAATTTCCTTTTTACAAAATTTTATCTGTTTTTACAGAAAAGCAACACACACACAAAAAAAACACAAACACCAAAAGTGGGAAACATTATTTTCTTATGGGAAATAAAACAGTACACTTTTAGCAGCAAAACTGTATCTCAAATTTTTGATAAATTCAAAATTTTGCAAAATGCTGAAAATTTTTTTAATAAATAAAGCAATAAAATTAGAACTAATCCCTTTTTCAAAAATTTCAAATCTGTTTTGGAGAGTTTTGAAAAAAAAAAAAAAAAAAAAAGTTTTGGAGAGTGTTACATGTATGTATTCTTTCATTTGACACTATAAACAATCTAATTTTTATTTTTTTTAAATTTTATTGCTATTTTAAATTTTACTATATGCAGCAGTGGCGGCAGACGATGCAACTGAACATTATATGCATAGCCCTCCTACAGGAATCAACCTTGATGTTATGTTTTCTTTGAGATAATATATACTTTTTTGGGAATTAGATGGTAACTGTAGACAGAAATTAAACTTTTATCCATGAAAGTCATAAAGTATACCACACCCTTAAGTAAATTTACAGTGTTCTATGCAGAAAAGAATCTGTCAACACTGAGATCACTTATAACCCAACAGTCAAGTTGCCAGCAGAGATGATAGCAACAAAACATTGGAAGTTGACAAATATTGATATCTGCCTAGTTTGGGTGGGTTTCCGCTAAACCACACCATTTACAGTTAAACCTCATTGTAACAACACCCAGATATCCGGCATATCCATTATAATAACACATGTTTTGAATGGCAAAAGTTCATTTTCTTCACTGTTTGATTCATTTATCTGACATACTCAGTTATCTGACACATTTCTAAGAGAACACATGGTGTCATTATATTGACTTTTCACTGTATAACATAAAAGACTCAAACTCTTTTGTAAAACGGAATTATTAATAATGCTTGGTAAATTTGTTTTTAAAGTTTTATCCATAAAGTGTACAGATGGCATAATACATTTCGTTCATCACATTCAAAAGGTTTTACATTTTCTTCAGTCCTTTCATGAATGTTTCCTTACACTCTAGTTCTCTTTGTGGCACAGTTCTTTCCAATGCTGTGATCAGTATCTTGTCCATAGAATTTCTAACACTCTCATCTAGTGACTACATGTATTTCCTTATGTTCACCAGGTCATACAAGTGCCTGTTACTTGGTGCTACACTTTACATGCATTCATGTGGTGATAGCTTTTTTTCACATGCTCTTTGTGACACATTTCCTTATGATCATGCAGTGACACAATTTCCTTATACTCATGAGGTGATATGTTAAGTACACTTACACTCAGGCACTGGCACCTTTCCCTTTTCCTCATGCAGTGACACATTTCTCTACACTCATATAGTGACACATTTCCCTGCACTCATGCAGTGACACAATTAACTTATACCATTGCAGTGACACATTTTTCTTTACACTCATGAGGTGACACATTTTCCTTGCACTCATGCAGTGACACATTCCCCTACACTCGTGCTGTGACAAAATTTTCTTACACCCATGCAGTGACACATTTCCTTGCACTCAATCAGCGACACAAACTGCATGACATTTTCTCACTGGTTCTCCTTTGTGGCAAAAGAATATTCATGCCACTGGTGCTCACTTGGTGGTAATGCAGCACTCCAATGCTGGGATCTTGCGTTCCTCCTCTTGTCTTGCTGCCATTGTCCGGCCTCGTGACTGCTTCCCAAATCTGGTGTCTGTAATGTACACAACACAGCACCTCAGCACGACAGTTGCTTCTTTGTTACTCACACAAGCACCACATTTCAAAATTGTTTTTCATGGAAGTGTTTTGAGACCTCAGTGCCATGCACTTCAATAGGGATCCATACAAACTGTACATGTTGGTACTTTAATAGGGATCCATACAAACCGTACATGTAGGTACTTGAACTCCTAGCACGCCAGTTGCAAGTGCACTCGAACAGTGCATCATTGCTTATTGCCACCAGTTTCAAGTAGATTCACACTTTTGAAGTGGCTGATTAAAGGCCCTCTCAAATTCCCAGTGTTGTTAATTTACATGCAAGCACACACATTTTATTGTAGAGAAACATCAGTTCTTGCCGATGGCTATTTTGATTTTGCATTCAATATGAATATCTTGCTTCTACAATTGTTTAAATCAATGACCGGGCTGTTTGTGACAATTTTAATGATGTAACTTTCCAAGACTATGTAAAAATAGAGTGATTTCCTCGTCGCAGTCTTGATCTTTTTTTTGTCTACCCGCCATGTTCATCACATCATTAGAATGCTGAGAACCTTCTCTATTTTAAGAACAAGCTCGCCCATTAGCTGAAACAAAAGTATTTTAGGGGAAACCCCGCCAAAACTGCTTCTATTTCAAACAGATACGTTGTTATTTTAATCGGAAACTACCAAAGACCATTCTCTGGAATATTCTAGGTCAGTCAGGGGGCCGGAATTGATCAAATGGTGTTCGCCATCCAATCAAATGCGTTGTTTTTCTACCGATGATTCATTTGGGAGTACTCGCACCTTGTGTTTTGAAGTCCAGCTTGAAAGCTGGGCGACATTTGTATGCACACAAGTGACGATTATGGACAATTTATTAAAGCAAGAAACAAATTTTAATGCTGTAAATGGGTGAGAACGGTGACATACTACCATCTTTGTCAGCACAGGGTCCACTTTTTTCACGGAAAGAGAGTAAAATATGCCAGCCGCAGGTAAACATGGCTTGGGTGAAAATACCGCTGCCCCGTGTGTTGATCATGTTTACAGTCTACCAGTGACTGCGATAAAGTGTGTTTATCGACTATTTACTGCAGCAACAAACAAACTATACCACTATAATTTAATGACAATTATGAAACACAACCGATCTTAAGAAAAAATTAAAGAGGAACCATCGTTCGTGACGCTAACCAAGGAAAATGCGCAGACCGGTATCCATGCAATTTTATTCACACAGGCTTGACCCTTTTGATTAATTTGTGACTGAGATTGATATATTCACTTTGTTTGGGTGTAGGGCACAGGTTTTTGCTTAAATTGACAAAGAAACCACACAGAAATGTAGAGAAGGTCTTACTCAACAAAAATCATGTTGATCATTTTGCATGAATTGCAAAAATAAAAAAGGTTACAGCACTTTTACGCCAGCACGTCACATGTTAGGCAACAAAACAAAAAATGCCCAGTGGTTGGCAGTGCCAGATCCTAAAATTGCCAGGAGTGCTAGGGGTTAATAGGGCTCCATACAAACTGTATACGTAGGTACTTTAATAGGGCTCCATACAAATTGTACATGCAGGTATTTGAATAGGGCCCCATACAAACTGTATATATAGGTACTTGAATAGGGCCCCATACAAACTGTATATATAGGTACTTGAATAGGGCCCCATACAAACTGTATATATAGGTACTTGAATAGGGCCCCATACAAACTGTATATATAGGTACTTTAACATGGCACATATTGTATGGCATTGTATTGTCTTTCCATTCTATCATTTTAATTTGAGCCTCATGGCTCATATATACATATATAGGACTGAGTACATATTTGAAGCAAATCACTAAGGCTACCATTACCAACATATAGAGAGAAACAAAGAACAAACATTTAAAAACCAATGGGCATAAGGACTCCTGTGGCATCAGGGTATTGTACCTTGTCTGAATTGTGCTCTGAAGACGGAACTGAGAGTAACTCACAGACACTACTTCTCATCATCATGTCAAAATATGGTACACCATTGTACACAACCATCTGACTTGTGCTACATTGACCAGGCAGCTTAAATAAACATCTAAATGAGTTCTTGTAGGTTACTCGTCCATATATTCTAATGATATTACAACACTGTATGGTATGTATTATAATTGTGTGGTGTGGTGTGGTGTGGTGTGGTGTGGTGGGACCAGTGGTTGTGAAGTGTTTTTTTACCACAATACAAGTGGAGAATGCACAGAGGCTCTAACGTGCAAACAGGAGATAATTATGAAAAACAGTTCCTCTCACTTACTGAAGGGAGCACTGTCAATCAGGCGGAAGGTTGTAAAACTTGATCCATATTCAGGATAAGGATGCAGGAGATCTACAGCCCAAGCTGCAAGGGTTGGAGTCTCTGAATGCAAACCAGTTAAGCTGGTGAATTTTCAGACCACATACCATACAGCATTTAGCAAGCAGGCAAAAGACTCACCGACTGTCAGCCGTGTTTGCTGTGGGTGCGTAGGGATACCCGTGTAGTAGTTTAGCGTAAACTTGTGCTCCACTCGCCAGTCACTCACCAAGTTGGGGTTGAGACTGAACAGTATGCCAAACTGTCCATTCACCTGGCTCACCCAGATTGGCTTCCTGGGGGTCTTCAGCATGCTGCCCACCTAGAACAAACATAGATACGCCATTACATGCTGCCCACGTAAAATAGATATAGATACACCATTACATGCTGCCCACCTAGAATGGACATAGATACGCCATTACATGCTGCCCACCTAGAATAGACATAGATACACTATCACATGCTGCCCACCTAGAATAGACATAGAAAAGCCATCACATGCTGCCCACCTATAATAGACATGGATAAGCCATCACATGCTGCCCACCTAGAATAAACATAGAAAAGCCATCACATGCTGCCCACCTATAAGACTTGCACAAGTCCCTGGTGCAAGTCCCTCTTTTCCCATCCCGTGGTCCCACCCAGAAGTGCGATACATTTTACCCTCCACAAAGTTAACTGTATAATATTATGCCAACTACACAGTATAGTGTTATCAAGTAGGCCCTACTGGCATTTTTTTAACTGGTCTCCACTGCTGCCATGCTGGTTTCAACAGTAGCAGCTATTGAGTCCTAGTCAGTTCTAATTCCACTATCATTGTGATAAGGCTAAGTGGCAATCTAAGCAGTCTTTGATGAATGCGTGGTTATTTAAGTCACAAGTCTGAGGTCAGATCAAGTTCAAGACGCCCTGAATATTTGAGTGGTCTCATTGTGTTGTGCTAATTTAACCCCTAGCACTATGGGTAGTTTTGGGATCTTCCCCTCATATTTTGCATGTGATATCATACTTACCTGTAATCTCTCATCCTGGTGATATTGTTCATATGGAACCAAGTTCAGCTGTGACCTCTCCTCATTGTCCTCATATTATTCAAGTGATATCATGCTCACCTGTGTCCTCTCCTCATTGTCCTCATTTTGCTCATGTGGTATTATTCTCACCTGTGTATTCTCGTCATTGTCATATTGTACATGTAGTATCATGCTCATATTGTTCATGTGGTATCATGCTCACCTGTGTCCTCTCCTCATTGTCCTCATGTTGTACATGTGGTATAATGCTCCTATTGTTCATGTGGTATCATGCTCACCTGTCCTCTCCTCATTGTCCTCACATTGTTAATGTAGTATCATGCTCAACAGTGTCCTCCCCTTAGTGTCCTCACATAGTACCTGTGGCATCATGCTCACCAGTGTCCTCCCCTTAGTGTCCTCATATAGTACATGTGGTATCATGCTCACCAGTGTCCTCATATAGTACATGTGGTATCATGCTCACCTGTGTCCTCTCGTCTTTGTCCTCATCTTTGTGCCAGTACAGGAAGCCGACATCACTCCTCTCCTTCAAGCCATGCTGGGGCTTGGCCTGAAAGATATCACAACAGCCCATGAAGACAAGCCATGGCACCACATCTTAACCCCTACAACACCCTGCATGCACTGATAGTCAAGTGCACATATTTTCTGTTTTCAGACTTCAGGTATGTGACTCTCCCCATTAAATCTATGTAAAATGACAATTTTAACTTTTCTATTGTCATGCTTTTGTTCTGTCAGCAGTATGTGCAAAATGAAAGCACAGCACAAAGATTAGTATTGAGCAGACATCAACTCTCCCAGACAAAGGCTGAGGAAGACACAACTTGAAACTGAGGCTGCTGCCTTTGTCTTCTCCTGATTGGTCCATTGTTAAAATTTCATTAAAACACTATGATAGGGGCCCCCACAAAACACCTAGTCATTCACAAAAATAATAAAACACTTGACAACAAATTACACTGGTTACGATTTAGCAACAATGTGAGATCTCACAAAAACACTCCTGAAAAATAGTATAACTTATACAGAAGTAACAGTTCCGTGATACCATGATGTTTGACAAAAACATTAGATGTGATGAAATTTGATATGTGTCCACTTTTAGCCAGCCAGGGCATAAACAAGTTAATAAGGAGTGCTGCTGACTGGTCCAATGTCCCTTCAAAACCATTCACCAATACATGGGATTCAGGTTGAGTGCCGTGTGCAAAAATCCTCACAGGAAGGTGCAGCACGCATGGCATTGTGGGTAGGATATGAGGGCACCTTGATTATGTATTGGGCAAGAGGCCATTGTTTACTATAGGTGAAATTACGTGCCAGTCTGAAATGATGAAGATTACTTCAAAAAAAAGAAAGAAAGTTTGCTGGCTTAACTTGAACAGTATCTGAAAGACAGAGGTGTCTCCATCAATGGGAAAACAAGTCAGAGTCAGTTGACAGCTGTCAACACAGAGTCAATCTTAGTTGATCCATGCGCCCTCACTAGATGAGCCAGCAAACTAATAGTTGCAGCGCTCACCACGCCATCTCTTGGTTTGCCAGTTTTTTGCACATGGCACTCAACCTAAATCCCATGTATTGCTATGTAGTAGTTTAACATGTTAGCTTTACAACTGTTTTTTTTTTAACATGTTTAAATTTGCATAAATATGAGTGACAAAGTCTCCCATGTGCTCAATTATTTCAGTGCAACTTTGTGAAAGTGATTAATGTGCTTTTGAGACTCACATTGTGATGAGCTGGTATGAGTGCATGTCTGATGAACAACATTGTGCTGAGTAGAAATCACACACATTACAAGAACAATAATTGTGTTGACTGTGAGTGCATTTCACAATGACATGATAACATCATTGAGAAGAAACATTACATGTACCTTGTTTACGTTGGTTGTGAAATGTGTGTAAAGTTCATGATTCTGAAAACAATGTCATCTCAACTAAGGAACAACATTGTACCAAGACAACCATGGGGTTTATTTCACCTAGCATACGAAACTCAGAAATGAAGAATGTGACAATACATTGCAGACTCCATACATTATGCCATGGGCCACTATGCATATCTCCACTAAATATCATTGTGTCAGACACAAAATTATTAAACCTGTGGACTGTGATAGTCATGTGCTCAGCTGACCATGAATGCACAGACTGAAGTGACACTATGACCTTCAGAATTATATCAATGTCATCTGTCTTAAAGACCATCATCATGTTCAAATATCTAAATACTGGCACAAAAGTTTTCAAGTGACCACTCAAAACAAAGCTTTGGTAATTCTCACCTTACAACTTTAAGCAATGAAATCAACAAACTTGTCCTATATGACATGGGCTTTTGGTCAAGTTCAACCATGTGCATCAGATATTTTAGCAGCATAAAAGTTGTACGTGATATAATTCTTCAATATCAAGAGAACAGTGCAAGTATCTAGACGGTCCTGTCACCTTGAACATATGCCATCAATATCACCCAGGTGCACTGTCAAGCTGGCCATTTTGGAGGACCATCACTGTTTGCAATATCAGTCTTCATTCACAGTTCTGGAGTCATTTTTTTTTAATAAAAAGGGCCAGCATCCATCATTTCTAAAATATAAGACATATGTCAGTTGTTCAATATTACTCAAGGTCAAAGTTAACAAACCAAATGAAACTCATGGGAACTTTCCTGTTTATGTTTATAGTACCCATGGGCACATGATCCACAATTACCATAAACACCTTTCTTTTAGTGTTTGACTCTGACCCTGGGCCTGACACCCACCATCAGCAAGATATAAACATAAATACCAGATTTGCTGCTATCTCTGTGGTACATGAAGCAATGACAATGTGCATGTACCCAGGCCAACTATTCATAATTTTGAAAGTCATTCATAAATTTAAAAATCAGGAAATGCTAGCAGCTAAAGGCAATAAAAAAAATAAATAAAAATACTGTTCAAAGAACGCAGTACCCTTCGGCCACCTTCAATCTCTTTTGCTGTAAGTGAATAGGAATAGTGTCCCACAGTATCAGGTATAGTTACCTACCCAAATTCTACTATTGTACACTTGACCTTTAACCTCAAAAATATTAGGTCAAATATAGAGGTATAACCTTGTCTTTCAATAGCCTTCTAGATCACACTGTGTACCTTCTTTTGTTTTAAGATTTAGATTTCTAGATGCACTTCACTCAGCAAGCTTGTGACCTGTGTGTGACCTTGAAAATTAGGTCAAGGTCAATTATGCTTGCAGTGGTGTACTATCATATGCAATTTGAAAGTCCTGTCTCAAAAAGTAGGTCAAATATAGAGCTATGACCTCCATTTTCAATAGGCTTCTAGATCACTCTATGAAGCTTCTTGTGTGTAAGATTTAGATTGCTAGATGCAAGCTTTCAATAGTTAGAGCGGTAATGTTGCTTAGCACATGTGACGATGTGTGACCTTGAGAATTATGTCAAGGTCAACTATGCTTGCACACAAAGTAGGCCATATAGGAGTGTACTATCATGTGCAATTTGAAAGTCCTGTCTCAAAATTTTCTGAAGTTATGGTGGTAAAACCACGGGACGGACGGCACCGGGTACGACAACACCCGTCGGCCTCATAAGGCCGAAGGGTAAAAAAGAAGTTTGAGGAAATCCAGTCAGTGTACATTTCCACCAGGTTCAGAGAGAATTCAACATCAGGATTGGCAAAAATATTTGAAAATATTGAATACCACACCACAAAGGTCATAAAAAATTGAAACTAGAGGGATGCATGAACAGCCCATGCTCAGCTGACTTAAGCTTGTCCCACAAAATCAAGGTTGCAACTGATAGAGACCTGTGTTGAGCTTTAGCTGAGTGCATGTCACTTAAAAGTATTTCTTAGATGATTGACTGAGTCTCCTAAAAGCTCAGTGTGACTAGCAAGTCAGCGTAGCTGAAAATTGCAGCACCACCTGGTGAACACATTAAGAATTAGGAGTCCCTAAGAGTGTTCCTGTGTGATATCAAAGCAATCAGGTGAAGGGTTTCGAAAAAGAAGATTTTTTAAGATTTTCAAAAAAAAAAAAAAAAAAAAAAAAAAGTCATACAAAAAATCCAAAAATCAATGAAGGTGTAGATGTAGGTGTTACAGTATGGAAAATATGGCCTTCGTCAGCATGACCGACAGAAGGACAAGGTGCTAACTGTTAACAGTCCCCTGTGGGTGACCTGGAAATATATTTCATGTTTCATATGTCAAAATGTCTGTTGGTAACTTGGTGTGAAACAGCAGGAGCTCCTGCGTATGGACAGCTTCATGCATAGAGTGACTTGAAAGGAGTGACTTTATATACCATGTCCACTTTAAATTAACCTTTTCCCCCTTGAATTAAGACTGAGTCGACAGCTTTCTTTGGCATGGGTTGGGCACTTAGCTTCAACTCATGCCAAGGAAAGCTGTTGACCTGGGGCATGTGATTTTGATAGGTCTCATCTACAATTCACAGTCAAACTGTTTTCATTACTGTTGAAATTAGTTGAAAACGCTGAAGCAGACGACATTTGACAACTAGCCAGTTTTGACTGGTTTAAGGGGGAAAGGGTTAAAAGGAGTGACTTCATACACAAAGTGCCCACATTGACTTCATGAAGGGCGACTTTATACATAGAGTGCCCACATTGACTTGAAAAGAGTGCCCAGTTTGATAGTAACACACACACACAGCTGGAGATCTTCAACATGCCATTTTGGTAAGATCATGTCTGATGACAATTTGCATGAAATGTTTGGTACAGCCTGCATGCAAAAGGAGTGATGTTCTGGAACAAGCGCCCAGTTTGGCAGTGACACAGACACAAGATTTTCAACAGAGCATTCCAGCAACATTACCTTGTCTACAAGTTTCTGGTTCTTCGACTTCTGTGGTACATGCACAACATAACGCCTCATTAATATCTTACATGTATATGTACACCTCTCTTGACAGCTACAAGAACATAATGCTGATAGGCATGACACAGTTCTACAGCCAGGCATTGTCGAGCACATCAGTAATTAGCTCTTGTATCAGTCTTAACTCTTGCCCTTTGAATTAATTGCTGCAGGGATCCAAGATTCAAAATCACATGAGTGCACCTTTGACTTTTGATCCAGCCAGCCAGGTCTTAATTAAGTTACTTAAGTTTACACCAAAACAAAAACAAACAAAAAAACACACAAAAAAACAAACAAACAAAACAAAACAAAACTCATCCCATTCACCAACTTTCCTTAGCATGCTTTAGATACAGATGCATTGCCCACAGCATGTATGCCAGGGGTAGTGTTGAGTGGGTCTTAAACATATGGTTGACAGGGGTTAAAGGGGTTAAAGGGCATAGGGGATGACCCATTTGAAATGTCTCTAAAGGGTATTTATCGTCCATACTTTATCAACTGGGAGAAAAAATTAACAACAGAACCATCAGAAATATACTTTATACGCTGTTTTTCATTCAAGTTTTGGTATAGTTTGCTATCCTCCTATTCGTCAGTGGTCAGTCCTTTTTGCAAGCACTTGATGTGACATCATCTGGAGAACCCAGAGATCCCCTACACATGCACTAATACCTGTCAACACAGTGAGCAGATTAAGGATAGCCACATTTTGGAGACTTTTTACAGGCCAGTCAGTAGACAACCATACACCAAGGTGAAATGGTGTGTTGTCTATGGTCTATGCCGATACCCACAAGAAAGCATCCAGTCTTTTCCGCTTCCCAAAGGATCCAAAACGGAGGCTACTATGGCAGCGGCAAGTACGGGGACATGGCGAGACTTCAGTGTGACAGATAGTAGGATGCTGTGTTCGGCATATTTTGTGGAAGAAATGTGCAATCCACTCAATGTTATGATGGCAAAGAAAGGTTTTAAAACACTGCCAAAGTTAAAAGATGCTCTGCCAACTGAATTTGCAAGACTTCCAACTACGCTTTCACCAAGACCAGCATCAACGGTGACCTGATAATGTACACTTGAAAATACGTCAATTTCCAGACACAGATTTTACATCATCGGATTGGATTGGATTGGACCTACCACATTCATTCCAATTGTAGCACATGCCCTAATAGAAGCACACACCATTTTTTGTGTGTGGGTTTTATAAAAAATTCAGTATTTTCAATATTTTCAAAAATTAACAGCTTCTGGTGAAAGAAGAGGTTCATTTTACATAAGCTGCAGTTTATCTTTTACACTCAAATTTCTTACAGCAAAAATTGCTGCTGAAATTTTAGTTTCATAGTATTTTGTGTTAAACAAAGACACCACATTATGGACATTCTCAACTGTTCCATCTCCATGACTTGTCTTCTTTAACCAACAGATATGTGGAAACAGGTGCCTGTGGCTCTAATAAACCCGCCCCACCAAAAATTGCTCAGCACCATCATCACCATCAGAACTCCTCTCTTCAGTCTCTTCTCCAGAAAACTGCCAGAAGCGTGAAAGATCCAACTTATCGTCCTGCCCCTCACATCACTACCATCTCCCCTTGCCAACACACTGCTTGGCTCTGTGCTCCCCAGATGACGTCACAGCTCCTTTCACAAAAAGTTGCAAAGTTTGGACGCTTCGGGCTGAGAGGACTCAAACTTTTCAAAGCTAAGAAAAACTATATTATCACCAAAAAAGTTGTTGAAATTATTCACATGAAATAACAATCCATATGGGGCCGTTACATGCAATTTTGAATGTGTCACTTTGTAGGGCCTTTAATTGTTGTTAGTAATGTTAAAGTTGGTTAGTAATGGTCAAACAGTTACAAACATGTCTCTGTTTTACACAAAATGTTTTTGTCATCCACCCCCCCCCCCCCCCCACACACACACACACAGTCCACTTCTGCTGCCTTGCAGTGGAAGTACTTTATACCACAGTCACCAGGTCAGCCTGCTCCTGCTGGGATGACGTGTATCTTCACCATACAGTGGTAGCTAGGTTGACCTTAACCACAAAATTAACCCTTCCCCTTTGAATTCAGACTGAGTCAACAGCTTTCCTTGTCATGGGTGTGCACAACCTATGACAAGGAAGGCTTGTTACCTAGGGGATGTGATCTTGATAGATCTCAACTACAATTTGCAGTCAAACATTGTCATCTACTCATAACAGCACTCATGCATTGGTCACTGGGTCAATCAGGATCATGGCCGTCACTTTCATGCAGCGATGATCCCTTCTCAGTCAGGAGCACAGAATCCCATTATGTTTGGTTGTACATGTCTCAGAGGCACAGACAGCACTCTGCTCAAGGTCCAGGAGTAAAGAATCACAATAAAATGTTCTGTTGTACACCTCTCTGAGGTAGACAGCTGTCATTGTGTAGCTACCTGCTGGCACCCATGGGGCACAGAGTTGAATAGAGGCACAGTGAAAACTTGGTATAATGACACCATTTGTTCCCTATGCAATATATGTCAGATAACTAAATATGTCAGATAAATGAATCAAATAACAAAAATAAAAAGCTTCTTCCCATGAAAATTGGTCATTATATTGAATATGTCTGATATCTGAGTGTCATTATAACAAAGTTTCACTGTACATGTGTACTGCATCATGTGACACAGGTCAAGGTCACTAAAGGTCAGGACAGACAGGAAGTTGACTTACCATCAAGAGTCCTTGTGAAGTAAAGAGAAGGTCCCCATTGTGCAGGTAGGCAACAGCACGCCCAGTCAACAGGAGGTTGAGCAGCGGAACACTGCACTCCTCCATGTCAGTCAACAGCTGTAAAGCAGGCTGCCCCGGCTGACCATAGTCTGCATGCAGCCTGGCAGGACACACACAATCAAATGACAGTTCATCATCTAACACAATACAACTTAATAGTCTGCCTGTTACTTACACATGTACGGCCATGTAGCCACAGTTTGGAACAATTTTAACAATCATACCAAGCAAGTACCAGGTCTGAGCACTTTTAAGTTACAAGTCAAGATCTCCAGAATCAATTTTAGCAGCCTGGCAACATTAACATTTTACGTAAATATACACATCATTCTCCATATGCCGCTTTTAAATTTAAGTCTTATGGACAATTTCAAATATAACTTCTTTGTACATATACATGTTTTAGTCCTGTGTGTCACTGTACATAGATTTGTCTGTCCTTGTCAGGGCCTAGTAGTAAAACAGTATTTCACAGAGTCAAGCTGCACTAGTGAAATAAAAACCCTTTGACCCTGACTTTGACTTGGTGATCCACAGTTTTGTCAAACTTTCATGAAATTGCTTTTCTTTAATGCACATTTTGTTACATTTTTCTATGTAGTTTTTTATGTACATACAAAAATCACATAATTATACTCTATGCAATTTTACACATACTTTTTTTGGTTCATTGCATGAAAGCAGTTTTGTACACTGACTGTCGGAATATTGTTGAGTACACCATGTTGCATTTTACCATTTCTGTATGTGCCCGTAAAGGAATTTTACAATCACCTATTTTCGGAAAAGAAATTGAACATTTTTCTTAAAAAACCCACACATTTTCCAACACAAGAATCATGACACTGTTGTTCTTCATAAGATTATACAAATATTCCCAAGAGGATAAAAAGACATTTTTTTCTCATTTTAGAGGAACGTCAAGAGAGATAAATGTTGATAGTCAGCATTTGCTGCCTGTGATACTTACTGGTCTAGGGTTCTACTGAGAGCCAGGCTGTACAAAAACAGGATACAGCCCCCAGCCTCTTCAAACTGAAACAATGTAACCATGGACATACAACATGTAGACTTATCAATGACACACAGAAACAAGGTAACCACAGACACAGAAGATGTGAATGTATCAATGGCATACTGAAACATGGGTACCATGAATATATAAGATGTAAACATATCAATGGCATACTGAAACAAAGTAACCACGGACAGAGAAGATGTGAATATATCATCAGTTGTAAAACATATCAATGGCACACTGAACCAAGGGAACCACGGAAAGACACACTGGAAAAAAATCATTAATCAGGAGTATCACATCTGTATCTCACAAGTACGAATTCAGAATTTTTTCACTAAGTGTATAGTTACCATCGGAAGGGTCATTCATATCTGTACATTAATTAATTCTGGAAGATAAATGTGCTTTTGTCATGCTTTACAGTCATGGTTATGTGGTATGACTCATACAAATGAATATACATATACCAACTGATAGCATTCTAAAAACCAATAAAAAAGCAATACAAAATCAAAAAACCTTTCTACCTAATAACTTGTAGACTAGCAAAACATAACCTTCAAAAAAACATATTTAATGGTCAGCACAAACTTAAGACCTCCTCAGCCTGGGTAAAAATATGGTGACCCCTGGTGACCTTGAAAGTAGGTCAAGGTTGCTGAATGTCAAACTCAGCTAAGATTCCACTGAGGTACTTCTACAGTACATGTGTCATGACAGTGGTTTACTTGGTTCAAAAGTTATTGCATCCATAAGGGTGATGGATGGGCAGATGCATGCATATACTAATTAGGTCTCTCGGGCATGGAGACAACAGTCTGTCTGTTAACCTTAACATTAAAGTGTTTGATGCTGTTGAAAAATTCATTTCTGATTCTAGAAGATTCAAATTTTGATTTCACTGATCTGTCTTTACCTACCGAGCTAGTGATATAAGGATTGTGACTGAATCTTTTTCTTGACTGTTAATTTTTGTAAATCCAAACTATTTCTGTCTGTCCGTGAACACAGAACATATTGTTTTACCCAATATTCTTGACTGTTAATTTTTGTAAATCCAAACTATTTCTGTCTGTCTGTGAACACAGAACATATCTCTCTCTCTCTCTCTCTCTCTCTCTCATCTCTCTCTCTCTCTCTCTCTCTCTCTCTCTCTCTCTCTCTCTCTCTCTCTCTCTCTCTCATCTCTCTCTCTCTCTCTCTCATCTCTCTCTCTCTCTCTCTCTCTCTCTCTCCTCTCTCTCTCTCCTCTCTCTCTCTCTCTCCCTCTCTCTCTCTCTCTCTCTCTCTCTCTCTCCTCTCTCTCTCTCTCTCTCTCTCTCTCTCTCTTTCTTTCCGCCAGATTTTTGTGTCGTCTTAAACTCAGACACTGTGGAAGCTAGAAACTTCAAACTTTGCATGGCTATAGAACCTGCAGTGAAGTTTTGCATATCGTTCTAAATAGTAAAGATTTTGAAAATTATGCAAATTAGGGCAATTAAAAAAATTCAATTGCTTCTGGCTTCCAAAGTATTCATCCGATTTTGATTATGTTGGACCCAAATTGTAGACATTGTAACATTGCACATTTTTGTAATTTACATGTGACCTCTAAAGGTCCAAGGTCAAGGTCATTTGTATGTTTGAAATATTCATCCAGCCATAACTCAGTCAATTTCCATCCAATTTTGATCATGTTGGACACAAATGTAGCTACTGTAACACTGCACATTTTTGTAATTTACATGTGACCTCTACAGGTCAAAGGTCAAGCTCATTTTGCCATTTGAAATATTCATGTAGGTATAACTCGGTCAAATATCATCCAATTTTGATCATGTTGGACACAAATTGTAGCTACTGTAACACTGCACATTTTTATAATTTAGATGCGATCTCTAGAGGTCAAAGATCCAGGTCATTTGGACCTTTGAAATATTCATCTAGCCATAACTCAGTCACTTTAATCCAATTTTGATGATGTTGAGCTCAAATTATAGATATTGTAACATAGCACATTTTTGTAATTCACATGTCACCTCTAAAGGTCAAAGGTGAAGGTCATTTGGACATTTGAAATATTCATCCAGCCATAACTTGGTTAATTTTCATCCAATTTTGACCATGTTGAGCTCAAATTATACATATTGTAACACTGCACATTTTTTGTAAGGTATGTGTGACCTCCAGAGGTCAAAGGTCACGGTCATTTTGTTGTTTGAAATTTTCATCTAGCCATAACTCGGCCAATTATGATCCAATTTTGATCATGTTGGACAAAAATTGTAGCTACATATGGGCACTTGTCTATGTGGGCAGGCGGGATGTTGCTGATATTTTGGAAATAAAGAATACTTTTTACATGCAAATTCTAATTTGTAATTGTGCAAATTTTTCACACACCCAGACATATTTGCTTTCAAGCAAACCTCTCTTTTCTAGTTTCATTTTATTTTCTTTATCTACCTATTCTGACTGTGAGTATTTGTTTGACAGCGGGCATGAAGATGTATTCTACCACCTTACCTAGTACATAAGGAACATGTTGTGAATTGTGTTGTCCATGTGTGTCTCTCTATATCTGGAGAGTCTGTTTTCTTAATACTATATCGATGTACTATTAGGTTATCCAGGTTAAATGAATATGTTTAAATTGAAAATAGACATAACAACAATAATGGAGGGGTGCACGGTTGGCGCAGCTGCAACACGCTCGCCTTTCACCTCTGTGTCCCCGGGTTTGATTCACGGCTGGGGAAGCAAGTAGAAAGAGTTCATACCACTCTGACTGTGTAAGGCGGTTTTCTCAGAGTCCTTTGGTTTCCTCCACCGAACAAGTAGGTAGGAAAGTATACGCCAACATCTGTGCCATGGAGAGTGATTAACATAGGCTTAATTGGCCTGTTTCGCAATTTATGTAAAAGATATGGGTGTGTACTAATACATGTACCCTGTTGGCTTATCAGGCCAAGGGTAGACAAAAAAAAAAAAATTAAAAATACACTTTATCTTGCTATTTGGTCTGATTTTTAAGAATGTGTCCTTGTTTCACAGGGGTTCCTGTTTGTCTTTGTATCATATGTAACATACAAACCTAGTCCACTGACAGCTACTATTGGACTATATCAGTCATACAGGGACACGGAGAAAATTTAGAAATTAACACATACCTGTTGCAGGTTGTGTCAAGGACTCTAGCTGTAACTCTCAGAGTCAGTCCACTATCAAAAATGTACCTCATAGAATAAAAAATACAGAAATAGACCCAAGCAAAGTCCACATTTTTGGTAAGCATCTGATCCACAGATTCTGAACATGGCAAAACTTTGATTCTGATTGTTGTGTAAGTCAGTCCTTCAATCAATCATTTCATTGTTGTATGTGGACATTTGTCTTGAAACAACATCCTGCTTAATTTCCAGATTTTGTTATGTTTGCACAGCATTTATACTGACTCCACGTGTGGGAAAAATCCCATCTTCTAGATGTTTGTATAGTAGTGTTTACTATTAGACTTCCAAGCATTGTGTGATGGCACAAAGAGGCTGCTTATATTCATGTCTTCCTGACTACAAAAAACAAAATGACAATATTTTAGCCGCACACAGCCATTACTACTCTGTAAACATCTAGAATTTGACTGGACCACATCAGTGAAATTTCAGGGTAAGGAGATGTCACAATTAAATCTGTCAACAAAGGACTGGTTGTTTATACAACAATTACCTTTCATGTTGTACAGTTTATATATACATGTATTTGATGATGTCAATAAAAATAATCTTGAATCTTGAATATACATTGAGAGTGTATGGACAATGTCCTGTTCAAAATGAGCAGTGGTTGATAGTTTGTCTAACACCAGTCAGTCAAAGTACTATCCCATTCGTTGCATATTCTACCTGATGGGCTTGTTTGTCTAACCACCCATAAGTCTAATACCATTTCGACTTGTCACAGTTCGGTCTAAAGCACTTATATCGATGGATCAGACCGCCGAAAAACAATGAGAAAAACAAACTAACTTTTCCCGCTCTGTCACTTTAATTTCCTTTAATGGTTTCATGTGACAATAAATGGAGGAGGATTTCCCATGCCAAGGAAAGCTGTTGACTCAGTCTTAATTCAAGGGGGAAAGGGTTAAAACATACATCACTGTGAAAATTGATCACCCAGTGGGTGTCACTGGGATATTGTAAAGCATACATCATTGTCATAACTGATTATACAGGGCTATAGCTGGAATTTCATAAAGCATACATTATTGTGATAACTGATCACCTGGGGTCTAGCTGGGATTATCCCGGGTATTTTAAATCATAAATCATAATTATTATACTTATAAACAGACTCGGTGTGTTTTGCCTTTTTTTTTCAGTTAGCTTACATCAGCATACATAAGCAGCACTGAAAGAGCCAAGAACACCTGATGTGCTGCAAGGGGGCAATGGGCTGGAGGCACTTAGATATAGCTCTTGTTAACAGAACAATAGCCAGGCCCAAGGTGTGCCCCAGTATACCCTATTGCCCCCCATTATGCCACATGGCATACTGCGGTGTGCACTGGCCTCTTTACCAAATATTTGCCAGCCAAAAGAAATGGGTGGTCTCGGGACTCGGACACACTCATGAAACAATGTAATGAAAGGCTGATACTTACATATGTCAAATGTCTCTTCACAAATGACGAAACCTCGTCTTGACTTTTCAGGTCAAATAAATGTAACTGAAAAAAAAAAAAAAAAAGACATGAAAGAAAATGAATGGACATTTTAGATCACACAAAACAAGGACAACGCTGAGCCAATGAATAAATGTACAGACTTCTGTCACAAACATGCCGTGTACTTTGCCTTATGAAAAGACAGGAGTTGTGTAGTCATGCTTTCTTCACAACACATGGACAGACAAAAGACAGACCACTTTGCTCTGGTGGATACTTCTTGTTATTAGAAATGTGATGTGAACTCAGGTATCTTCTAAAAAGCAATTGTTAACTCTTCAAAAGCCATGACATGCATTCTCTCCACCAAATTGGTTAAATATCAAATTGAATGTGATTTTCATAATGTTTGTCACTCTGAGCAGAACATTATGCCAAAAAGAAACATGATACAGCTTGGGTGTAAATATACATGATTAACAAAATGTAGCAGCAATTTTTTTGGTCAATGTCTAAGTGTCACATAAAAATATTAAACTGAATGTATTTATTTGGCACTTGATAACTGGCAAAACAACATCTATCTCAAACATCATTGTTTCAAAAATCAGACATGTTGTTCAGACAATCCTTCCATTAGCTACTGGTGAGGTAGTCAGATCATCAAGTGATCTATTTGAATAATTAACACTGATGATTAATCAAGTTAACTAACAGGAGCACGGGGATTTCTCAGGTTATCACTTTCTCCCGGGACTTCCACCCAGTTCTTAACAACGCCTTGTTTTGCAATAGCATGAATGCTGTTCACAGTAACAGCAGCAAATTTTGATGCCATCAAGTGCAAAAACTTTGACATTTTACTTAGATTAAGATTTATACAATTCTTTCGAAGCATTCTGTGACAATAAAATTGCAAGAGGCACAGAAGGAGATCCATTGTACATTTGGCATCAACGATGGCAAAGTCTTGTGCCTGGAGTCCATTTGCACATTGGAAGAATTGTTTTTTTCCAAAACATATTAGTTTTACCTAATGTAAGTCTAACTGCTGATCAGAAATAACTTGTAAAACAAGATCAAGTATTGCAGAGAAACACCTAGTCCCCCTGCAGAGAACAGGCAGCAAAGTTGACTCTACTTGTATGTTAGTGGCTGATGTGCAATAAGTACTGAAAAAAATTACCAAAATTTAGTGAAAAATTGTAGGATACTATATCTGGGCAAGACCCAGGTTGTGATTTTATCTGGGTCACCCTGGCCTAATTGAAAGGTTACTGGGTTAATTACATGAAATTGGCCACCGACTGGCAATGTTGGAAATGGCGGATGCTAGGCCTATGGTTACTATTAAACATCAATGGGGAAGTATGCCTGGAGTGTCTTTTGCTGTTGTCCAGACAAGCTCAAACTTTCTGTGAGGTCAAAGGTCAAGGTCACAGTGACCCAATTCTGGTGCACGGCACAACCCTATCCTATTAAGTGTCCACACACCAAATTTGGTAGGTATAGTTGTTACGGTACAGAAAATATGGCCTGGACAAGCTTGGTTGGCGGAACAAACAGACATAAGGACAGACAGAAAGATGGATGGAAGGACAAGGTGAGAACCTATAGTCCCTGGTGGGGCACTAATAAGCAAGATAATTAGATCTGATGATGTGGCAGTCATTTCAAACACACTGCTGCAGAATAAAATTTGTGCTACTTTACAGACGAATTGAACACGACTTAGGCTGCGATTGGCACTCCAAATGGTCAGCATGGTATATGACATGACTGGCTTTCAGAGTTCACTGATAATGTTTCATAATTACAGTTACATAGCAGAGGCAAGGACAGGAGTGCAGTATACACACAACGATGATACACTCACCCAAAATCTTGTACCTTTAACTCTTTCAGCGCCAAATTTTGGACTGAGTCAACAGCTATTCTTGATGCACATTGTACCCAATGTGCCCCGAGAAAAGCAGTTGACCTGGAATATTCTCTCTGGAACTATAGGCATGATGGTACTTAGGTGAAAGGTCCTTTTACAACAGGGCATGAAAATTCCTATGATCCGACGTTCCGGGACAAGCTAAAACTCTTCTTGGACAAGTGACTTTCAAATTCAACTTGTCCTGCGGACAAGCTATTTTTTCTCTTTTAATTGGAGTGAAATTAGGTCTGTTTGCCATTGCAGCATTGATGGTGAGCAGTCAGAGCCTTCGCGACTCTCCATATGTTGGCGATTACTGTGGACTGTGTGAACAGAACATACACTTACACACCAAAGCAGGCATGTGCGTGTGGATGCCAATGCGCAATAGGTGATGATAATCCCCTGGCCTAAAGTAAACAATCCAGGTTTAAACAATTACATGGTCAGCAGTTGTATTCAACAGGACTTCACTACCTACTTGATTTCTGTCAAAACAAGCAGGTATTTTGACCGTTGTGTACATACGATGACGAGATCAAAGGTACCAGCAGTAATGCATTGGGGCATATTGGCTTACGCCCGTTCTCGGAGCAAGGTCACAGCACCTCACCGTCAGTCTAATCTGCCTGAACGATGACAAAGGAACATTAAAAAATTTTAAAACTTGCATGGCGAATTCTTGAGCAAATTATCATCAAAGGCCATTTATCAGTAGGTTCTAAAAGTGTTGGAGAGATCATGTAAAGGTGCCGCAAGTTGACTTCCCGGCCAAACAAAATACACATCTGCCAGTCACACACAAGTGACCGCGTGGAGTAATCTACGGTGAACGGAGCATCATGCTGACTGATCTGTCACACATTCGGCATTTTTCTCTATCCCCCTACCTTTGCGTATTTGCCTGTGACTCCAAATAATTGTTGCTATAAACACTGGAATCTTTATTTTCGCATGCTGCAATACAGAAAAGAAGCTTCCCGTTTGTGTGTTCCCTCCGTAAATTTCGGAGGGTTCACACATGTTCACAGGGCGGAAGCCATGATGAACATACTGTAACATGAGCCGTGATTGGCTCATTTTTGCATGTGACTCAATTGACCAATCAAGTGATGCGTTGTTCGTCAGACCACATGGCCAATGCAGCTGTTTGTATACAGTGGTAGGAAAGATGGTGACTGCACACTCAATGTGCATTACAAGGAGACAGATTTCTGATTTGAAATTCTTCGTTTGAATTTGAATTTAGAACACCATTTATTACTAGAAACTTGCCGAACTGTATACACAAATTGACAAAGATGTATGGATAGCATTCATAGTAGTACGCAAACGATGGCGTCGATGTGCATCCCAGCAGCGGCAAGAAGAAAGACGATGCTAAAACCAATACAACCATTAATCTGTATTAAATTTATCTGGAACAGTGACTTCCAGAAATTTACACAGTATTTTTCATCGTGAGTCACCCTATGCAAAAAGTTTACTTTTCAATTTGTATTTTTGTGCCAAATTAGGGTAAATGGTTTGTCCAGGCCTTTATGTATGGATTGATGAAAAAGTATATTAACTATGTTTGTTGCACCAGGTTATATTCGGACAAGTGGATTTTGCATACGGACAAGTGGATTTTAAAATTTACTTGTCCTGCCGACGAGTGCTTTTGAAAAAAATTTTCGTGCCCTGTACAAGGAATATAAATCTAAGATCCTCGTGATAATTCTGAATAGTTTGACTTAAGTAGATCGACTTACTCGTGCTTGGCACTGAAAGAGTTAAAACCAACAATTAAGGATCAACAGTAAAAAAGTTGGCCCTGTATAACACAGCCTGACAAACTGACCTTTTCTGTGATGCCATCTTTCCTCAGTTGTGGTGAGGGTTCATAGCAATCACTCTCCTGTGGCAGACATATACAACACTGCTGCTCCCTCCCTGAACGCCACAGTATCATTACAATGGCAGCCATCAACGCCTGCCTCCTCTGCCACTCATTGGGCTTCAGAACACTGAAACAGTGAAGAATATCATCACTATGGCAAACTCCATGGCCTGCTTCTTCTGCCACTCACTGGGCAGCAGAAAACTCAAATAGGTGAGGGAAAGCAAAACAAAGAAAAACAAACAAAAATAAAAAGCAAAAAAAAAAAGAAACGAGAAAAAGAAATTGGTCCAAATTTATCACCTGCATGTCAATCAGACGAAAACTGTGGGTTGTAAAACATAGATCTATCCAAGTCAATGAACCCTTTCACAGGTAGGTGTGATTTTTGCCTCTCACACCCATATACACAATGTATATGTACCGGGATGTCAATCAGGATTTGAAACCTGGGATTCCAAACTTGTCCAGAGTACCAATTTGGTAGATATCCACCCAAGGTTCATCTCCAGCAAGCTTGAAGTGAATGGGGCTGTGATGACAGCTAGTTTTGGAGAAGAATTTGGTAATGTTAATTTCTATTGCAATCCCCACAGACTTACATAGTTTTCAATAGGATTGTATATGCATACGTTAAAACAAAACAAGAGGCCCAAGTGTCTAATGCTCTGCAGATATAATATGATGATCATCACCAAGAATTTATTTCCTGAAGAGCATGGAATTTCCCTCCAAGACCCTGAGCAATTAGTCAGTCATCCATATGATGCAACATCAAACTTTCACATAAACACATTTGTGATAGATTTAATTTGCTATCATTCCCCTTATTCTTTATCAACATATTGAATTTAGTGGCTTTATCTAAAGTGCTTAATGACCTTAAAAAATAGGCCAAGGTCACACAACCTTTTACAAAATTTGACCACTGGCCTAATGCATATTTGATGACAGGTTTTGTACTTAAATGTCAATTTATTACATCATGGCCATCACAATTAAATCATTCCCTGATACGTGCTCCCTATGTGACTTTGAGAAAGTAGTCAAGGCCACCTATGCTATGCAAATATCAAACTTCCATGTATGATACACAGTTATGGTACATTATGGTATTGTTTGCCTAATTTCTCAAAATGTCAAACTTAGTGTCCTTTAATACATCCTAAAATACCTTGAAATATATATCACAAGAAAAAAAATAATTTCCTGAAATACATTCCCTCCCTGACCTTGAGAAAGTAGGTCAAGGTCATCCATATTACTGTATAATTATAAATTTTTACGCAGGATAAATATCCCTGAATTTTCCTGAGCAGACCCTATTCGGTAATATCAAACTCACGAAAACTTTGGCAGATTAAATCTAATAAAGTCACAACACAAAAATATCTTTTACATAGCACTTCCATTAAAATATAAAAAGATGAGGGCCATTTACCATCACCATGCAAGGACATCTGTAGCTTTAAGGCCAAGCAGTCTTTGACCACACACTCTGGAAACTTGATGCATGCTCTTTACAATAAATAGGTTACAGCATGTAATAAGTAGGTAGCAATGACCAAGCAGTCAGTTCATCTCAGCCTTATGAGGTACTTGTCAATTAATTTTGAGCAAGACACTGTGCTTATACTGATCAGACAGCATGACTGACCGGTGGAAGGATGGAAAAGCTGAAAACTATAAGTGGCAGGCATCACACAAATTGTTCATAGGTGACAGTTTTAGTAATTTCAAACTCCATGCATCCTTTTGGTGGTGACTGTTTTTATTGCAACACACTACCAAAAACAGTCAAAACCCAAGGGGGGGGGTAGGTACTTCGCTAATTGGTGGGGGTGTGCAGCTCGACCTTTCAAAAACCTACCCTTTGTTGAGGCACTTTTTCACAAAAATTATACCCTTGTGAGGGAATTTTCCGACAGAAATTATAGTAGAAAACATGGTCCCAAGTTGGCGTGAAAAGTGCTCCACAAAGAAGATTTTGACCTTCGTGAGGGAAATATATTTTCACGAGTTTTGGGCCATAAATGAGAATAATTACCTTTTTTAGGGAATTTTCAGTAAAATACTAGACCTTTGTCAGGGAAATTTTGCTGAAAGGGGGTTTTCATAGCAGCACATACCCAGTATCATCACTAATGGAAGTACCCCCTCCCCCCGATCAATACACTTACTTCCTCCTGAGTATCTCTTCGAAGCCACCCTCATACCTGAAGATGAGATGTTTGAGGATTTCTCCCTGCACGCACATCAACATACCTCGTGTGCCATTCTGTAATAACAACAGCATCACTTGCGACTCTTAACCCTGACAATAGGTTCACTAACATGAGGCAGCAACTATACATGTCCCCTGGATCTCAAGATTACCACGATAATGCACAAGCAAGGGTTTGCACTTTTCAAGGCTACATTTATCAAGTCCTTGTGCTATCTTTTCCATGGTATTTTAATTACCTCCACTGAAAGACCACCTGCTTTATATGACCACTTTTGGCCCTGCTCCTGGGGTAGTCTCCCAAAGGAGGAACAACTGAACATCAAAGTGCACATTACAAGACAGTGTGGCCATTAAAATAATTCTACAAAGATTTAACTATGTGACTGTATGTCCATTATGAGAAACTGCATCAAAGTTTGAATACATGACTGCATGGCTATCATAATAAGTTCTGCAAAGATAATATATAAAAATTTAAATACATGACTGTAAGTCACCACAATAAATAAATGCCCATCACAAGGAAAAGTAAATTGTAAAACATTCATTAGTCAATTTGGCAAAAGAAACAAAATTGGAACAGATTCTTTATTGGCCAAATGCACTTCATGAATTATAAATTACTCTTCTTTTGGAGGAGTGGAGGCCAGGGCTTGCCTGCTTTGCATGGCGACCTACCACCACACCAGGGTAATCCTTACCCATCAGGATATTTCCATGAAAGTGATTGCATAGAGGATACTTAAGAGCCAAGACTGCAATTCTAGGGTTAGAGTTAGTGCGAGGGTCTAACCCTAGAGGGCATGGTGAGCAGTGATTATGATTTTTGCTGGACAACATTGAACTAGTAATTCTACAACTTAAGTATAAATGATTGCGTGCCAGGTGTAAAGTTATTACTAAGTCCATGACTTGTTAAGCTGTCTTCATTGTCATACAAAGGGCTAACCCTTTCCCCACTTGCTGGCAAAGTGTTAACCTCCTCTTTCCAGGCAAAGGATTAGCCAATATGATTATTCATTTGACACTTCAGCACAACTAGCCAAAGGCAGGATTAATCATTCCTTGCCAAGACAAAAGGGTTAAACTTGACTTGTAAACCAAAGGGTTAAACTTTGGCTCATAAGCCCAAAGGTTATACATGGAATTTGCCCAGTAAGGTGTTAACTATATCTTAATTGTGGAGCAAAGGGTGTGTACTCACACGGCTGGCCATCAGGCCATACGGAAAAGGACTGTCTTCACTGTAGAAATTGAAGCCTGCCTTCTTCCATTCTGAGCTGAATGAATGGACAGTGGACCCATATACTGTCTTCCTCAGTCTCTGCAACACAGTACAGAGCATGTGAATGAACAGTACAGCAATATACTATACATACAAAATGTACAACACATAGTATGTGAATGAAAAATACAGAAAGGTTAATGGCAATATAGCAATATACCATACACAACACCATATGTGAATGAATTGTAGAGCCACATACCATGCAGTATGTAAATGGCAATATGAATGTGTCCTGGCCATGCGAATTAATCTGTGGCTATTGGAAGGGGGAGGGTGTGTGTGTATGTGTGTGCCTAGGTGGGTAGCTAAGGAGGGGGCAACTATCCTTGTCAACAGGTAGGAACGAGTCCAAAATCTTGCTGGAGATGGTTTAACAGTTAAATCAATGTAGCACTTTGGTTCTGTTGGTCATGGCCTTGGAAGAGCTGGTCCTATAAATTCTGCAAAAAATGTGGGCCTGCAATGAAGGGGATTCAGTACAATTGGTACCCTCTATGGCTTCACTTTAGCTTCACTTTTTAACACAATCCTGAATTCACTGTTGTCTGCTCTGGCTTCAAAAGTGTGCTTGTGTTTGCCAGGTTCATCTGCTTCACCACATGGAATAAATCACTTGGGTGGTATAAAGTCTGATTGATGCACTTTAAAGTGTCTGCAGTAATTGCCCATTTGTCCATATGTTTTAACACAACGACAGCAGGACATGCAGATCTTTTTTTCCTTGGGGGTTTTGACATGTCTTCTCAGACAGCTGGCTTGCTTGGATGTTAAGGTGCAAAATGTGCAAATCCACAATCTTCAACTTTGTTCTTCACACTTGCCAGAGATACCATGTTGTCCTTCAAGCTTGCTGGAGATACCGTGTAGTCCTTCAAGCTTGCTGGAGGTACCATGTTGTCCTTCAAGCTTGCTGGAGACACCATGTGGTCCTTCAAACTTGCTGGAGATACCATGTTGTCCTTCAAGCTTGCTGGACATACCATGTTGTCCTTCAAGCTTGCTAGAGACATCATGTTGTCCTTCAAGCTTGCTGGACATACCATGTTGTCCTTCAAGCTTGCTGGAGACACCATGTTGTCCTTCAAGCATGCTGGAGGTACCATGCTGTCCTTTAAGCTTGCTGGAGATACCATGTTGAGTTCCTGAATCCCTACTGCCTCAAATATTGTTCAGCATTTGGCCTAGGAATGGGCATATTTATGCAATAAAGCATTCTCTAACAAATCAACTTAACCAATGAGATAGCCTGGCAGACCACCTAGGTTTCACATATTGTGCTCAAGACAGACAAGCCCACCTTGAATGGATATGGTAGTAGAGGGTTTGTAGCATATGTAAATGTATACTCCAACTCTGAACGAGTACTTGTATAAATGTATCAGGTAGGAATGAGCACGAATAACAATATTAATGACAACAGTAAAATTTTCGACCTGTTATCGCTACCACCACTTGTCAAGAACTGCTGGAAAACATTACACCGTGCTATGTATTGTGGGACCATTTCTGCTGCCACATAAAACTTGCTATCATCTCTCACACTCATGATACTTGTGTGTGCACACTTACCTATTACTGCATGACCAGTTTAACCTTCCAGTAATTTTTTTTTTACACTCATCAGGTGTGTCGGTTTTGTAAAATACTAACCTGACATAGGGAGCTGCTATCTGACATACAAGTCTGGGCATTACAGGCTCTGAAATAGGTTCTGATAGTTATACCTGCTGATGAGTTGAAGTCACCCTTCAGGCTGATATAGCCTGTTTTGGCAAGTTACATGATAAATGTGCCACGGTTACAAGAAAAAATCTTCAAAATTCTTGTAAGTCTATGTTAGAGGTAGGAGGTGGCAGGAGGGGATAGGCAGAGTACATAACTAGGAAAGATGATTTGCTGCATAGCAAATCAGTGTGTGTGTCTTCAAAGCATATTAGTATGGCAATGTACAACTATTCCATAACACAGGAGTAGAAGTTGGAATGGCATCTCTATCTATTGTAGCTTTGAAGTTATTCAAGATTTGAAATTTCAAATGCCCCTAATTTGCATAATTTTAAACATCTTCATTTCTGTGTATAAAACTGCCAAACTCTTTGTATGGAGGTACAATCATGCCAAGTTTGGAGTTTCTATGTATAATAGTGTCCAAGAAAAGTGTCGGACAAATTTGATGGTAAAGAAAGAAAGAAAGAAAGAAAGAAAGAAAGAAAGAAAGAAAGAAAGAAAGAAAGAAAGAAAGAAAGAAAGAAAGAAAGAAAGAAAGAAAGAAAGAAAGAAAGAAAGAAAGAAAGAAAGAAAGAAAGAAAGAAAGAAAGAAAGAAAGAAAGAAAGAAAGAAAGAAAGAAAGAAAGAAAGAAAGAAAGAAAGAAAGAAAGAAAGAAAGAAAGAAAGAAAGAAAGAAAGAAAGAAAGAAAGAAAGAAAGAAAGAAAGAAAGAAAGAAAGAAAGAAAGAAAGAAAGAAAGAAAGAAGAAGAAAGAAAGAAAGAAAGAAAGAAAGAAAGAAAGAAAGATTTTTTTTAATCTGTCTGTGTGCCTTCAAAGGTTGTAAATATTATATGCTACAACTTTTGTCCTTTGGTACTTCACATTCCATTAAGCTTATGGCTGCAAGCAAATTTCAAAGTCCAAATGACCTTGACCTTTGACCTTTACAGGTCACATGTAAATTGCACAGTGTTACAATACCTACAATTTGAGCCGGACATGAACCAAATCGGAGTAAAATTGACAAAGTTATGGCAAGATGAAACTTTCAAAGCGCCAAATGACCTTGACCTTTGCCTTTTTGAGGTTACCTGTTCTTATAAAATGTCCAGTGTAGCAATACCTACAATTTGAGTCCAACATGATCAGAACTGGATGGAGATTGGCCATGTTATGATTAGATGAAACTTTCAAAGGTCCAAATGACCTTGACCTTTGAACTTTAGAGGTCACATGTACTTTAAAAAATGTGCAAGCTTACAATAGCTACAATTTGAGCCCAACATGATCAAAATTGGATAAAAATTGACCAAGTTATGGCCAGAAGAAAGCCAGCACCGAAAGTGGCCTTTGACCTTGAAATGACCTTTGACCTTCAGATGACCTCTACCTGAAGTGAACCTTGACCACAAAAATGACATTTTGGCTTAAAATTGACCTTTGACCTTGACATGACCTTTGACCTTGACATGACCTTGACATTTGAGATGACCTTTACCTTGCTATGATCGAACTCCTATACACTCGGAACCACATCTACTATAGTATATAAGATATTGAAGATTTAAAACTTTAATTAGCCCTCATTTGCATAATTTTGAAAAGCATGACCTCTCATTATAAAAAGGCCAGACTTTATCCATAGAAGTATAATTGTGCCAAGTTTTGAGTTTCTACATGTAATACTTTTCAAATGAAATGTCGGACAAATTTGCCTGTAAAGAAAGAAAGAAAGAAAGAAAGAAAGAAAGAAAGAAAGAAAGAAAGAAAGAAAGAAAGAAAGAAAGAAAGAAAGAAAGAAAGAAAGAAAGAAGAGAGAGAGAGAGAGAGAGAGAGAGAGAGAGAGAGAGAGAGAGAGAGAGAGAGAGAGAAAGAAAGAAAGAAAGAAAGAAAGAAAGAAAGAAAGAAAGAAAGAAAGAAAGAAAGAAAGAAAGAAAGAAAGAAAGAAAGAAAGAAAGAAAGAAAGAAAGAAAGAAAGAAAGAAAGAAAGAATTCCTAGAAAAACAGAAAAGTGTGTGCTGACACACACACTTTAATAAACTTGCCAGACAGAATTCTGGTGTTGATGACATGGATGTATGTTTGCAGGAGTCTTTGTACGGCAAATACACTAAGGTCAACACCAACCCTTCATATAAATACCTGAAACATGTACTGATTTTCTTTTCTAAAATTGTGATTATATAATCAGTAAAACTTACAGCACAGGTTCACAGCCAGTCACTGACAATTCAAATATTTATAGGACATTGGTTAGGTGGACTCCTTCACACAGTCAGTTTTGTCAGGTTGCTATGCAGCTGCGCTCACTGCAAACAACTGACATTATCAACACCTTCCTGAAGAGGAACCATCTGTCCAGGTTCCCCGCTGTAACATTTGTCTAGTCACACTCCCACATCCACTCTCACAAACCTCGTGCCACTTAGTACATATTAATCCTTAGTTATACAATCAACTTCCACTTATCTCGAACATTTCTCTGGTCATACCGATGCATCAGTTTTCACAATCCTCAGGCCACTTAAGTTTCAGTGCCAATCAACTTCAGTCAAACTAGTCTGAATTATCATTATGATCTCAGATTCTTTATTCCTTGTAAAAATGCCTTTCATTCAAGTACCAGCATGCCTCTAGTTCCAGAGAAAATATCCCAGGTCAACAGCTTTTCTCACTGTGCCCAATGCGTGCTGAGAAAAATTGTTGACTCAGTCCAAAATGTGGCACTTAAAGCATTAAAATTTTTAATTGTATCACCGTTCTTTCCGGGAACCTCTGTTAGATTTGTATTGGACATTTTTGCATCAATATTTGTCACATTCCATTGGACAGTATGTGGGATATACTGTGGAGAGAAAAAATAAAGTTCCATTGTTTTAACACAGGGTGATATTAGGATGACAATCTGTAGCAAATATGATGCACAATTATAGAATCGCGGAACATACAGCCCTGAAGTCAAGATTATGGTCCAAAGCAGAGAAGAAAAAAGTTGGCCTGGGAGTGAGATAAGGTCAAGAATTGGCCAGGAAGTGTGTCCAGTATTGAGATAGACCTGAGGTTTAAGGGCCTACGGGCAAAACTCGAGACTTCAGTGACAGTTAATCATTGGCATGTGGTGTGGCACGTACTATAGCAGTTCTACAGCAATAATTCTCTCCACATTGTTTAATTATTAACTTTGTCAACATTGTGGTCAACAAGCTTGTAACCATGAAACACGCATAGTGACTCACTAAAGACCTTGAAATCAATGTGTCAGTTCTTGAGTTCATGGGGCCCAGTCAAACACAGCGACCTCAGAACCAGTACAGCAGTTGCGTTCAATAATGGATGCCTGTACAGACTGTGAGAGCTCATGAAGTGCACCAGACTTTATGCTCCACAAACAGACTGGCTGACAGTAATACCGTAAATTGCTTTATTTTCACATGTATAAATTTTCACAGTTTTCGTATTTTCAACATTTCACTGCATTTTTAGTTTCACTGTTCTGGACATAATTCCCATTCAAACAATGTTAAAATACTATTTCACTGTGTTTTTATTTTCACTGTTTTGTGACGTCAGCGAAATAAGCGAAAATAAGAATACAGCAAAATTGAAGCAATTTACAGTAGTAATACCATATTTCTAGTTGTCTAATCCCTCAAAACTTACTTTGCTTGAAATTATACACTCTTAAATATTTTGCACAAAGATAAAAAGGAGGCTAGACCTGTTCCCTAACAAAAATTTTTACTTTGCCTCAAATTTGCTGATAGCTTGCAGACATTTATCGGCAAAAGGGATTCCTTTGCAATAGGACTCTGTGGCAACTTAACACCTTTCTACAAAGCTGCCGCAAGGATAGTGACCTTTGCAGTGGCTTTGCATGAAATTGTAAAACTTAGCAACAGCCTAACATCACCATCTTCTACTTCGTGGTAGTTTAACATAAGAGACTGAGTTTCAAAAACCTTTGCGATAGCTTAACAAGAAAGACTTTAAAATTCATATTCTTTGCAGCAGCTTAACAAGAAGGACTTGGGTTTTTTCAATCTTTACAGCAGCTTTGCAGAAAGAACTTGGTATCGTTTCGGCCGACTACAATACTATAATACAAGTCCCCACAACAATGTCCTGAGTGATGAGAGTGCACCTATGGCTGGCTATAGTGACCATACAACTCACGATGGCAGTGTCCTGAGATATGGGAGTTCCTCCTATGGCTGGCTTCATCCTGCGGAATCCTGTGCGGGCACTCAAGATCACATCTACAAGCACAAGTGAATCACTGTTACAATGGATACAACCATGCTGATGTGGGCAAATCCATGGCAAAATATTATCATATACGGTTGCATATTCATGATAAATGTATTGTAGAAAGACAGGTTCATCAACTCTGTGGGTCGTCTATCAGCTTCCATTTATAAGCGTCAGAATACATTTCCATTGCAAATCAATAATAAAATATACTCGACAGGTAAATTGTTAAAATGGGCTGGATCATCAATAGGCTTCTCTGTCCAGTGTTCGAGGCACATCAGAATCCGTGGAAGGCTGAATGATTTGAGTCCATGCTTCACTGCTCAATCTATTTCCTTTTTTTTTCATACAATGTTTGGCTATTTTGAAAAGCATAGTGGATGTTTTTCAGTGTTGTTTTGATTAGGTTTTATTCGTTATATCACAACACTCGGGCACAAAATCAATACCACAAAAATGGTGACAGCCTGCCAGCTGGTAAGCTTGTCATACATGGGTCAAAACAGGATGGAGCATCAGCACATGTTAAAATGGGGTGTATACATAGCATTATTATACTGTAATTACTTTAATTTCACTGTATTCTCATTTTTGCTTATTTCGCTAATGGCACAAACCGTGAAAATAAAAACACAGTGAAATAGCATTTTAACATGGTTTGAATGGGAATTATGTCCAAAACAATGAAATTAAAACTACAGTGAAATATCAAAAATACAAAAACTGTGAAAATTTATACACACGCAAAAATTAAGCAATTTACAGTACAGTAAAACCTACCCCTAGGACAGGCCAAGAGCTGTTCACATAAGGCAGTAGGTGGTCTCTCAATAGAGGTGCAATAACATGGGAAAGATTGCAAAAGGGACATGGTAAACATGGTCTGAAAAGGCATGTGGTCTTTCCTCACAGTGGTCTCTCAAAACAGGTTTCCATGTATATCAAAATCAAGGAGAGACTGGAGCAGCAAAAAAACTGTTGGCCCATTCCATTGAAACTACATGTATAAACAAATCTGCAGCCATGCACCCATGCAGCCATCATGCATGGCCCATCCGTTTTGCAAGGTACAGTGGTTAAAGGTCTCTTTATCTGAGATCCATCGGTATCTATTATGCATTTTTAATCCCACTGGTGATGTTTTAAAGTTTAGTTACTATACTCTTGTGGAATTGTGTCACATTACTTGTGTGAGATACACATTAGTGGTACATTTGGTATTGTTAGCTTTCTTATTTCTCAGTGTGTAAAATTTAACATCCTTTACTGCATTTCTCACGATCTTAAACTAGACATAGCTTCAAAGCAAAGCGTAGACTGAAGGGTCCACCCTAACAAGCATGTAATTAGGCTGCCATCTGCTCAAATTAGGTCATGGTGACATCAAAATCTAATCAGTTCATCTTGCCAGGTAAGATAAGTATGTTGCCAAATTTGAGCAAAATACATTGAGGCATTCTGTAGATATCGTGGTAACGAGAATGTGCACAGCCGGACAGACGGACAACCCAAAAACATAAAGGATACCCCCATGGGGCAAACCCTTAAAAATAGGTCAAGGTCACCCCAAATTTTACAAAACTTGGTCATACATCTCACACATATTTGGTGCTAATTTCTAAGTTGTAACGCAATTTGTATTGTAACCAACATAATGAATTTAATCTATCTTGATACCTGCGATGCTAGTTCTACTTAATACCACCCCGACACATATCACTGTGACTCCACATATCATAACTTATGTCTGGAAAATGTTCCTGTAATGGTATACTGACACATGTGCACAAGTTTAGATGTAATGGCCCTAACATAAAAAAAAAATCAATTCCTGAAATGTATCCCTCCATGACCTTGAGAAAGTAGGTCAAAGTCCCCTTTAATTATGCAATATCAAACTTCTATATGATACACATTTATGGTACATTTGGTATTGTTGCCTTCTTATTTCTCAACAGGTAAAATTTGGGGTCCTTTACTACATCTGTAATGACCTTGAAAAATATGTCGAGGTCACCCAAAATTTCACAGAATTTGATCATTGACCTCATGTATATTAGATGTAAATTTTGAAATTCCATCTCAATTTATCATCAAAATAATGAATTTAATGTACTTTTAATACCAATGATGCTAGTTCCACTTATTACCACCGGTGGTACCACAATGACTCAGAGTCTACAGGTCATAGACTTTTGTCTGTATATTATTCCCATGAAGATATATTGATACAAGTGCACAAGTTCAGATGTAATGACCAGAATAAAAAAAAAAAAATCTGCAAATGTATTCCCTATACGAAACTTGAGAAAGTAGGTCAAGGCCATCCATACAATGCAACATAAAACTTACACAGGTGATACACATCTGTGGTACACTTGGTATCATTAGCCTTAATTTTTCTAAATGCATTGAATTTAAGGTGTTTTCAACACTTTTGGTCCATATCTTTCATAATTTGGTAGGTGGTGCTACCACGTACATTTCAACATTTTTTTTCTTTGAGCCTGTTTTTTAGGTCATTCATGACAAACTCTTTGGAAAATAGCATTCTCAGTATTTTCACATTTTGGCCTGCATATTACATAATACTACAGGTGGCACCACCAATATCAAACTTGACCCATATTTTCATAAACTATACTTGCTACGTCCTGAAAGTTACAGAGGGCAATCTTGAAAACTGTGGACTGCATGGCATCCATAAGCAGAAGTTTATGGATGGACAGTCAGATGCTCAGATGGATGGACAGACATGAAAGATCGCATAAACTCTGCAACCTATAGTCAGCACAGATAAAAACTGAAATTTTAAACACATAAAAGTAAAGCAATTTTGAGTAGTCTTTTATGCATTTTACATTGGTGGGCAGGGACAACTGGTGGAACCAGGGACTGTATCTCTGATGAATACTGGTGGGTAGTGATGGCTGATGGAATTGCTGACCATGCATAAAGACTCTATTACTGGCAGGTATTGATGGCTGTTGGAATTGCAGACCATGCCTCTCATAAGACTCTAACACTGGTGGGTAGCAACTGCTGTTGGAATCGCTGACCATGGATCTCATGAAGACTCTATTAGTGGTGAGTTGTGACAGCTGTTGGAATCGCTGACCATACCTGTCATAAAGACTCTTTTACTGGTGGGTATTGATGGCTGTTGGAATTGTGGACCAAGCCTCTTATAAGACTCTAACACTGGTGGGTAGCAACTGCTGTTGGAATTGCTGACCATGCATCTCACAAAGACTCTATTAGTGGTGAGTTGTGACAGCTGTTGGAATCGCTGACCATACCTCTCATAAAGACTCTTTTACTGGCAGGTATTGATGGCTGTTGGAATTGCGGACCAAGCCTCTCATAAGACTCTAACACTGGTGGGTAGCAACTGCTGTTGGAATTGCTGACCATGCCTCTCACAAAGACTCTATTACTTGTGGGCAGTGACTACTGTTGGAATTACCAACACAGTACCAGTTCACAACCAAAGGCCCATCAAATGGAGACCCAAAATGTGAATTCTCTTTAGCATGGTCTTTGATGCCTGGTTGCAATACATCCTTGTAGAAGTATGGATCCATTTGCATTTGGAATCCATAAGACAGCTAAAAAATTATCATTAAGAACATCTTATAAACTCCAGACCCATTTGTGTTTGGAATCTACAAGAATTCTAAAATGATCCTTAAGATAAAGTACAGCTCACTGGATTACCTGGTATATCAGTTATATTTATCTCAAATAGCTCACTGGATAATTTGGTCCATTGATAATGTTTCTAAAATAGCTCCCTGGATTATCCAGTACATCACTTAAGTGTATCAAAAATAGCTAACTCATGTGTATCTAAATAACTTCTTGGATTATTTGGTACATCACTTATGTATCTAAAATCATGTGTATCTAAACAACTCCCCTGGATTATCTGGTACATCACTTATGTATCTAAAATAGCTCAGTTGATTATCTTGTACGTTACTCGTGTATGAAAAATAACTCACTGGATTATCTGGTACATGACCTGTGTATGTGTGTAAAACCCCTCATTTGATCATATCATGTATCACCTATGTGTATTGAAAATAACTGATCACTATACCACTGGATTATATGCCATCATACATACAGCTCATGATCACTGGGTTATCTGCCATGATACATGTATATATTGCTCATGATCACTGAATTATCTGACATCTGACATGCAACTGATGATCACTGATTATGTGGCATTATACATACTGAAGAATATTTCTAAGCTGAACAAGTTTCTTTGGTATGAAAAGCATTCAGCATATGGAGGTTTTACTCTCTAACAGTTAAACGTACAAAGATGAATGTCTGGAACAGGGAGCACCTTGCATATATGTATCTGATATATGCTCTCTGTCAATCCCACATATATGTATATGTATTAGACATCACATACAGCTTCACAAAAACAAAACAAAACAAAAAAGAAAGAAACAAAAACACAAAAAATAATAGAATAATTGAAAAGCGAATTAAGTGAAGGTCTGTAGCAGATGAAAAAAAGAAAATGTATGTACATACCACATAAAGCGGTTTAATTTCTCAATAGAACAGTGATATGAGAGGCGTAAGTTCTTGTAAAGAACATTTAGTCCTCCTTACAAAGACCACCCCTTACCCTTAGACTGGCACGGGCCCAAATAAAGCAGATGGCGCTGTGCGCTTCTGTGGTGAACATTGGCTTTTCTCGTATATCATTCTACATGATCCGATGGGCCAAGTCCTGCTTCTTTGTTTTAAACGCAAACCTTCCTCATTAATCCTGCCATTTCACATAAAATGCAGGATTCACTTCAATCGCCCCTGTGGTCTCAAGTTGTGACATAGTTGCCCGATCCCAGATTCTCTACCCAGATTCCCTTCTACGTTCTCTGAGACCGAGATCTGAGTTGTGTCATTTTGCTTAGTTTTCTTATTGTAAGGAGAAAATAAGTTGTCTTTTTAATCTGACCATTAAACAGGGCTTTTTGAAACATTCAAAGGCAGCCATGCCTGTAATTCTGTCTTTATCATTTATTTCTGTAATTCACTCTTTACCAATCATTTCTTGTTACTCATATCTGTAACTCTGTCTTTGTCACTTGTTTCTGTAATTCGATCTCGTATCACTCACTTTGGTAATTCTCTCTTTACCAATCAGTTCTGTAATCCTGTCTTCATCACTTATTTCAAAAATTCTGTCTTTATCACTGTTGTCTGTTATTATGTCTTCATCATCAACCGTTCTTGCAACTCTGTCTTTATCACTCATTTGTGCAAATACAATAAGACATTTTCACTTTATGGTGTTGGTATGCAGCCAGGCGATGTCTGTGACAGACCTCTATCAATGCAATTGGTGGGGGGTGGGAGCCGGGGGGGGGGGGGGGGGGGCAGAGGGCAAGGTGAGCTCACAAAGCCCCCACACAGTGCAGCAGTGTGGCGTTAAATGTCCACAGTCAGACCCAGGCAAGCATGTATATTGTAATTAATTTCCAATGAATTTTTAATTGAGGACAAAATTATTTGCCTGTCAAATGAAGATTGACTTAAGTTATTGACATGTGTTTATGCTGTACATTTAAGAACTGTTCCATTACATTTGGAGCATATAGGTCACACCACAGGAAAATTTAAGCCTATACTCTGACTGTACCTCCGTAAACACGCGTAAACCCATCCCCTCAATATCCCAATTAAGCAACCACATGAGAGTGGCTGAAAGTTACTTTTGTCAAATTCTACTTCCTGGTACTTCCATGGCCTGGAGATTGGTTCATTATACAGAATAAACCATAGGGCACGCATACACATAGGACATGACCACTGCAGCAAGGAACTTGACAGGAAGGACAAATTCATGTATTAAGCATGGTAAAGAAGCTTCCGTGATAAAAGTAAGAACTCCAGAAAGCAAACATTTTAAGAAGGTCATTCACTAAGTTTTAAAACATACAAGATGCCAAACACACAGAGAAAATTTTGTTTGCTTGGTAGAAAAATTGTTATTTCTGAATGGTTAAGTAATTGGTACAAGTGCCCTCCTCACAGCTGAAGCATAGTTCCATTGCCTAGCAACTGCTGGGACAACAGCAGGTCTGCAGTTAACAAGAAATTTTTGTAAAACATAGATGCCCCACTACCGTCATAATGTTCACCCTCATTACCCTGTTGATAGTACTAAATGGAGCATTCATCACCTTGGGAAGTGGATGCAGAAACCAAATTCACTAAGTGGCCTTATGACCTTGTGACTTAGGAAATTAGGTCAAGGTCACCCTTCTTTGAAGCTGATCTAACTCTAACAGAAGACCATCCCCATCTACAAAACAAAAGCTCTGGCCAAAAAATTCTGCAGTTATTAAGCAGAGACCAAATTCAGTAATGTGGCTCTGTGCCCTTGGGAATTGACTCAAGGTCACCCATTTCAGAGCCTGACCTAGCTCTTATACAAGGCTACATTCCTGTACAATATGAAAGCCCTACGTCAAACACATCTTTAGTTGTCATGCGGCAACCAAGTTCACTAATAGAACTCTGGGTGGTGACTTTGGGAATTTGGTCAAGATCATCTATTTTTAAACTGACCAAGCCCTAATTGAGGACTATAACCATGTCCAATATTGAAGTCATAACTTAAACTCTGAGTTATAATGCAGAAACCAAGTTCACTAAAGTGCCCTTCTGACCTTTGACTTTTAGTCAAGGTACTCATCTTCAAACTTGACCCAGCCCTGGATAAGGACTACAATTCTGTGCAATACAGGGTCCTATCATAAAAACTTTTCTAGTTTATTATGCAGAATACAAAACTTACTATAGTTCCTGTGTCATTTTGGATATAGAGGCAAGTTCAACCATCTTCACGGAAACCACAGTCTATCAACCGAATGAAACCTGGTGACTTTGGGAATTTGGTCAAGGTCATCCATCTTCTAAACTGACCAAGTCCTAATTGAGGACTATTACAATGTGCAATATTGAAGTCATAACTTAAATTCTGAGTTACAATGTAGAAACCAAGTTCACTGAAGTGACCTTGTGAACTTTGAATTTAGGTCAAGGTCACCCATCATCAAAGCTGACCTAGCCCTGGATAAGGACTAGAATCCTATGCAACATACCAGTCCTATCATGAAAACTTTTCTAGTTCTAGCAGAAACCAGTACTTACTACAGTACATGTACCTCAGTGACCTTGGAAATAGGGTCACCGTCACCCACTTTCATACTTCACCTAGCCCTTATACAGGAGAATGTAACTGGGCAATATCATTAAAGCCCTATCTCAAAAGCTTCTTGAGTTATGGTGCAGAAATTGCAGTCTCTCTACCAAGCAGCCACCATGAGCAAAGCTATATGCCAAGCCTTCCTTTTTAGGGGGGCACAATACAGTTCAATACAGATACAGTGATCCTGTCTTGAGAGGCCACCCAAAGGGCAGGCCCCTCAAGACAGGTGGCTTCTCATTAGAGATAGAATAACATGGAAAATATAGCAGCAGGGACCTGTGAAATGAGGTCTTTCAAGCCAGGTGGCCTCTCATTGGAGTGGCCTTTCAAGACAAGGACCACTGTACCTCCTATTGAGGAAAGTTTATTGCAGGTAATGATGTAGTTAGGTAGCTACAAGGCACTGTCATATGCCTCAATTACTCTTTGTTGCAATATAGTGCAATATAGTGCAAACCTACGAAAAAAGAGAAATGTGTAATCCAGATGTAATATATGCTTTCATATTCGTGATACCCCAAACTACAGTGTCCTCTGTGCTTCAAAGTTATGAACTATCTCTCACTTATTTTAAAGTGTATGTAAATTGGACATCATGATTTTGATAAAATTTCCCCACTGAGAACATATCTTATCGATATATGATTGCATTTTGGGGTTTGAGGTTGAAGAAAAAGCCCTGTCAGGATGCCATTTTTTTTTTTTGCTGTAGGAAGTCATACTTTGTAACAGATTATGAACGTATGAAAATACATGGTACCCAATGCTTGCAGAAATACTATCGCTAATGATCATAAGCAATGGAATATGTGAACAAGCGCATAATCAGTGTTTTGCCCATCAATCTTTAAGTGCTTTGGTTGAATCATCTTTCTTCAGAAACTTATACAAATTATGCTCAACAGTTGGTTAATGGCAATTGGAAAAAAGGGCCCAGCCCTATGTAAATTCCTCTCATTAGAAAAAGATGAGAAACACAAGACAAAACAAGGTATACAGAAATATACATGCATATACTATGGTATAGAGTGCCAGTTGACTGGTGGTACAGAAAGCCAGTTGACTGGTGGTGTAGAGTGCCAGTTGACTGGTGGTATCGAGTGCCAGTTGACTGGTTGTACAGAAAGCCAGTTGACTGGTGGTATAGAGTGCCAGTTGACTGGTGGTATCGAGTGCCAGTTGACTGGGGGTACACAGTGCCAGTTGACTGGTGGTATAGAGTGCCAGTTGACTGGTGGTATCGAGTGCCAGTTGACTGGTTGTACAGAAAGCCAGTTGACTGGTGGTATAGAGTACCAGTTGACTGGTGGTATCGAGTGCCAGTTGACTGGTGGTACAGAGTGCCAGTTGACTGGTTGTATAGAGTGCCAGTTGACTGGTGGTATCGAGTGCCAGTTGACTGGTGGTACACAGTGCCAGTTGACTGGTGGTATCGAGTGCCAGTTGACTCGTGGTATAGAGTGCCAGTTGACTGGTGGTACAGAGTGCCAGTTGACTGGTGGTATCGAGTGCCAGTTGACTGGTGGTATAGAGTGCCAGTTGACTGGTGGTACAGAGTGCCAGTTGACTGGTGGTACAGAGTGCCAGTTGACTGGTGGTATAGAGTGCCAGTTGACTGGTGGTATAGAGTGCCAGTTGACTGGTGGTATAGAATACCAGTTGACTGGTGGTACAGGATGGTAGCTAGCTGGTTGTACAAGTGTAGCAGGCTAATGGCATAAGGAGAGTGGAAATTGGCAGGTGAGTATAGCCTTCACTTCCCAAGGTTGTCTCCCCAATGAAGGAAGTCAATTGCTCTTTTTGCTAAAGTTGACACATTACCACTCTCATATATACACTTAAACTATTCACATTTTTCAACAATCCCACCCAGCCAAAAAAATATATCAAATTACTAAAAATTAACTGGTATATGTCCATCACTCAAAACTAGGACTTTAGTTCCTTTACTGACACAGCAGGGCCATCCAACTGGTGCATTGTAGCAAAAATTTGCTTCATATTTCTTAAAAAATGCTACAGAATTTATCCAAAATAAGTGTTTCTCAGGTTAAGAAGTTGAGAAAATGCTCCAGAAAATCTATTTTTTGCTACTATGCTAGAGATTTCCAGTTGGACAGCACCCTGTCACACAGAGGGTACCAAAATAAAATGCGATATGTCCATCAGTTAAAATGTGTATTTGCCCTGTTTATACGCTATCTATAAAAAGTAATAATTTACAGATTATTGTAATTTGGAATAAAATACCGTCTTTTTTAAATTCCCTTACAAAAGTTAAAAATCATTTTTAAAAAAATAATCTGAGCTTTAGGGAGTTTGATTTTGATGCAGAATCTGTTTATCATGTTAAGTGGAAGTTTATTGGTACAATGAAAGTCTCCTTTGGTGTTTGATAATGAAAGTACAAGTAACAAAAAAGAAAAAAAGAAACTGACGAGCTTATCTATCTGGTATGCAGTACAACTAACGGGAAAGGGGGGGGGGGGGGCTCTGGTAACTGGGGCCATACAAGATAGGTACAGACTGACGAGTTTATCTGGTAGCAGTACAATTAAGGGTGGCCTCCGGTAACAGGGGTCTGACAACAGAGGGACACTGTAGCACAATACAGACTTGTATTTAAAGTTTATCTGGTATGCAGTAGAACTTACCTGCCACACAACAGTGTCACACGCAGCCTGTACAATGACCAGTACTCAGCCCCAGCTGTAAATCTGGCTTTCAGTTGACACCTGAGTCTGCAAACAGCTAGTACTCACAACTTCCAAGTCTCAGGGAAACTTAATCTGTATCCTAGATGCTAAACTGATTTGTGATGCATGAGGCCTGGCACCATATCCAAAGTTGTGGGTGTTTGATTATGCATCAATGCCGCCGTTTTTGTACACCTGGAAGTCTAACTTTTGCTACCTTCACCCCAGCTGTCATATAGGACACCACTGGGTTGTAAGTTTGTCCTTATAGACCCACTTCAGTCTGGGACACTTCCATTGTATGCAGATAGGGGTGACAGCATTTAACATGAAGAATAGCAATGCATGGAGTGTATCTGTGCTCATTAGTGTGGATGAGGACACAAGCTTGAAGTAAGGCTCCTTTTAATGAAAGCAGAGGTAAGGGAGGGTTCTCTGCATCACCTTATGTATACTGCCTCCACACTTTTAGTTATTTCTGTTAACATGATTAACGACCTTCACCCAATATTAGAGTAGTCAACAAAAGTGGTGGATGTTGCATTGACTGTGTAAGCATACTACATACATGTTGCAGTGTCAGGATTTATTAACTCTTTCACTGCCAAGTTTTGGACTCAGTCAACAGCTTTCCTCGGTGCACTTTAGGCGCAATGTGCCAAAAGTGTGCCAACCAAAGCTGCTGCCCCAGACTATTATATCCCCAGGATCTACAGGCATGTTGGTATTTAAATGAATGGTCTTTTTACAAGTAACATGAATCTAGCATCCTTATTACATTTGAGAGCAGTTTGTCTGAAGTAGTTTGTATTAAGTCGCAGTTGGCACTGCTAGCGTCAATCCATTTCCAGGCTTCTGCTGCCGTTTGTTTGTCATCATACTGTTTATAAGATTGCAACACTGAGGTCTTGTGACATTAGCAAAATGAGACATGCATATTAATTTCCCGCCACAACTACCTGATTGCCTAGTCTCGCTTGGCGAGATATGGTGAGATATGGGTTGGTACCTGTGGGGACAAGGGGGATATTACTAATATTTTAGAAATAAAGAATATTTATTAAAGGCAGATGGAAATTTTTCTTATATATGGCTCGGGAAGCACTAAATGAATACCAGTTTGGCATTTGTGAACTTAAATTTCTCAAAAAAAAAAAAAAAAAAAAAACACACACACACAAATTTTCTGAGAAATGAGCATATGACCCTGTCTGTGACAGTGATGTGATCTGCACATCCCCCATGATCACCTGGCATCAAACCTGTGCTTTGTGGCAGGAAATTAATATGCATACGATGTATTACTATGTGTGTCACATTACGATATGTTCAATTTATTTTCCCACCATATTATGTCATAACTGAATGTGCTAGTTAATCAATTATATGTTGGTAACTCACAAACCTGTGAACAACTTCCATTAATGAATTCTCAAATAAAGAATCGTTTTAACTAGTCAGAAAATATTAACAGTCCCAGTCCAATTCAATACAATCTGGATTTTTTTTTTTTTTTCAGGTATCATCATCACCTGTGTTGTTCCCTACCAACTCGGATAATCTTTCATTTAGTCATAATGAGAAGTCATATAATTCACTTCTTCTAATCACGAACATTTGTGTTTAATTTTGTCTGCATTTACAATGAAAGAAACCGTCTGTTCTTTCCCTTTCAGAATCAGAGTAGTTTTTCATTTGAACAAATAGGCACAGAATTTTTCATCCTTACAAGTACATTTACCCATGTGTTTGTTGACCTATAATAGGGGTGATCTGGGTTTAGTTCTAAATTTGCCTAAAAGTGGTGCTGCCCATCATGTTCATGGTTAACCGCCCACATATTGGGGTCACTTTCCATGACTCTCACTTTTTCTCCATAGATTAGCAAGAGGAATTAGCACATATAAATTTAGCCTCTGTATATGTTGTCAAATAAGCATTAAACTTTCATTTTATCACACCTGGGTATATTTGAAAGATAACAATATGTACTTCAGGTATATTAGAAGACGATAATTCCAAAAATCGTTCTCATATGCAGGGTGAAACTTTCAGGTTCATTGTAATGTAATGGGTTTTGCTGACCCACCTGACCGCAAATGGCATGGGTTGCTAGGTGTCACAAACATGAATCATGGGAACAAAAGGCTGTGTGTCAAGAAATAAAACCAACCCAGATCACCCCTATTGCTGTTTTTTTTTATACTTGTACATGTACTTGTTGTCAGCGCATGGTCCTTCCCTGCCTGGGTTACTTCATTTCTGCTGCATCCTATCTAAATTTTATTTTGCATTTTTTGCTCCAAGCCTCATGTTTGCTCAGCTCATTTAAACAAGATCAACTACCGCATAGCAATAGTCCCCCACCAAGCTTACATCTTTATGGGGGGTCAAAGGTCAAGGTCACAGTGACCCAATTTCGGTGTGCAACACACCACTATCCCATGAAGTGTCCATCCACCAAAATTGGTAGGTGTAGTGGTTACGGTATAAAAAATACAGCGTCCAAGCTTTGCCGGAAGGACAGAAGGACAAGGTGCAAACCTATAGTATCCAGTGGGGGACTAACAAGCTTTTGTTGGGAGTGTTTTTAAATCAAGAAGGTGCCTTAACTAACCAGGAATTTAGTCTCCAACATGATATTCTTTATGTGGGTATCCAGACCCCTTTCTACACCATTTCAGAGGGGGGGGGCCCACCCTGCCTCTCTTCAGTAGCACCCCTTTGCTCTCTTTGAAATTTCTCCAGCACCCTGCCCCTATTTATTAGCTGAATTGAAAGATATATGGTATTGCACCCTATTTTTGATAAATTTTTACATTAAAACCTCTCAGAAAACAGAGCCAGTTGTTACATTCTGCCAAATGAATAATCAGAAGTAGTAATAGCCCAATAAGATTTATACAATTTGTTGTTACACACCTGTAGACTTAAGGCATAGTTGTCCTTTTTCAATGAGTTTTAAGCTAAAAGAGCCCTTTTCACTTATATTCTGCTGGAATAGTGCCCTTTTTAAATGATCTAGGTTGCCCCTATCAAATTCTAACCAAGGGTCTGGTATCCATCTCCAATGTTTTATTACCTAGCATGATTTTATTTGTATTGTCAGATTTCTTGGGTTATTTGTGCATATCATAATATTTTGTTGCCATGGTTCACAATAAAACAACACATTTGAAAACAAGCTCAAATTACAGTACTAGTGGCACTTGCTCTTCATCCCACCTCATGTCATCGTCATGTTCTTTAGTCAAAATGATCTCAAACCTTAGTGATACTTACATTTCTTTTATACGTTATTTTCTTGGGCAAACAAAATTTTAGTGGCATGACATTGATGCTGCTTTGATTATTACATGCTCTATGGTAAAAAAAACCCCAAAACTAGAAATAGCTTCAATGCAAAGGATTGACTGAAGGGTCCACCCTAACAAGCATGTAATTAGGCTACCATTGGCTCAAATTAGGTCATGGTGACACCAAAAGCTAATCAGTTCATCTTGCCAGGTAAGATAAGCATACTGTCAAATTTGAGCAAAGTACATGTCGGCATTCTGTGGATATTGCGGAACGAGAATGTGCACATCCGGATGGACGGACGGACACCCCGAAAACATAAAGGGTCCCCCATGGGTTAGACCCTTAAAAAACAATCATCACAATACGGCTCTCCACTGATAACATATTACAACAAGTGGATCATGATGATCCTGCGTCCTGCTAACTGGAATCAGCTCCTTCTGCGAGTGCAGACTTTACTGCTCTATACATGTTCTGTATAAGGCTTACCAATCAATGAGTGACCAAAAGTTTGATAATATTACCAAGAAATAAGCCAATATGTCAGTTTCACCTTTCAAGGTCATGCTCTTCAAAAATAGTAGGAAGAAATAAAATCAAAATTGATGAAAAATAGACAAATTATTGTATCATCATCTCCTAAGCATAGCTACTATATGCATGTACATTAGCAGAACTTACGTACACATGGTCCCAAAGTTCAAAACCACATAGCTTCATCCAAAATTAACATATCCACATCACATTCACAAACTATTCTGATAAGATTCTATGCAAATGTCTTCACCTGTTCTTAGGAAGTTGAAAACAGCTTTAAAACACAAAGATTATGTTTAACCATTCAGGATATTGAATGTGGTCCAACAGCACCAATGCCAACAGATCAGAGCAGTTCAATGGTCCACAGGTACCACTATCAACAGATCAGAGTAAATCAATGATCAACAGGTACCACTAACAACAGATCAGAGTAAATCAATGATCAACAGGTACCACTAACAACAGATCAGAATAAATCATTGATCCACAGGTACCACTAACAACAGATCAGAGTAAATCAATTGTCTAAAGTACAAATGACAAGATATCACGGTAATTCAACGGTGTGCAAGCAATACTGTTGACAGATATCAATAGTCTGCCAGTACCAGTCAACAGGTTTATCATACAATGGTCTACCAGTACTACTGCCAACAGGTATGAATTAATTAATGCTTTTACAGTACTACTGTCAACAGATCAGGGCAATTAAATGGTCTGTCAGTACTACTGACAACAGCCAAAGGTAATTCAATGGTCTGCCAGTACCACTATCTACATATCCATCAGTCAATGGTCTGCTAGAACCAGTCAACAGAGGTAATTCAATGGTATGCAAGTACTACTGTCAACAGATGAGAGGAATTTAATTGTCTGCCACTACCACTGTCAAGATCCCAGCAGATCAGTGTAACTTGAAGGTCCACCAGTACCAATGTCATATAATCAACACATTTCAATGTCCTGGTTTTACTAACAAAGGTATACCAAACAAACGAAAAATATGATGGATTAAACATCTGTTTCAACAGAAAAGTGTTTCGCTTTTAAGAAAAATCAACTGTATACAATTTCCAGCCTAAGGTCTTCATGATTTTCCAATCACTGAATATATTTCTGGTGCAAGCTTTTGCAGGAATACCTTACTTGAAGGACTGGTTAATTCTTTCAGTGCCAAGTTTTGGACTGAGTCAACAGCTTTCCCCTGCACACTTTCGGCGCATGTGCACCAAGGCAGGCTGTTGACTGGGACCATCATATTCTATGGGGCTATAGGCATGCTGGTACTTGAACGAAATGCCTTTTCACAAAGGATATTAGTGTTAATGTTTTATCCATTTGATAATTCAGAGAAGTGCATAGTCACTTTGTATTTGCCCTGTGTGTCTTGTGTATACATTGTGCATCTCTGTGACCCAAGAATCCCTAGATAAGTAATTTTATGTACTATTTGGGCCATCCAGTTTGAAATAAATATGTTTAAACATAAACAGAAACATCTTAACTTCTTCGACTTTAGTCGCAAGCGGTACTGAAAGAGTTAACCTACATCTACCAGTCATAAAGGTTCTCACCAATGGATAATATATTTAATAATCAAACCAAATCTGAAAATGGTATTATTGATTCACTAAGAACCCCTATTTCTACCGACGTTTTTTAAGCTCTACAGTGGAGAATTTCTTGGGGTTATTGTACTTCCAATTTAAGTATTTGAATAATGATTGACGTATACATTCATTAATTGGATTAATGCTAACTTTGGACTGCTTCATAACATAACTATGCCTACTTATGATTTTTTTTTGTAACATATACATGTGCTGGTGTTTTTTATTTCTTTGTTTTTTTTTTTTAATTATCAGACAAATTTCCCCTCATTTAGCACTGTGTTCATCTTGATCACGTATATTATTGATCTAGCTGTATTTTTAATTTCACCATAGCTGGCAGTTTAATGAAAATATGAACCATATGTATATATATATATATATATATATATATATATATATATATATATATATATATATATATATATATATATATTTTTTTTTTTTTTTTTTTTTTTTTTTTTAATGCACCCTCCACTCCCCTGTGAGCACAAATAGACTCACCCAGTCAATAGTTGCTAGTTGCTGTAAGTGACAGAACCATGCAAAACTAATGTAAACTTTACGTTGTCATGGGGACGAGGGCCCCCTGTGTGCCCTTGCGATATTTCATGGCAAACGGATGTCCTTGATTATGAGAGATTTGTGCTTTAATGATTCAGACCAAAAAGGTCTCCCCTGAAGTAACCATGGTGACATGACCATATTACCTACACTACAACCACCATGATTATATTTCACTTCTTTGAGGTCAGTCTTGGGAATCCAGCTATCCACACGACTATTCACATTTACACATAAAATGGCTGGAATGTCAAAAAGTGCATCATAAAGCGGACAGAATGTAGCCAAACGTATCCCATTATCCCTCGTGAAATAATGGTGTATGTCATTATGGTGCTGATGGAAGGCAGGTAACTGTGTGTGGGACCAGGACACCGCGCACTGTGCAGTCAGGTTCATTAAACTATCAATAATCCAACATTGATTAGACTACATATATAATCCACCAACCACTCATGATTGCTGGTTCAATAACTGTCACAATCTGGTGTCCACACTGTCAAGTGGACCCCACGCCAATTACCTGAACCAGGAAGTTACCACACTACAAGCTTTGTTTGTCTCTAATATACCCTCATTGAATACACACACAGCTCCTCTATGCAGTATACATCACCCAATTACAGGCACACACAAAAATCCTCTATGCTATTTGTATCATCCCATTAAAGGCACACAGCTCCTCTATACTGCGTATGTTACCCCATTTGAGGTAAACACAGGTACTCTATCACACATATACATGTATGCTGTATATCTCACCCCCATTTAAAACAAACAGCTCCTCAGAGGGTCGGAAAGGAGTTGCCCGTACTTTGTACTGGGGCTTTTTTCATTTTTCGTACAGCGTAGAGAGAAAAATTATTCACCGTATAGCGTACTGACAGCAAACCATGTACTCTGTACTGATCAAAATTCATTATGCATAAAGCGTACCATCAACACATGTAATATTCGTACTCGTACTGAAAAATATGAAAAATGGAACAAAAAAAGTCAACTCACGGCAAAGTCAACATTATTTGCAGTTTGCCTAACTGGCTTTACCGAACTGCTTTTGCTTTGTCGAACTTGCACGTTACACCTGGGGCATGCTTCGCATTAAGCGACCTATCATTGGCAGACTTCAGAGTCAGTTGTATGGATGTTTCATGTTGCCAACTGAAAAATGACATTTTGTGATAAACCTCAGGTGTAACAATGTAGTCAGCTGTAAATAGGGCATTTTCTGATGTACTTGAGCTGTAGCAATGTAGTCAACAGGAATTTGGCCTGTTCTGATGGACATATGTACCAATGATTTGTGTAGTCAACTAAATATCATGACAATATTATGATTTTGTCTAATACAAGAATCTTGAAAGTAAAATATTTGTGAGCCTATGGCTTGTCAGCTTCAAATTGCAGTCAAGATGAACACTCAATGTAGGGCCAATCACAATCAATATTGAAACTGTAAACTTTTGTCAATAAGTTTGCTTGCTAGCTTTACAAAATCAGGACACAACACTTGACAGTTGAAAATAATTGCGTACGTTAGAGTTGTTTGTATATACAAAATTTGTATCTTACATGTGACATTCTCATTCAGTTTAGAAAATTGAATTAATTTGAAGTTCAAGTTTTTTTTTTGTCTGACAATGATATTCTGATTGAGTGAGACAACTGAATTAAAATATTTGAAGTATGAGCTATTAGTTTGCATCAGAGTGACATTCTGATTCAGTTTATACAAAGACACCAAAAGCTGTCAAATTGAAATAGTTACAACAGGACCTACCAATTGTTTTGGGGAAGAGTGAACAAAGTATTAGAGAGGAGTGAACTTTCAATAAATGTCATATCAGTAACCATTTTGTACTGTTTCATCCTTTCAGAGATGCTACTTTTCATGAATTCAGATAGTTTGCTTTCAGCTTGAAAAAAAATCCATTTTATCTAAGCAGTTCAAATTTGAGGAGAAAGACAAGGAGGTACACAAGTTTCAGGTAAAATTGTAATAATTCAGATTAAAATATGTAAAAGTCTGTGGCATCTTTGTTCTTACTTATTGTATAACCATCTCAAATTTGAAAATGTATATTGCAGTTGTCTTATTTTCTGTACCAGTGTACCAAGACCCCCCCCTCAATGCTGTATGTATGTATATACATATATATATATATATATATATATATATATATATATATATATATATATATATATATATATATATATATATATATATATATATATACATATATACATATGTATATACACATATACATATATATATACACATATATATATATATATATATATATATATATATATATATATATATATATATATATATATATCACCCCATTAAAGCAATACACAGTTCATCTATCTGTGCATATCACCCCACTAAAGGCACACACAGCTCCTCTACTGTATTATCACCCCATCATAAGGTACTCATGGGTCCTCTATGCCACATATATCACCAGATTTTGGTGCACACATCACATCTATATTGCATATATCACCTCATTCAAGGCACATACTGCTACTCTATACTGTACATATCTTCTTATTAAAGGTACACACAGCTCCTCTAGATCTTTGCTAGATATATCCCCCCAATAAAGGCACATACAGCACCTCTATGCTGTATATGACCCTATTAAAGGCACACACAGTTCCACTGTGCTGTCTATATCACCTCATTAAAGGCACACACAGATCTGCTATATGCTGTTTATATCAACTAACTAAAAGCACATATAGTGCCACCATGCTATCACCTCATTAAAGGCACATGTAGCGCCCCCATGCTATCACCTCATTAAAGGAACATGTAGTGCCACCATGCTATCACCTCATTAAAGGCACATGTAGTGCCACCATGCTTTCACCTCACTAAAGGAACATGTAGCGCCACCATGCAATCACCTCATTAAAGGCACATGTAGCGCCACCATGCTATCACCTCATTAAAGGCACATGTAGTGCCACCATGCTATTGCCTCATTAAAGGCAAATGTAGTGCCACCATGCTATCACCTCATTAAAGGCACATGTAGTGCCACCATGCTATCACCTGATTGAAGGCACATATGGCTCCTCTATAATGTGTACAGCCTCAATTACATGAACTAAAGTAGACTTACTTTATTACCTAGTGCCAAGCCAAGCCTATCTTACACAAAAATGAAACACTGACCGGGGTATGTTTCAGACCATTACAATACCACAGGTACATGTACTGGCACACTTTAATGATATAAAACAGATGCAACATTTTTCTGTGTGGTTCTGAACCAACAAACATGAGGCCCATGGGCCTCATGCTCTGCTGGCACCGTGGCTATATTGCACCTCTTCATCTCAAAGTTGTAAGTCCTCAAGTGGCTTCTGAACATATAAAGCTTATGTAAATTTAGTGTATAAAATGTCCACCAGATGGCACTTTGCTCCGCATGTAACCATAGCTTATTTGTGCAGTTCCTGTGATGGATATTGTTGCATGTGCCAAGACAACAATGAGTGAGTCCTTAACTCTATGTCCTCAGTGACCTTGGGACAGAAGATCAAGGTCACCCAGATTATGTAGTACAAGAGGCCCATAGGCCTGGTGCTGTGTTGACCTTGCCATTGATAACCAAGCTACACCTTGCCATTAGAAAATCACATCTTCCAACTTTACAGGCATGGTGACCTCAGAAAAATAGGTCAAGGTCACTGATATTACATAAAATTCTAGCTTTGGACATTGTCTACATATCCTATAAATTTGGCAAGTCTAATCCGATTACTTTTCCAAATATGGAATTTTATATTTTATAACATATTTTGGCTCATAATTTCCATCAAATTATAGGTGTCACCACTAGTACCAATAGCAACTTACACTTTGACCACCTCCATAATCCCATAGAATTTGTTGACAATCCACCAAAGATTTAAGATGCTAAAGTGTTCACAAGATTTTCACATTTTGACCCCTATATTACATAATAATGTAGGTGGCGCCACCAATATCGACACAGGCCTAGATTTTTATACACCCTATAAGTCCTGGAAGTAATATTGGACTAACTTGAAAACCGTGGACGGTATTGTGCTAACAAGCAAACGTTTACAGATGGACAGGCATGAGCAATCTTGGGTCAGCAGAGCTAAAAATACCACCCCAACTTCTCTTTAAGGTTTTGTTACTTGCTACAGTAGAATATCTTGGTCTTGGACATGTACAAACTCAGTTCATGCTTTAAGTGACATCTTGTTGAAAACCGCTTAAGATTGCAACGCAGTGATCAGGAGGATGACTGGTCACAAACATGAATCATTCAACTTTCGTATCACTTGTTTCTTGAAGCCCAGTCACACTACAGATTTCACTGAAATGACAGGAACTGAGGAGTACCAGGGAGAATTAAATGTCATTTACATGCAACTGGAAGGAAAATATGGCTGACTGAATTCAAATTATAGTGCTAGAAAAATTTGATTTTTATGAAAAGCAAGTCCTACAAAATGTAATGTAAAATGACATATTTTGGCACTCACTGCAGTACATACAATTTGATATTTGAGTGAGGAAAAATTCTTTGTATATTTTGACAACCCCTGGAGACTGGGGGTATGTTTTCCGTTATCCCTTTATCCTGCAACTTTGTTGTGCTAAAGCAATATTTACCTGATTGATGGCTTGTTTTGACTACATCTTGAGATATAAATGTTTTATTTCAAGGACTAAACAGTAAACAAAGAAGTCTGATAGAGCTTAGCACACACAACATTGGCAGATAAAGCACTGTAAGGCGTATCAAAAAAACAGTGAAGTCTGACAAATTATTGGCAGACATATTGAATCATTACACACCTGCAGAATTAATGAGAACTCTGTCAGAGTCTGATTTTCCCCATAAAGGCTTTTATAACATGAATAAAATGGTCATTAATACATCTTCTCTTGAAAACCTGTTCTTGTAAGTTGTGTACACAGGTGTTCACATACATGTTCAACTGACATACGTGGTGCTGGTCTCCGTCTGAAGGACCACTTAAAATATCGATATTCTGTTGTTTTCTACGAGAGATACTCTACTGTGACAGACCACAAGTTTGCAATCCCTACTGGGTCCTTTGACCTTTTCCTGTGCAGAATAACGCCATACGTGTAGCTTTCCTTGAGGCAATGCCCAAATCCATGCCAGGTTACTGGCCTGGGATACGCCATCATGAAAGGTCTTACCTTCAATTCTCAATAAAAATGTCCTCTACGAACAAAAAAAAAAATGTTAAAGCAGACCACATCTGGGCACTTTTGGACAATACGAGTGTTGGAGGGTTAAAGTCACGTTTTATTGTTTGAGAGAAACTGTCTGCTCAAGGTAATTTTATCATGTCATGCCATCAGTGTAGTAGTGGGTCAATTTCTGATATCAGTGTATATCTGGGATTATTATTTAAAAAAACAACAACAAAAAATCAATACTGGAAGTTAAAATTGGCCAGTGGTTGTGACACACTAGACAATATATTTTTAACCGTATTTATAATCTTATCTGCAAAGGAATGAGGTATTCATATCCTGACAAATGTACTGATAATTGGTTGTGGTTTTTCTTAGTTGAATCATGGTATACCAGTCTCCAAGCTTTGATCTCAGGTTAACTGTAAAGGACATGGTATGGAGAAAAATTACTGTACCTCCAACTGATAATCATTTTGCCTTGTCTTGTATTAATGGTATCTAAAACTTCACTGATTATTGTATTTTCAGGGGAGTAAATATTAATAGCACAGTAGTAAAGCTCCATAGCAATATGTGTAATGCCTGCGTAAATAATTGGCATAAATATGTCAATGGCGAGGACCGCAACTCTAATAAAATGTGTACTTTTTGCAAATTCAAAGGTCAAAATTTCACTAGAGCTGAATATCTCAAGGGCAATATACCTGTCGATCAAAAAAAAAAAAAAAAGAAGACTTTTCACCAAATTAAGGATAATTGCCCATGACTTAAAAATTGAAATTGGAAGATACAATAAAACTGAATGCAATAGGAGGCTCTGTTCTAACTGTTCAAGTGACCAAGTGGAAGATGAAGTGCATTTATGCTAAACTGCCCTAAATAAAGGTGTGGTAGAGATATCCTTGTCCAAGTTCTCACCAACTACAACTTGTCATCCCTTGCAGAGCCAGAGAAATTCATTTTTCTAAAGACATGCAATAATGGGGACCATTGTATTATGAAGAATGTGTTGAAATATGTCAATTGGGCCACGGGGGAGAGAGCTAAGCATAGTAGCTTTTTGTTTCGTTTTGTTTTGTTTTTTTTGTTTGTTTTTGAAGTAGTTACACATCTAGCTCGTCCCTGTTCATAAGTATTCTATAATATTTCTCCCTTGTAAACATTTGTTGTAATTTATATTGTTCAATATGTGAAACTTGGCAGGCCCATGGCACTTCTTTAGGTGTAGCCTAGCCTCCTGCCTTTTTAATGTAGTTCTTGCAACACTCTCCAGATGGAGGTTTATGCAATAGATACATACAGTCAAACCTCATTATAACGACACTCAGATACATGTATCCCACATATTGAATATAAAAAGCCACAAAAAGCCTCTTCCATCTACAGTCTAGTCCCGTCACATTTGCATATTCAATATAATGACACAAATTTTCATTTTAAAAAGTTTATTTTCTTTGTTATTTGATTCATTTATCTGACAAATTCAGTTATCCAACACTTTTCTAAGGAAACAGATGGTGTCATTATAAAGATTTTTCACTGCATATGTATTAGGAGTATACATTCCAGCTATATGTGTACATTGGTAACTTCTGTTTGTCCTGTGTGCTTTGCATATGTATGTATGTATATATATATATAGAGTAATGTCTTGGGTGGTTTATGGGCAGAATTGTAATCCTCAGACAATCTTGTGGGCAGTTGTTCGGTTTATCGGCAGTTAAAAAAAGGCCCATAAACCATGTTTGCCTTAAATTCAATGTGCTACCTAGGGGGGTTTCAGAAACGTACAAATTAGCAAATCTGCCCAGATATTATGGGAAGCTATAAATGCCCAGAAATTGTGGGTAAGCTATACTTGCTTTATACTGCCCACGGTCCTGTTTGAGGATTATGATTGACCTGCAGACAATGGACATGACCCACAAACCGGCTGTAGGACCTATTCCATAGCATATTTTTTTTGTGGGCAGTGTATAATTGCCCATAAACCACCCAAGACATGTATATGTATACATATATATGTATATGTGTATATATATATATATATATATATATATATATATATATATATATATATATATATATATATATATATATATATATATATATATATATATATATATATTGGTGGTGATTGTCGATCATCTCAATGTACAATAAGGCGATCCAGTTTAAATAAATATATGTAAATTTGAATTAAAGTTAAATTAAATTGAATGTGCTCTCTCTGGACCACCAAATGCTCAACAGCAGACACCTGACCACTGGAGAAACACATCTTTTAACACTGGTATCAGGAGTCATTTCATTCAATCTATATACACTGGCATAGGATATGATAATCCATTTGTAGGAACACAAACAGATAAAATATTAATCTGGTAGACTTGCATTGAGGTCATACATTATGGATGCAGTAACCAGAAGAGCCATTTTACTTAGTAAGTAGTCCCATAACTAATCACAATGTGCTAAGGGTCTCATTTATCAGATACTTCATAATTGATAATTACAGACATGATATGTTTTATTTCAGTTTACCATATTGTGCCAACAAATAACAAGGGACATATCCAAGAGCTTTAGTGCTGGGAAGACAGTCCAATCACTTCAAAGGATATCATCAGCCTAATACATACTTCATGCTGTGTGGTCCCTTGGAGTGGAATATTAATGAGCCACTTTTCTGGTTGTGCAAAGGGGATTCCTCAAAGTTCTCCTTTCCAGGAAAGATACACGCCATATACCAGACCACTATCAGCAAGCCACTCTAAAGCATTATTAAGTTCAATTATTGACTGATAGCACTTGATGAATTAACCATTAACTAGAGTGTGACTATAATTTCAATACAGTGGTACCTGCTGGAAAGACCACATTAGTTTTTAGGACTGCCCTTTCACGTTGGACTGTGATTCTTTGCTCATTTCCCTGCAATTTAAGATCACCTGTCATATGTGACCATTTTGCCTGGCAGTAGGGGTGGTCATATATGGCTGGTACCACTGTATACTCATACATGTATCTATGGTAGTTACTGTAAATTGCTTTATTTTTGCATGTATAAATCTTCACGTTTTTTTGTATTTTTGATATTTCACTGTTGTTTTAATTTCACTATGTTGGTCATTATTCCCACTCAAACAATGTTAAAATACTATTTCACTGTGTTTTTATATTCATGGTTTTGTGTCATCAACGAAACAAGTGAAAAATAAGAATGCAGCAAAATTAAAACAATTTACAGTAAACAATTTTAAAAAATAGCATTCAGAGAACGGATTAACCTCGGCGCCCACAATATTTTTTTCCTCAATTCTGCAATTTTTTTTTTAGACTTCACAGTAGAATACTTTACATACAATTTCCATATTGTTGTCTATGAAATGAAAGAGCACTCTTGCATATGTTCTTGGGGAAAGTTCTGGTGACAGAGACCGCTGTACTGTGTGTCACTCAGATGGCCATCAAATAAATACTTCAAACGTTTCATAACAAGTTTAAAAATAACAAGTTAATGAGTATTGCAGAGCAATACATAGTCCCCCGCTCGTCGCCCACGAGGTTGAATGGACTGCTATATACGGGTGTGACCTAGATGAAAAAAAAAAAATTAAAAGTATGGCACATTCTTAGATTAAGCTTCACATTTGTGTAAAATTTCATTAATCTAAGTAAAAGGACAAAAAAGTTATGGCCCGGACAAGATTTTGAATGGATTTCACAGTGACCTAGATATTTGACCTAGTGACCTACTTTTGCCATGTGACACAACAACTCCCCAGGTAGTATTAAAATAATAAATTTGGTAGCTGTAGGTATTATAGTAAGGGAAATATGGCATGGACAAGGTTTTACACGGAGTTTACACTTTTGACGGACGGACGGACACACGGACGGTGCCCATAATACCATATCCCTTCTAAGGTCTACCCACCATAAAAAAAATCAAAGGGCTGGCATCAATAATTTAGAAGATATGGCCCGGACAAAATTTGTGTTGTATCTTGAGCTTGCTTAATGAACTTCGTTAATTAATTAATTAATGGAAGTAATTAGCCACAGAAAACAATGCGTATGCACACCTACTACCTAAGGTCTACACACCATAAAAATTTCAAAGGGCTAGCATTAATAGTTTAGAAGATATGGCCCGGACAAAATTTGTCTTGCTTAACGAACTTGGTTAAATAATTAATTAATGCAAGTAATTAGCCACACAAAACAATGCCTATGCACAGCTACTACCTAAGGTCTACCCACCATAAAAAAATTGAAGAGGTAGCATTAATATAGGGAAGATATGTGCCGGACAAAATTTGTTTCTGTATATTTACATATCGATCGGTGACCCAAATATTTGACCTAGTGACCTACTTTTGCTTTATGACACTTTCTTAGACTAAGCTTCACATTTGTGAAACATTTCATGACTCTAAGTAAAAGGACAAAAAAGTTATGGCCCGGACAAGATTTTTCATACATATGTATTCTGTGACCCAGATATTTGACCTAGTGACCTACTTTTGGTACACCATACACCTCGATCCTAGGAAGTACAAACACATTAAATTTGGTAGCTGTGGGTGTTATGGTGTTGGAAATATGGCCCGGAGAAGCTTCGGACGGACGGACGGAAGGACGGACGGACGAGGTGCAAACCTATAGTCCCCCACCAAGTGGGCGGGGGACTAATAAGAGCAAATTGGTTTTTAATAGGAATGTGGTCCACTATAATGTACACCTCTGCTGCATTGGATCCTTGTTGAGATATTATGATAATATCTTCCCCTTGTGCACCACTCAAATGGCCTTGAAGATAAATACTTTAAAGTTGCATAAAAAAGTTTATAAATATAAAGAGGATGCTGGTTTTAAATGGGAACCTGGTCCATCATAAGATGCATCTCTGACAAAAATTTGGTAAATGTGAAAACTAGGCAAGACCAGTGACGAAAAAAAAAAAAAAATAGGTAAAGCTGTGGTCAATATTTCAACCATATCCAACTTGAGCAAATACAACTGGGCAAGACCGAATGAAACAAGGATTCAATCTACCAAGGCGTGTAAGGTCTGACCAGTTTTGATGCTAACACATCTCATCGCAGACTGAAGTTCATGGTCCCCGGTACGTGCTTATATACCAGGGTAAACATTCATGTTAGCAACATAAACATGAACGTTTTCCAACATCAAAGGGCTTTGACGTGAATGGGATAGTGTGATTGGCTACTGTGGCCCATTACACGTAAATCTGGCCTGTTGCTAGGCAAGAGAAAATGAATAGACCTGAGCACCAATATGCCAGGTTTTTTAAGAAACTGGAAAACATACCGATTTTTTAATATGTCGAAGATGTGTCCACTGATAGATTAACTCCCCAAACAAGTAGTTTGGGAGCAGTGGACTCACGAATTGTGCTTTTCATGAGTACAAATGTACTCATAGGGCAGATGGACTTTGAACTAAAATTTTAGCATAATACTGAACAAGAAGTTCATCGATCTACCCATGACATTGAGACCAAATGGCTCTGTGGTATGCAACAGGTTTATCTAAAAGGATTCTCTGGCAAATCTCAGTCTTAGAGCCTTCTCTAAGGCTGGAGGTGTGCATATATGTTCCAAGATTTAAATAGTGAAATCAGGAGATTCGTGGGGGGGGAGGAGCAGAAAATGTCTCCCAAATGGCTTGGTCGGGTCTCTTCCTGTTATGTCATAGAAGTGCTCTCGCATTCTATCCATCAGGGGATGGCCTGTCTGGCCTATGTATTTTTTTGGCACACCTTGCATGTGAGGAGGTGAATAAAAATTGTTGTGTTTGCATGAACCTCCAATCGGGGTCTTATGCGAGCGCCCTGTTTGGGTGCTGGTAACAATGCTGCCCATCTTGGGGCAGTATCTGCAACTTTGCGTGTTGCAGGAGTTACTGTCTGATGCACCTGTGATTGCTGGTACAGTCACTTGGGTATCTCAGTCTAGATTTCATAAGGTCATCTTTGAGATTCCTAGCACGTTTGAAACCTAGCACCACCTGTTTGTTTTCCAGTGCTGGTGCATTTCTGGCTGCTTGTATGGGGCCCCAGTTCCTTTGAACAATCTCTTTCAAAGGTGGCAATGCTGGATTGTAAGTGGTAATGAGAAATAGATTGTCCATTTCCTCAGAGAGTGCTGGCCTGGTTGGTGACAGAAGCAAATTTCTGTCTAGGAGGTGCACTTTGCTTCCTTCAGGACAGTCGGGGGATAGCTACGTGAGCTATGAAATAGCTAAGGATTTTTTTTGAGAATTGATCTCAAAGTCTTCTTCAAGAGGTCACATTCTCTTGATTCTGAGTAATTGGCTATAGGCGCCACCTTGTTTGCAATAGTGTAGATACGTATGTGTATCCGTTGGATAAGTAGAAAAAAAAAACAGAATCACAATATTTGATTTATTCAAGCGCCAATATCACCATATACTGATTGTTTCATCCATTATGTGTCAATGTCACTCGGCTGTCACTTACCCATTTGCTCACATTCATAAGGTTGTCATCTGGTCATAATATGACACAATGTTATAGTTGTTCAAACAAAACAGCCATAATATGACACAATGCTATAGTTTGCTGTTTATCACGATATATAACATACAAGGTACTATCTTTTTCACCATGTTACCTTTTTTCTAGAATCTTAGGAACTACACCATTATCAAACTAAAATTTCCTTCACTTGGCGCACGTCTTGTTCTTTACAATTGATAATTCTATGGTGGATGTACACATACATGTACACATATATGATCTAATACACAAGATCGGTACATACTGACATACACAATGTTTATTCATTTGGCTTATCTTGTTCTTTACCTGACAATATGCATGGTAAATACATCATATAAAAACAAAGTAAACAATGACACAAGGACACACATGCTCTTTATCCATTTGGCATGTTTTGTTCTTTATAGAGTAATGGAACCATTCCACAATTCATAGTAAAAACATGATATGACTGATGTACAGAGACACCTTCTGGCCAAGCTGGCAACAAACTGTGTCCTGCTTCACAGAGTGGCGAGTGACTTGAACATAAATGTCATAAAAAGCAAAAAAGACTCACCCTGGAGAACAGGAATCTTTTATCATTGATTCTTTCAAGCACTGTGCAGCTGTATTTACATTGTGAATTTAATACAGTCTTCTAATCCAAGTATTTACCTTCTCTGTTTTCACATCTCAAAATCAAATTACGAAATTACTACATACATGTATTCCAGCATGTACAAATGCTCAAAGTGCTGACTTGTGCAGGAAGTTTCTTGATTTATAAACAAAAGGTAATATTCACAAAGCAGGCATAAGGTGTTGGGAATTAAGTCAAGGTCACCTGTGTGACCTTCTAAACTTTCCAGTACAGAAGATATCCTACATTCAGAAACTGAAGTGATCCTATGATTTTCAAGATAACATCAAAGTTACCCTTTTGTATGAAAATCATCATTGTTTGCAGTACGATATTCTTCATTTTCACATCACTGGAGTCATCATTTTTTTTAAAGAGGACCAGATCCACTATTAGCTAGATACAAGTCAATATGTCAGTTTCATCTTTCACGGTCATGCAGGGTCAAAATTAAGACCATTCATAGGTACTTTCTCATTAGTGTTTAATGGTAACCATAGGCCTGGGGTCTACCATTACCAAGATATCAGCCACTTATGTCAGTACAGTCGTTCCTCTCTTGCAAGGCCTGTCTCAAGAGAGGCCATCCCACTACAAAGGCCACTTTTCCAGGCAGCAAGAATGGCATTTTCATTATACTTAACCCCTCAAGAGAGGCCCCCGGGGGGTTACTCCCATTAGTGACGATACTAGGTATGTGCCACTCTGAAGGCCTCTCTTTTCAGCTAAATTTACCAAACAAAGGTCCAGTATTTTGCCAAAAATTACCTAACAAAGGTCCAGTATTTTGCCAAAAATTCCCTAAAAAGGGGTAATTTTTCTCTTTTATGGCCCAAATTTTGGGAAAATTCTCCCTAACTACTGTCAAAATTCGGGAAAATTTTCCCTAACTACTGTCAAAATTTTCTTCCTGGAGCACTTTTCTCACCAATTTGGGACCATATATTTTCCTATTTTGATTAAAAAATTCCCCAACAAAGGTATATTTTTTATGAAAAAGTGCCCTAACAAAAGGGGTTTTTGAAAGGTTGAGCTGCACACCCCCATCAAAAATTTGGGGAAGTACATCCCCCCACCCACCCCCACCCCCGGGAGAGGCCAGCTCTGTTATAAGGCATTCAAGTTGGTGCATTGTAGGTAGCATTATAATAGGGGACCCCCATATAACCTCTTCAGGTTACTCAAGGTTAAAACAACACCTACAGAAATCCCATAGGTACTTTCCTACCAGTGTTTACCAGTACCCACATACCTAGGATCTACTTTTACCAAATATAAGCTAATTTGTCAGATTTGCTGCTATCCCCGTTGTAGCATGATGCTAACATAAATGTACACATACACTGATATACCCTTACCAATTTTCCTAATTTTTGATAATTCATTAAAAATCAGAAAATGAAAGCACCACGTAGTGAACAGATTTGGTGGAGATCAAGTCTTCTATCAAGTTTGAAGAGAATCCAACATGCAATTTGGATGAAGTTGAAAAAAAAGGAAGCAAAAATGCACACCAATTTGTAAAACATTACCAAAAAAATTTATATAACCACCTGGTGTACAAACTGAGGTCTACTATAAGAAGTGTCCCTATGCAATTTTGAAGCAGTTACGTATGTGATTCCACAAAAACGTAGATTTTTTTTTACATTTAAACATAAAATTTAAAAAAAAATTTTAAACGTAAACAATCCAAAATTCACTGGAGCAGGAAAACTTGAACAATCCTAGTGGAGATGCATGTAAGGTCACCGCCAAGTTTGAAGTGAATGTGGCAAATGAGTTTGGAGAAGTGAAAAATGTGAATTACCACTGGAATCCGCACTGACTCACATGGCAATCATATGAATCGATGTATTGACTGACAAGTACCTGATCTGAAAAAATTGTTCAAAATCATAAAAAAAAAAAAGAATTTAGTCATCAAGTGAACACCTTTGTCTGACCTTTTCACAAGGTATATTTTCATACAGTTTAAAAACAATCAGAGTCAGTGTTTTAAGGAAGTAAAAATAGCAAAAATACACAAATTTCATCCAAAAAATTGCATTCCCACAAAGTTTGAAGAGAATCCAACATGCAATTTGGAAGACGTTGAAAAAAAAAACAAAATTGCACACAAATTTGTAAAAAACTGACAGCTCCACCTGTTGCATAAATTAAGGTCTAGGGTCCCAATGCAATTTGTAAGCAATTGGCTAAGCATTTTAGGAGAAGGTTATACCATTTTACAAAAAAAATGCACAAATAAATTGTCAAAACTCCAAATATCACTACAGCATGACCATTTGAAAAAGTACAGACACACCCAGGAAACATCGCTACCAAGTTTGAAGTGGATCTGGTTGATATTTTTGGTGAAGTTGAAAATGTGAATTGTGTATGGATGGATAGATGGACAATTTTATACAGCTGACTAACAAGTCAGCTTCCTGCTTATGAGAATTGGTGTGCACAATCTCGAATAAAACTATCTGAGCACTAAATCTAATGCCAAGGTCTGAGTAAGGTCATTATGGTTACAATCTAGAAATCAGGACCTCCACACCACGCTTGACTGTTCATATTATAAGGCCACTTCATGCCAATTTGCACAAATCAGTCCTTCCATTATTGAAATATCATCTCCTGATCTGGGTGCAAAAAGAAATGGATAAAATGCATGCTTGCCAACATTTTCAGTAACTTTCAGGGAAGAAAGGTTTGTTTGATATCTCAACCATTTCCCATGATACATTTTGGCTTTTGCTGTATTGGACATCCAAAAAGAGCAACCCTTGACCAATGTGAAATAACACAATAAAGGATACATGACCTGTAATTTCAACGCACACGCACAGACACATGCACACACACACATACACGCACGAACGAAAAAATGCTTTACTTTGTTACCCAGGATAGCAGTGTTAGCATGGTTAACCCTTTCCCCCTCAAAACGGCCAAAACCGGCTGGTGGTCAAATGTCGTCTGCTTCACTGTTTTCAACTAATTTCAACAGTTATGAAAAACAATTTGACTGAGAAATGTACATGAGACTTATCAAGATTACATGCCCCAGGTCAACAGCTTTCCTTGGCATGGGTTGGGCACTTAGTGCCCAACTCATGCCAAGGAAAGCTGTTGACTCAGTCTTAATTCAAGGGGGAAAGGGTTAAAGTAGAACACAATCTGTGCCACTGACCTGGCTTGACCTCTGCTTCTGGCCATGACTCAACAAAGAACGTCTTCACTCGCTCGGGTCTCTGTGTCTCCGGCGCAACAGGTAACTCTGCCACCTGTGAGTATAGAGAGGATGAACATCACAGGCAGGAGAGGAGAGGTCACCAAAAGAACATGCATTCTGATGAATACGTCCAACACACAAATCCCTGCATGCTGGTTGTACGTATTCTCATTGCACTGCTTAGTATAGTCACTTGCAGCTGAAGTAATGAAATTTAAAAGCAATATGCCCAGATTCACGATCATGAGAAATTTGTTGTGTCCAAATGCTTTTCTTTTTAAAAGTTATTAACTTGCACATTTCAATGGAAAGCAATGGCACTGGTGAATGTTTCCAGCAGCATACACATATGACCAGTTTCAGTGGCAGCAAGGAAGCTACATGTTCGTGTGGCCTCCTTACTGGCGGCCAAACACACAGTGACCAGTGACATCACTGCTGACTGCTGCTGCCCAATAGCAATTGAGGGTAGGACAGCAGGCAGCACTGGACAGCACCGAAAACATTCACTGGTGTGGTAATATAGAAAACCCTGGACCACTTGACTGAAAACATTCACTAGAGTGTGGGCAGTTGACTGAAAACATTTACTGGTGTGGTAACATATACAAAACCCTGGCCCGCTTGACTGAAAACATTTACTGGTGTGGTAATATAGAAAACCCTGGACCACTTGACTGAAAACATTCACTAGAGTGTGGGCAGTTGACTGAAAACATTTACTGGTGTGGTAACATATACAAAACCCTGGCCCGCTTGACTGAAAACATTTACTGGTGTGGTAATATATACAAAACCCTGGCCCGCTTGACTGAAAACATTTACTGGTGTGGTAATATATACAAAACCCTGGCCCGCTTGACTGAAAACATTTACTGGTGTGGTAATATATACAAAACCATGGCCCACTTGACTGAAAACATTTACTAGTGTAGTAATCTACAAAACCCTGGCCCACTTGACTGAAGACACTCACTAGAGTGTGGGCACTTGACTGAAAACATTTACTGGTGTGGTAATATAGAAAACCCAGGCCCACTTCACTGAAAACATTCACTAGAGTGTGGGCACTTGACTGAAAACATTTACTGGTGTGGGAATACAGTGGTACCTCTTCTGAGAGACCACCCCTTCGGCAGGTCAAAATGCGGTCTCTCAAAATAGGTGGTCTTTCATTAGAGGTACAACAACATGGAAAAGATAGCACAGTGTTCTGAGAGAGCAGCCTTAGAAAGATATGTGGTCTCTCATAAGAGGGATCTCTAGAGAGAGGTACCACTGTATACAAAACACCATCCCACTTGACTGAAAACATTTACCACTAATTTGGGAGCTTTCTTAAACATTAGAAGAATAGGAAACATTTGGACATTCATTTCTCCATGAATGCAGTCGATTAGGCGTCCACATGCAATCCTAGTGACCTAGCAGTAGTACAGCGCAGTAACGACATCAGGACTAGTTTGGTTTCTGTTGGTAGGCCTAAAATCTGTGCCCTACTGACGTTTCCCCCCCCCCCCAGCTTGTTCAAATTATTTGCATCACAAGAATAATGAGACAAACCATTAAGACATAAATATTAAGGTAGCTTACCATGCTTCTTGAATGTCAATACAAGAATGGAATGTTCTTTCAATAATATTATATTCATCACCGTTTGATTTCAACTTGATGACAAGCTGAAGCATTTTTACATGACGTCGCTAATGCAATGTCATCAAAATGCCTGTCATCAAGTTGCAATCACCCACCGATGAGTACAATTGACAAGATGTTCAATTCTTAAAGTCTGGGAATACACAAAACACAAACCCACTTGACTGAAAACATTTAGTAGTGTGAAAGTATACAAAAACCCTGGCCCTTTCAACTGGAACGCCCTCTGCAGGGCAGGCTCAGCAGCATTCCATTAGGAAAATTTACCAGTGTGGGAATATAGACAACCCTGGTCCCCTTGACTTCAAGTACATGTACCCCTAAAGGATCATATCTGCACAAAAATAAAATTTAGAGTTGGTGAGAAATGAGACTTACTTTATTATGAATCTTATGATAAGCCAAAATATTCAGTAGCAAAGAGAGTGACTCCTCGCTGAATTATACAAACATGTGCCAAGCTTACTAGTCCTCTCAGTCAGTGAACAGTTTAAATGTTTAATGCAATGTACAGCAGAATCTCTCCTTGTGCTGTTAGGCAAATTTGTATATGATAATTTTAAAAGTGAGTCAACTGGGCAGAAATCCATCTCAGCTGTGTCATTAGTTTAATTTATTTATGCCAGCATTACCAGGTGCTATGAGTTCACCCAGGCCTAAACCATGTACAAACAGAATAAAAATGAGTAGTATATATTAAGTGATATGTATATATTGTACATAAACCTGTTAGGTGGGATTGATGGGATAAAAAGAATCCATCCAGTCTTCTGTAATGTACTTGTGGTACTTGTGTATGTAGATAAAATGTAAATAGTATTGTGCTGGGGTAGATATATATCAGAAATGACAAATAGGTCAGCATAGACCTCTGTACTTTTTGTCAATAAAATCTCCACATACTTACTTACTAGTCCCTTCTGCAGAATGGGCACAGGTGCCTTCTATTTTCATTGGCCCCAATCACGTGAAAACATTAGACTTTCATGCTGGCTGTGGATCAATGTGCGACAGCATGGTTGGTTTAATGGTAACAGTTATATATCAGGACTACAAGACAGTGTAGTCTTCTACTACTACACCAAATTCCTTGATGTTGACAGACAATACATACATGTACGTACCACTCAGCCAAATGAAACAAGCTTTTCGTCAATGTAATATCAACAGACTGGACAAGTGTGGTGACAATGTGCTCGACTATAGATTTGTGAGTGTGTTTTGAACACAATTTGATAGCCTATAATTATGTAGATATGCCATGCGCCTTCAAATCAAAACTGAAAGTGCAAACTGCAAGTGTCCACAGCAAACAGATGCCCCTAATTGTTGCTGCATTTATGGCCATTACAATTTCATGAGTACATGTATCAGATGGATACAGGCACCAACTAGTTCTAGTACTTTTATAAAAACCAGTCTGAGCGAAAAGTATTCTTTTAGCCATGATCAGTATTATTTTAGTGATAATATTTTAAGTTCTATACACATACTTATACTTGTTAAACTTGTATAGTTCCTATTGGCTTGACATTAATACTGTGTCCATACCACACAAAAACATGATATTTACTTGCTGAACTAACAACAGCTTTATGCACGAAAAACTACATGTAGTTTTACCCAGCAGAGTTATGGAAATTTTAACTTAACACAAAGTACATATTGCATAAAGGGTAATCAGCACATCTTGGATCATGTACATTACTGGTAGGCCACGCATCACACTGATCATATTAACTCTTTCACTGCTAACTGAGACTGAAGTCAAACTACTTGAGATGAACAGCTGTCAATTATAATACGGAGGCTAGATTCATATTCCTTGTGGAAAGACTTTTCATTCAAGTACATGTGCCAACATGTCTATGGTTCTAGAAAATATAATGGTCCAGGTCAACAGCCTTCCTCGACATACTTTGGATGCAGCACCAAGGAAAGCTGTAGACTCAGTCAAAAACATGGCACTGACAGAGTTAACATCCCAGCTCTGGAAGGGCAAGCACAAGATGACCAGGGGCCTGCCAGTGTCCCCATCTAGGATCAGGCGACAAGCATTTTATACCTGAAGAACATTTAATAATGGTGACCAGCCATACAGTAACACACAATCCAACTGATACTTTCGAAAGTAAACATACATCCCAAGAATTATATGGAAATGAAGAGTTTCTTCCACAGCAATTGGTATCCTTTCCACTATGAACACTGAGGTGCTGTGGTATGGTCAGGTTAACCCTAGCACCATGGTATATGTGTGTAAGGGTTAGGTTAACATCTCATTTTGTGTGTTAGGGTTAACAATGTGGTGCATGTGTTAGGGTTATTTTAACCATAACAGCATGGTGCAACAAGATTACCCCCCAAAATGTGGTGCATGTGCTAGGGTTAAGTTAATCATAACACCATGGTACATGTGGCAGGGTCAACTATATGTTGCATATACATTAGAGTTATGTTAAAACTGACACCATGCTGCATGTGTTAGGGTTGTCTAAACTGTGTGTTACATGCATTAGGGTTAGGTTAACCTTAGCATGTGGTGCATGTGCTTGAGTTAGGTTAAGTGTAACACCATGGTACAACTGTTAGGGTAACCCTAAGAATATGGTGCATGTGTGTGGGTCAGGTTACCCATAAGACCATGGTACATGTGGCAGAGCTAACAGCATGTTGTTAGATTAACCTTGACACCTCACTATGCATGTTAAGATTTGGTTAAGCCTAACACTCTAGTGCATGTGTTAGGATTAGGTTAACCTTAACATGTGCTGCATGTGTTAGGGCTAAGTTAATGCTAACATGTGTTAGGATTAGGTTAACCTAAACATGTGGTGCATGTGTTAGGCTTAGGTTAACCTCAACATCTGGTGCACATTAGGATAAGGTTAACCTCAACATCTGGTGCACATGTTAGGATTAGGTTAACTTCAACATCTGATGCACGTCTTAGGATTAGGTTGACCTCAACATGTGGTGCAAGTTAGGATTAGGTTAACCTCAACATCTGGTGCACGTGTTCGGATTAGGTTAACCTCAACATGTGGTGTACGTTAGCATTAGGTTAACCTTAACATGTGGTGCATGTGTTAGGGTTAAGCTTACTATAACACCACAGTGCGCACAGACCTTTGAATTTAGGTCAAGGTCACCCATCTTCAAACTTCACCTAGCTCTGGATAAGGACTATAATCCTGTGCAATAGACAGGCCCTATCCTAAAAACCTGTATAGTTACCCTATGGAAACTAGAACTTACTACAGTACCTTCGTGACCTTGGAAATAGGGTCAAGGTCAACCACCTTCATACTTCCCCTAGCCTTTATACTGGAGTATATACCTGGGCACTATCAAAGTCCTAACTCAAAAACTTTTTGAGTTATGGTGCAGAAACTGAAGTCTCTCTACCAACCAACATGATCAAAGCTACATGCCCCGCCTTCTTCAAACAGGGGGCATAATGAGGACAACTCTTCAGAGCTTTTGCTTGCCCATATTTTAGATTTCCTCCCAACATACAACCTGTGGCTGCCTGAGTTGTTTAACACTATGTATACTCTGAACAAAATAAGTCCCTGACTGAATCTGAACTTTGTCAGAGCACCAATTAAGAAATGAAGGTTGTTTTTGTGTGTGTTATGGCACAATGACGCAGATAATTGGAGCTGGCATTGTGGACATGGCGCATGCCAGTGTGCCTCGCCTGATGCCAGCTTGAATTAGCCATGTCATTATGCCATAACACACACAAAAGCGACCCTCATTCTTATATTTACATTTGCCCCTTAATTTTTCTGCCTCCTTACCTGAAATTTAGTACAAAGAATTAAGAGAAATGACCAGAAACTGATTTGCCAACCAGGTTCAAGTGTTGAGTTTCGGAAACCCAGGTAGGCGGGGCTAACTGGAATGTGGGCGGGACAAGTGTTATGGTCTGATAAAACACCATGCGCATGTGTTATGGTCTCATAACACCTCAGGCTCTCTCCTATACTGGTAATGCTAAAAGTTAGATCGAATGTAAATATTTATGAATAAACACCATGATGCAGGCTATTCCCAGTTTGCCTGCATGACAATAAACATTCTACCTTTTTCTGTTCCCCCAAGTTGAATCCACCTTCGACAAAAGACAGAAGTCTCCGGAGCTGTGTGGCTGGGTCCACTGTGTCTGCCTCAGCCATTGTGCTCTACAGGTGAAAGATGCCAGGTGAGTGCGGGGCACAGGCAGCATGCAGGACAAGTGCACAGTAGGAGTTGAAGTAAGTGGCTCCCCCTAGTGATGAATAATTAAGTAAAATGGGTAGTATACACTGTTACCTAATTGGTTAATTTTGTGCTGGTGTCTGCTAATAGGAAACTGGTCGGATCACATGTAGTTATGGTGGTTGCTGTGATTGGCTGGAAAATCACTCATTGGAAAAAAAAAAGTAACACTGATTGTCGGTTCATTGTAAGAAAATCATTTGCTGCTGTGTTGACGATGGAGATTGATCAGATGATGCCACAGGCAGTTGTATTGACGGCCATAATCGGTAGGATTAAGCTGCATGCCAGTCCAGTAGAGAGATCTGTCAGAAGTCTTATTCCACCAATCTCTGAAGAATAAAACAACCTAAATCAATGTTGTAATCCCATAAAACATCTGACATTAACCTTTTCCCCTTTGAACTAAGACTGAGTCAACAGCTTTCCTTGACATTGGTTGGGCACTCAGTGCCAAAACCATGCCAAGGAAAGCTGTTGACCTAAGGCATGTGATCTTGATAGGTCTCATCAACAACTCTCAATCAAAATGTTTTTCATTACTGTTGAAATTAGTTGTTCAAAACAAGAGGGCTGTGTGATCAGCCCATCCTCAGCTGACCTAGAGATTCATCACACTTGTGGCTATGTAAACTTGGGATAAGATCAAGGTCACCCAATAACTGAGTAAGTCTGACCTTTATGGAAGAACACTAACATGTGCAACATCAAGGTCCCAGTTCAAGTAGTTCTCAAGTTATAGTGAAAAGTAAAATCAATGTATGTTGCATTGTGACCCCAGAAATGAGGTCAAGATTATTCATGTACTGTCTAAGCGTGACCTTCATAGAGAAACATTAACATTTGCAACTTCAAAGTCCAAACTCAAAACAGATATCAAGTTATCAAGTGAACAGTAAATTCTCGTCAGTTGTCCTGTGACCTTGGGAATGAGGTCAAAGTCTAAAAACCACTTGAGCATGACCTCTTGCATGAAATACTTTGACATTTACAAAAGGTACGACCTCATCAAGTTTGACACAAATTTGGCAAAAAATTTTTGAAGTTATAACTATCATTAGAAATTCCCATGTAAAAATTTCCTATTAAAACTTTTTTAAAGATTTACAAAAAAAAAAAAAAAAAGTCCAAAAATCACTGGAGCATGACCATTTGAACAACTTGTTAGAGATCCACCCAAGGTACACTGCCACCAAGATGAAGTCAATCTGACAGACAGTTTCTTCAGAAAAGTCCAAAATGTGAATTAGCATTAGAATGCCCACTGACTTAATTACATCTAGTAATTAACAGGAAAGGTGCATACATACTGATAAGTACCCAAATTGAAAACATCGTTAAAAATCAGGAATCCACAGCAGTGCCACCTAGTGACCAACTTGTTTGACCCTTTCACAAGGAACATATCCACCAAGTTTCAGCTTAATCTGAGTAACGGTTCTAGAGAAGAAGTCAAAAATAGAAAAACACAAAAAATCATAAAAAATAAATAAAAATTGCAGTGCCACATGCTGAACAAAGTAAGAACTAGGAGTCTCTAGGAGTGTCCCTGTGTGATATCAAAGCAATCAGGTCAGTGGTTTTGAAGAATAATGTTTTTTCAGATTTGCCACAAAAAGAACAAAAAAATTCATAAAAAATCCAAAAATCACTGGAGTGTGACCATTTGAACAAGCTTGGTACAGACCCGCCCAAAGTACATCCTCACCAAGTTTGAAATACATCTGGCAAACTGTTATGGAGAAGAAGTGGAAAATGTGAATTGTAGACAGACAGATGACAGAGGAAGGACCATCCTATAAGATCAGCTGACTGACAAGTCAGCTGGGCTAAAAACTGAAGCAGGTCAACATTTGACCACTGGCCAGTTTCAGCTGGGTTTGGCAGGTTTATGGGAGAGAGGGTTTGTGGGCAGCTTGACCATGAAACCTTGAATGGCCACCTGCACTAAAATGATGTACAATTTGTCGCCCATATCCCACAGACACAAAAACAAATCTAACTTTGCAGCTAAATAGCTGCTAGTTTTGCAGCCAGTTAGCTACAAAGCACAACTTGAGCAGCAAAGCTTAAAATAATTTTAATAGCACCTTGTTGCAAAGTACCCACTAAGCAACAACAGCTTAGTACAGAGGTTCCAAAACTTCTGAATTTTCAGGAAATCTCCTGGAATTTAATTCATTTCTTTAAAGCCTCCTGACCTCCAACATCTTGAAAAAAAAAGTGATACCAGCTCATGAGCTGCTTATGCTTTGTACTGGCTGGCTAATAAAAGTTTCAGTTGACATCCAAGTGTCGTTCTTGGTACTCAGCAGCCAATTCATTTGCATGGTGAATAATAAGTAACAACAGCTTAGCAGATAACCAGCTCCTTGTTTGCTGCAGACACTTCGCAGCAAGGTCTTTTCTTCTAAGGGACATGAGACAAGAAAATAAGACCACATACATGATGCAAAGCCCTTCATCTCTTCAATTTGTGGTGTGGCCGAACAACATATTTTCAATCTATACTGCATGCTGACTGAAATATACAATCCTCACCATTGGATCCCCTGATATTTGGTGGTTTACACATGTGACGACCCAGTGCCTTTAAGTAAACCCACAAGGCCACAGTCCTTTTAAGTTTCCTGACAAGGAAGAAGGGGTTTTGTACAATGACTGTAAGCAGGGCTCGACAAATTGCATGTCTGTAGGGCCACACCTGGTGTGCCCCTATGCATTTTGGCCAAAAAGCCACAAAAGTGGCTAGCTGCACCTTAACTGTTAATACTTTTATTTTCACTAGTGACCACAAGATGGCACCACTTTCATGTGGCCTGTGGTTCACATTTGTATGTATTGTCATGGCCCAGTCAGGGCATTGAGAACATTTATAATGATAGTATGGTTTTGGAGGGCATTACACTTTTTGATTGGCCCAACATCAATGTTGAACAGCCCCACGCTTTCATAAGTGCCCGACCAATAAGAGGGTGCATGCTGATGAAAGAGGAGTGCTGCTCTGACATCATTGATGAAGGGCAAATCAAAAAGTGCTGTGCCCAAGAAAATCATGTTATTATGATTATTACTCCTTCGATGCACTTTGGTTGGTTGTTGTTTAATGTGAGCAAAGGAGAAAATAGTTATGACAATTATCACTGCTTTCTCTGACGCGATGAATGTGGCAGCTTCTGGATGCGTCGTCTGCTAGATAGGCTAGAGGTTAAGGCCACAAGGTCAAGCAAAAGAGGCAAGTGTTTAAGAAAAGGGCAGGCGGATAATAGCTTATGCGCTTGCCGTTCTGGTTGTTATAGCGTTACACTTATCTACTAGAGAATGCCCTACTAAGTAGAAATATTTCATCCGGAAGCTGCCACATCCATCGCATCTGAGGAAGCAGTGATAACTGTCATAACTATTTGCTCCTTCGGTCGCATTAAACAACAACCAACCAAAGAGCATTGAAGGAGTAAGAATAATAATAGCATGATTTTGCTGTTGAATATTGTTGCAGAATTTTGATAAAGAAACTTTGCCTGTTTTATACAAAACATTAGTATGTTCTCACTTGGAGTATGGGAATGTCATTTGGGATCCATATTACAGTTTGGATACAAAGAACGTGGAATGTGTACAAAGAACAGCAACAACAATGGTACCATTGGTTCAGCATCTTCCACATACTCACAATTATACAGGCATCCTAGATAGATTAGTACGCCTCAGAGGTAGGAAGTTTTCAAATAGCACTGCAGAGATGCCAACTGTCCCTCATCATCGAAGGGGGGTAAGGGGGGGGTTCAGTATGCTGGTACAGGTAATTATTTTTCTAGAGTACGTTGTACGGAAAATAAAAATCTTTCAAAATTTTGGATAGTACGAAGTACGTAAAATAAGAGGGCTTCCAGTATGCCAGTACGGTAAATAAAAAGCCCCAGTACGCCAGTACGGGAAACCCCTTACCCATCCTCATCATCAGGGACAGTCCCTGAAATTTGCTGAAATTTTGAACAATTTAGGGTCTTTGTCCCAACATGAAACTGAATATTTTCATACATATTCGTTGTTAAACATGCTCTGTCCCTGATGTTCTCACTTAAATGGCCACAAAACGGCATTTTGAATGCTGTTGGCTTCTCTGGTGCTCCTGACCAACAATCGGGTGGTAGATTCTAAAGAAGCTCCCAAATTTTACTCTGATAAAACAATTAGCTCATGATGGAAGTTTATCGTTTTCTAATTTTCCCCTGTCATGTGGGATGACAGAGTGTCATCCCACATGTCAATGTTTACAGATCGTGATTTCAGTTTCACCCCCCAGGTGGCACTTGTATTTGCTTTGGTTTCCTGCCGCGAATTCGTCACTTTCTGAACTTTGGAGCATTATGCGCTATCTTTAATTGATAAAATGTGTTTTCTACCATTTATATACCTCAAACTCCTATAAGTACACCAACCTTCACTCATGCATTAGTCTCTTAAACTTGCCGTGTTGTAAATTATACAGCTGGTGCCCACAGTGACTGTTGGCATTGACCGTCTCCAGCCCCAAGGCAAAACACTAAAGTTCAAGGCCTGCAGGTCAATCGTTATGGATGTCAATCGGCTCGGGCTGACCCGTGGTGCACTCTGGTGCCGCGACCCACCGTTTGCTAAGGTATCACATCCTCGAATGAGTATAAATGAAATAAAGGAAGACAGCAAGCACCATCATTATCAGAAGGATATTCCATATCACATAGAAGTTAATGCCCCGTCGCCTCATCTGTCAGCTCTCGTGCAATAACATCAACGCCGTCCACTTCGCCTGCCAAGCGCAGCAAGATTTAAAATGCAAAATTGGACGGAATGGAAATATTAAGTTGTGAGCCGGAACAGAACTCGGTACTGCCACTGGCAGTTCTTGCATTATGCAAATAGCCAGGGGAGAGAGTCCAATAAATTGAGGACCTATTGCAAATTCAAATAATCAAAATTCTTCAGAGAAGAGAAGAATATCTCAAATTAAATATGCCAATTTGAAAAAGAAAGCAATTCATTAAACTAAGAATAAGTGCCCATGACTTGCACATTGAAACAGGCAGATATAGCAGAACTGAAGTGGGCAACAGAATTTGTAATCACTGGACAAGTGGGGATGGGGAGGATGGATCCACTTCATGTTAAAATGTAATAAGTATGCCCCATTCCGGGAAAAACTATATACCTCACTGAATATATATAATTTAGTCTTGCTCTCAGACATGGACCAATTTCTCTTTCTGATGACTTGCAACAATGGGGGCCGTTTTGTCATCAAACAGGTGCTAAAATTTGTCAACAGTGCAATGGAAAAATGAGTGTAAATATATTTATCAATGTGCTAGTGCATATTTAGAAGTAGATAGTTTTGTTGGATTTTTTAACTAGATAGAGTACTTTTTTTTGTTTGTTGTTGTTTTTTTTGTTAAGCTTGTTTATTTAATTCTGCGAATCTACACGTGATTAACTTCTCAGATCCACGGCAATCATCTCGGTGTAGCCTGGGTGCTGAGCACTGTAATGCATGGTATACCCTCCAGACAGAGCGTTTATGCAATGAAATTTTTAATTTTCAGCGCGGGTCTCAATGTTTGAACAGAAGAACAGATTAAAATTGAAAATATCAATTTCTTAGAAAAATGTTTTATCTCATAAAATTCACACAAAGCTTTACGTAATGTTACAATACTAAATTTAAGATCTGAAGATAGATAATCTTATTGGCATCATAGGCCTTTCTACAAGGTCAGTTCAGACCTAACCCTAGGGACCTCCCCACGCTCTGTCTAACCCTAAGCCAAGAGAGCGTTGGGAGGTCCCTTGGGGCTAGTTCAGACCTACATGTCATCATAATACACAAGCTAATTACAATAATAATATTAACTAAGTTGACATGGTCAATCCAAATACACTAACTAATGATAATATAAATAGATACAAGCTGACATAGTCACAGCCACCCAATTTACATGGCATCAATCAGTTATAGGCCTAATCATATAGTAATATATTATATGCAATGACTCCCCTATACATTATCTGGTGGAGTCATTGCATAAATCCGTTGCAACACAAGAAAACAGTAAATGCACTGTGCTACATTAAGGAGAAAAAATGCACCAACATGGAAATGGCACCAATCAATTATTCACTGCACCGATCTGTTACAATTCCAGAGAACAGCATTTGCACTATATGCTACATTGAACGGAAATTTCAAAAAACAATAAACAAAACAAAACAAAAGAAAACAAAACACGACACCAATCAATTATTTTTTGCACCAACATTGAATCAATCTGTTACAATAACAGAAAATAGCACTTGCATTATGATACATTAAAAAAAAAAATCCCGCCAATGACAGCTGGACGGAGAAACTGAATACTGGCTACACCTGGACTTATATTTCTTTCAGTTAGTTTTTTTTTGGGGGGGGGGGGGCATCACTGAAAATCATCACAGGCAAACTTCTCGAGCCGTTGTGTAGCAAGAAAATAAGTTGAACTGCTAGAGAGTGGTCAGAAATGTATGGCACATATTTAGAAAATTCGTTTGGTAGGAGCTCTCTGGATTTTAAATACTTGGGGCATATAGCCTACCAAAAGAAAATGACTCTCATCTTCGCTGCAGCTCATATTACATTTTATACAGCAAGTAAGTAATAGTCTTACTGACAAAAACAAGTCAATCGTGACTCATCAGTCAAGTACATAAAGTGCTCAAGGTACAAATTAGTTAATGATATATTTAATTATTCTAGCTTAAAAACAATGAAATAATTACTTCCATTTGAGATAAATTGTGCAGTGTAGTGATGTTTCTTGCAACTATACCTTTCTCGCGATCTCACTGAACACCAAAACCCACTTGAACTAAACTCATAAATAATTTTACAAATAAAACTTACAATACGAGTTTTGAAAATTATCATACAAATCCAATTTGGTCAGGAACAAAGTTTTAAGAATAGTAATATTGTGATATTAAAGATAGTTCTTTTGTATATCAAAGAGACATGTACCACATAGGTCAAATGATAAAATGACAAAATGCTCATGCATAAGCAATAACCATTGGTATAACTTACACATCATGAGAATGTATGGTAAATAGACAAAAATAGCACCGAATCAGGAATCAGGAATCTTTTTATTCAAATCAGAATAAATACATTGCATCAAGATACAGTAATAAGCAAATTATACATAGACATATTTGAGATATATCACAATATACATATACTGATTTGGGAGACTTGTGTTAAGGTCATATGTTGACCGCTATCACACAAGCCACCCACAATTTAATTTCTCTTAATTTATCTTTATGCAGATAATTTTCATTAACATTTTTAAAGAACATGTTATTTGGGTCTCTAGTTTGTGTGTTTAAATCACTCCGCTTAAAAAAAATCACCTTACAGAATTACAAATGTAACAATTTGGTAAATGACATTCATTTTCATATTTTTCAAGATAATATTTTTTTATATAGTTTGAAAACCCTTGGATACTGTGTGTACTAACCTTATCTTTAATCATATCTGGTGTGTCATTTAGATTATGAATCAATTGATGCCTTATACACTGATCCACATAGAGACGAGAAGTTCTAGTTATAAATATGTTGCCCCTTCCTCTTGTACATATTAAGCAAATAAAAAGAAATGATATACAGCTAACGTAAAAGCTAGAATCATCTGTACTATGCCATAGAGTTTTTGAAACACACAGCATGAGTAGGAAAAACGTACAATGGCATGTTTTAAACAAAAAATTCGCAGAATATATAAGATTATATGTGAGTAGCTTGTCAATACTGCTGCTGGAATGAAGAAGTAGAATGCCTGAACAAAGCAGTTGTTCCATTGCACATCGCTGACATTAAAAAAAAAATGCTTCATCAAATATGTTGGTGCCCATGAACAATAAACACCAACAAAAAGCAATGTATTCATGGCGATACACACATATTGTACCATAATAATGAATACTTAAATGCCCATACACTTAAAGATAACACAGACGACACAAAGACAGAACCGAAAAACGAGCATGTATATAAAACACAGAAAATTCCGAACATGTACATAAAAAGATCACTGTAAGTCAGCGTAAGTTGACATATTATGTAAGACTCAATGTAAAACAGGTTTATTATAAATCCCAGCAACTCTATTAGTTTCTCACTTATATCACACTGAGTGTGAATGAGTAATGCTACTGTTTTTTTATGTGGGTGTATTGCAATAAATTCTCCATTGGAAGACGCAAACCGACATTGGGGCATCTATAAGGTTTTAATCTCCGTCATTTTGTTCTGCAGAACAACCCTAACAGAGGACGCATCCCGACTTCAGGCTGCTAATTCAAAGTAATTAAAATGTAAAGTTCCCGCCTGAGTTTCATGTGTAATACTGGCGAATCATTATTATGTCATTTTTAACCTCGGCACATAAAGTGCCGTAGGTAATGTCGTCTCCTGCGTCGTCCGTCCGTCTTGTCAACGTTACCGCGATATCTCAAAAAAGAAAAAAAGAAAAAAATCACTGTAGCTGTACCAAATTTTCGTCACAGAAGGACTTTATGATGGACCCGGTTCCTATTGAAAACCAGCTTCCTCTGATTATTTTTAGACTTCTTATGAAACTTTTAAGTGTGGCGTCAACCCTGACGACGTCACCGCGATATCTCAAACATATTGACCGAACCTTTACCAAATTTTTGTCATAGACGTATCTTATGATGGACCAGGTTCCTATTTAAAACCAGCTTCCTCTGATTAATTTAAAGTTTTTATGAAACTTTTAATGTGTTTACTTGAAGGCTGTCTGAGTGGCGTCAACCCTGAAGACGTTACCGCGCTATCTACAAATATATTGACAAAAGCTTTCCCAATTTTTGTCAGACATGCATTTTATGATGGACCAGGTTCCTATTTAAAACTAGCTTCTTCTTTGTATTTATAAACATTTTATGAAACTATTAAATATTTCTATTTTAGGCCGTATGAGTGGTGCACAAGGGGACGACGTTACCATAATATCTCCAGAAGGATTCAATGCACCTTCCCCCATTTTTTTTCAGAGATGCATAGTGGACCACATTCCTATTGAAAACCAGCTTCTTCTTATTATTTTAAACTTGTTATGAAACGTTTGAAGTGTTTATTTGGTGGCCGACTGAGTAACGCACAGTACAGTGGTCTCTGTCACCAGAACTTGCCCCCAAGAACACATCCAAAAGGGCTCCTTCACTTCAAAGACAAGAATATGGAAATTGTATGTAAAGTATTCTACCGCGAAGTCTAAAAAAAAAAATACATAATTGAGGAAAAAAGATTGTGGGCGCCGAGGGTAATCCGTTCTCTGAACGCTATTTATCAATATTACAGAAGCATGTTGAATATTATCTTTTTTCCGTCTGTAGTATTTTTATCAATAAAAAGTATGTACATGTATGTAAAAAAATGCAGCCTTTCAGTTATTACTTTACCTTATAATGTTATGTGTTCTCGGTGTGTCTTCTCATGAAGCTATCACGATAGCTCATCAGGTCATGGGACAGAAAAAACTCTCTATTAGAAGACGTACCTTGACTTCATCTTCAATTTGAAAAAAAAAAAGTATTCTAAAACAAGCCGCAGCTTCAATTAGATAATTTGCAGTAATTGTTTATAACTGTGCTGTATGTTGCACATGTAGAATGCATGTCACTTTTGAATTGTCAGTCCGGTTGACACGACGGGTGTTAGTTTTGTTTGGGTACCAAACTAGACATTTTGTTTTTCCTTCAGTTCTTTTTCCTTTCCTTCTTTCGTCTTCATCTTCTTTACCACCAAATTTTGTCCGGATGGTTTCTCAGACACTGCTGTACACAGAAACTATATTTGAAAGGAATGTAGTCCTGCCAGTAAAATTGTATATCTTGCTATTGAATGGTCATATAGCTTTCAACATAAAGCAAATTAGTTGCAATTAAAATTATAAAAGCTCGAGGTCTAACATGTAATTTTTCTCGTATATTTTTGAAATTGCAAGTATTAATAAAATGGGCCTATAATTGTTGATATCATGGTCATCTCCTTTTTGTCAACTGGTATGACCCTTGCAACTTTAAGTTTGTCTGGAAAGACCCCACTAAATAATGATTGATTTATTAACACTGTCAGTGGAAATTACAAGAGGTGAGAGGACAGTCTTAGGGTTTTAGTTGATATTCTATCATATCCAGAACTTTTTTTTTTTATTTTGAATTTTTAATGGTGCTTTGAACTGTGATCTCACTGACCATATCAAACTGGAAACAAGTTGTCTCTTGGGTTGTCAGATACTCATTAAATGGAATTTTTCCATCATCACTCATTTTAGATGCTAGGAAGTATCAGTGGCTCTCTCTAATCTTTTGGGGCCGTATTCACAAAGAGTTTGGTTTAAACATATTTTTATTTCTGTAAGGATACAATTGGGAAACAGGGCAAAGCCCTATATAAATCCCTCTTGCCACATAAAGAGTTTAATTTGATCATGAATTTAATCCTAAAATGAAAGTCAATGTGCCTTTGGGCCTTGAACTATTGAATCGTTGGCCTAATATCGGATCTAAACTTGCAGGATAAATTAATCTATGTTCTCTGCTGTAATATGAACTTTGGAATTAACGTTTACATTTTAATAAAACAACCTTGATTCAACCCAGATTTTAATCCCGAATCAAAAGATTAGATATTGGATCAAACTAAGATAGATTTAAATAAATGAGCCTGTAAATCCTCAAGTTAATGTTGTAGCCAAGAGCATATATTGGCTAATCCTCGAAGTTTTGATGAAACATTGAGCCAAGGATTAAGTAGTTTAGGGCACAAACCACATTGATTTTAATTTTGGGATTTAAGTTAGAATCAGATCAAATTCTTTGTGAATACGGCCCCTGGAGTAGTTACTGTATAGTAAGCACTTCTAATACCTGTAAGTCATTTTTGTTTCCAGAAAAAGTCATACAGTAGGCATATGTTATCAGTTTGACAGTACTTCAGTCAAATGATATATCTGACATAAACAGAAGTATGTTGAATAACGTCACTTCTTTGGAATATAGGAAGGGGGTACATCTCTGCCTAAATCAGAGAGTGGTCTCTTCTGTCCAGTTTCTTCCTGGTCACTGCTGAACAGATCTTTCAGAGTCGTCACATCTGGAGGTGAGCTCATGAAAGATCATTCTGAAGGAGAGCCTGTAACTTGTGTGGGTGTCATTATAAGCTGCCTTCATTCCTTGGCTTGGAGGTGTAATCCTTCTACACACTGCATGGAACACATTTTCCAAACAACCCTGTAAACGTGATCTTTGATCTTTGACCGTTGACTTCAATATCACTTGTGACAAGTCAATAGGAACTCTCCACCGGATACATAAAATGTCTAAATACAATGAGCTTCTATCAAATACATTTACAGATAGTGCACAGAAACAGATTACATTGCTATGCTCCTGTGACATTGACCTTTGACCTGAAGGTCACGAAAAGCATTATGTAGCGAAGCAAATATGAATACATATTGTGACCAAGTTTGATGAACTTGCATTAAATTGTTCTGAAGATATTGCATTCAACTCCATTTTAGTTGTAAGCCCCCTGTGACCTTGACCTGAAGGTCACGAAAAGCATTATGTAGCGAAGCAAATATGAATACATATTGTGACCAAGTTTGATGAACTTGCATTAAATTGTTCTGAAGATATTGCATTCAACTCCATTTTAGTTGTAAGCCCCCTGTGACCTTGATCTTGAGGTCAATGTCAACCATAAACAATCCCAGCTAAGGTCTGTCCTATAGATGCATACTTTGACCAGCTTTTAAGGCAATAGGTAAGGAATTAGCTCTAAGGTGTGTATTCACCCCAAAACACAACTGAATACACAAACATTTGGAGGGCTACAGCTGTGTATTCCCCTTATGTTATGTAGATCAAATAATTCTTTGCTGCAGTTATTATCTAGAAGCACTTGGTTTGTTTGCCTCCATTTTTGAAGAGGTCCATTCCTCAAGAGCTTGATTTTTTTCATAAACTTTCTCCATGATTCTGATTTTCCATTCATTAAATACTTCCTTGCAGATTCTTCTCTTGTTACTTTGTTTCGCAATGAAGTTATTTTATCCTTTGTCAATTTCTCTCTTTGCTTTCTTGGAGTTGATGCTGTCTTTCTCTATTGTTTGGTCTTCTTTGCAACAACTGTGTAAGTTTCTTGTTTTTTATAATACTTAAATCTCCTGTGCCTAAGGCACAAACCTATCAATTGAAGTTGGAATGACATCTCTGCCTATATTAATTTTGAAGATATTCAACATTTAAACTTTTCAAGTGCAGCTATTTATAATTCTACAACTTTTGTTTGTGGTTCCTTGGATGCGCTTAGAGTACAAACCTATGGATTGATGTTGGAATGGTATCTCTACCTATAATATTTGTGAAGATATTCAAAATTAAATTTTCGAATGGCCCTAATTTGCATAATTTAAAAAATTGTCACCCTCTGATAAAAAAAAGCCAGATTTTATGTAAGTATAATCATGCCAAGTTTGGAATTTCTACATATAAATAGTCTTCTAATGTGCATTGTTGATGCACAATATTTAGCCAAAGACAGAGACTCAAGTTCAATGGAAACAATTTCACCTGAGCAGAAAAAAGTGCAGACTTCAGATTTGTCAAAAATAGTTTGCCACAACATTACTATAAAATAGTTGCAAAATAGTCTGTAATGTACAGTCACAATATTACTTTAAATTGTGAAGAAAATCTAGCCAAGTCAGCTGAAATAGTTGGCATCCATATGTGCACGCCTCTCTGATAATGCCAATAATACAACTGCACTTCAAAGGAGCATTTATAAAAAATACATCACTTGTGATGTAACTTTTAGTATGCTAATTCATCAGTAAGGAACATTCTGAAACACACATTCATGATTGAGGTTGAGGATAGGCACTGAAAAACTTCTCATCCCATGCAGTCCCCCACCCTGAAATTATTGAACAGTGTGTGGCCAAATCAATGAAGTTCAAATAAGGCAAATTAGGAGCAACAATAGCAGACTTCTGCATATTTGTGCTAGACCAGGCATACAACAGGCTCTGTCATCAGCACTTAATTGTATATATATATATATATATATATATATATATATATATATATATATATATATATATATATATATATATATATATATATATATATATATATATATATACACATATATATATATCAAACACTTTTATGCTAACACATGGCAACCATTTTGTCATCAGTCCATGCTGCAGTGTCAACAGTGATCCATAAATGAATCAAAGTAGCAATAAAAATATACAAGAATTAGCTAGACTTTCTTACTATATGGCAAAATTAGCTGACACTTGACATTGTTTATCAAAAATTCTTTTTTTCTGGCAAGCATTAATGTTTACCTGCAGATTTTTTCAAGTCAAGAGCCTTATATTTTATCTATCTATCTATTGTCAATAAAATCATCATCATCATCATCATCATCATCATCATCATCATCATCATCATCATCATCATCATCATCATCATCATCATCATCATCATCATCATCATCATCATCATCATCATCATCAAATGGTCAGGTATGTGGAATAGATAAAATTCCTGCAGAATTCACAAAACACAGGGGACCAACAGTTGCTGGTTCTTTAGAAAAAAATATTTAATAATTTCCAGTTACTGGAAGCATTCTCTGTCTGATGACTGGTTCGAGGGCATAGTCCAGCTTCTGTTTAAAGACAGGAAGCCTGAAAATCTTGATAATTACAGAGGAATTAACATTACAGATAATATCTACAAAACATCTACATTAATTGCAATTGTAGAAAGACAATTGTCTTTTTTTATAACACAATTTTTACCTGGGGCTTAGGCCTACAGAAAAGGTCACTGCTAGGAAGACCATGTCACTTTTCCTCCAGAAGGTCTCTGACAAAAAGGAAAAGACATGGCTCATGTTCTTGAACATTGAGAAAGGTTTTGACACATTATTTTAAATAGAGATAAATTGTTCAAAAGTATTGTGGATGCAGGTATACAAGGGAAGGCTTAGCATCTTCTAAAGGATTTTAAAAGAGAGTAGGCATAGAGAACATTCAAGTTATTTTCAGCCCTTTCAAAATTGAAAATTTTGAGGTAAAAAATGGCGTTAAACAGGAATGTATTTTGTTTCCAACACACTTCTCTATTGTTAAGAAAGATTTTCTTACTATGGTAGAATGCAGTTTATACAGAAAATATAGCCTTTTCAGATAATGTTACTGCATTACTGTATGCTGAGGACACTTTGAAAATTGCAGAATATCAGCTAAACAAGATGCTACGTCTAGCAGCTAACTTTGTCTAAATGGGGTTTGAAGTTCAATGAAAAGAAGTGTAAAATAATGTAAGTTGTAAAGAAAACTGACGATAGCAGAAAAAAGGCTTTCAGATGACATTTTATTCACAAATGTGCTTCATATGAATATTTGGGAATTCAGTTCTGTGAGCCCCCAACAGACACACAACAAGCAAGTATTTCAAAGAGCACATTTCATGTCTTGTAAATTTTTGTATGCAGCACTTTGGTGTCTCATGTAACTGATTTGGTGACACCTTATAGATAAATATTATTATGTCGGGTGCCAACATAGACATTCTGTTTTTCCTGGAATTCTCTATCTCTCTCGTTTCACAAACAGTAACTGTACAATTTCTGCCACAGTTTTAGGCCTGGTGTATCTGCCTGCTTTTATTGCCAGAGATGCACCCAGACTGCAAAAATGTGAGGCATCATCTACTGAAGAAACCTGCCAGGGATCCATCCAAGGTATCTCCTCACTAAGTTAATTGTTTACAGACAGGACAGGATGATGGATGGACAGACATGAGTGATCATATAAGCTCTGCAACATATAGTCAGCAGAGCTAAAACAAAAAATTGGAACATACATGGGTCAACCATGATCCACCCTAAAAAGCTCGCCTGCCAAGCATACATATCCGTTTAAGTTCTCTATACATGTATGACCACCATCGTAAGCTTATGAACAATGAAGAAACTGGCGTTCCTATGTCTTCTTACCATATATACCCTTTTCCCCCTTGAGACATCCAAAACTGGCTGGTGGTCAAATGTCGTCTGCTTCAGTAATTTCAACAGTACTGAAAAAAACATTTACCTGAGGATTTTAGATAAAACCTATCAAGATAACATAACCAGTGCCAAGGAAAGCTATTGACTCAGTCTTAATTCAAAGGGGAAAGGGTTAAATAAACAAGAAAAGCCCTTGTTTGAAAAAAAAATCATGTTTTATTACTGTGTAATTTACAACAAATTATTTTTTCATATGAGACTGACCAAACAAATCACATTGAGACATATTTGTGTCTGATACGGAGTCATATGCTAATGCACAGAGTATTATAATGTGAGCCATAAATGTAACAAGGCCTTAACTGTACACCATTTTAAACACCCTATTAGCCCTTTTTAGTGCTTCTTCCCTCCTAAGTGCCCCCCCCCTTTTCTCTGGCACAAATGTCTGAAACAGTAGAAAACTATATACAATTTATGATAATTGACCACTTGATAAAGCTAAAATCCAAATTCAGGTCGACAAGTGGATCTCAATTGAATAAAATTTCTTAAATGCGCGGAGCACTTTACCGAAATAATACGGCAGGACAAATCTTTGTGTGCCAATTAAATAGCAAATACTTGCCCAAGATGTCTGCCATGCTTTGACTGTGTACACAGCTCAATGGCATTAGCACAGCACGAGAAAGCCAACAAGGACAATTGGAACAAACTGATATTGTATTATCTCTCCATTGAGAGAATGCCCCCAGGGCAGATCTACAGGTTGTTAAGAAAAGCTGATACTCTCTTAATGGATGTCAAATAACACAGAAAAGATAGCTTAAGGAAGCAGTTACATGCAACCTTGAGAGCCAGCAGAGCTATCATTCAAGGACAAATCCACTAGGACTATGACTTAGCAAACATGATAATAACAAGCAATGCACGTCAATCTTAACTGCCTTAAGCAGTGGATGCTATCAAGACTCCCACCGGTTATATCCATCCACAAATATAAAAGAGACTTGTAACAGCATAACCAAACAAGCAACCATTCAGCAAAATATATTGCCTTTAATCTTAAATTTTTGTTGGCTTTTTGTCAGATTTTGATTAAAGTCACAGCAATGGCAAGTACATGCACACATAACATCACGGTTAGGCTCCATGTGAAGTACATGTCTCAATCAACACACATCATTTTGCTTCCCCTACCTGGGGGCCTTCATATAAATTATTAAAGTCATTGGACCTTATTTTTCTTTGACAGTGGATTTGTAATCCATCTATTATGCTTATACTTACATCAAGTGAAAAAGCTTTTGAAAATATCAACAGGAATATACAGTGATTCGTGTTGTTTAAGACCACGTGTTGTGACAGACAAAAGTGGTCACCTTCTGCAGGTGGTTTTAAAATGCAGGTAAATTAACAAACATAGTGGTAACTTTTGGGACGCCTCTTGCTTAATAGGTCCACAGTCTTGCAAGGGTGCTCTTAACTCATTCCATACCAGTCCCTGATTTTTCCGTATATTACCTAGATTTAAGACGACAATTGCATATTTAAATTCTTCATGAAAAGAGCTTTCCTTCAAGTACCAACATGCCTATAGTCTTAAGTCAGTGGTTCTGGCACTGCCTGGCAAGTCATGCTGCAGCTGCTCTTGCGGCAGCTGCAGCATGACTTGCCAGGCAGTGCCAGAACCACTGACCCAAGCCTGTGACCACAGTATGGAATGAGTTAAAAACTACTGTGGTCTTTCACTAGAGGTGGCCTTTAGACCAGATACCACTGTATCAGGTTTCCAACAGATGGTCCTGACAGTCCAGTAACAGTGTCCACATCAGGAGGCACTTCAGGATATCACTTCAGGAGATTGCAATGACATCGCAATCTTAGTGTTTGATTACACAGTACCCCATAAGGGTACTTATATACCCAGTTTAACCCTCTGGGCGCTAAAGCAGCTGCTTTACTCTGCACACCCTGTGCCGAGGAAGGTGGTTGACTAATCGCCTATGTCACTCTTGATTAAACAAAAGACTATGACATTGGGCGATTTCTGTTTGATTTTTTTATGTTAAAAGTCGCATGCTGACCTATTGGCTTTTGATTCAGCCGAGTCAACTTAACTCTTTCAGTACCAAGCATGACTAAAGCCGAGCTAGTTAGTCAAACTAGTCTGAATTATCGTTAGGATTCCAAGTCGCATTCCTCATAAAAAGACCTTTCATTCAAGTATTTGCATGTCTATAGTTCCAAAGAGAATATCCCAGGTCAGTAGCTTCTCTCGGCGCGCATTGGACACATTGCGCCCAATGCACGCTGAGAAAAGCTATCAACTCAGCCCAAAATTTGGCACTGAAAGAGTTGAATCTTCCAAAACATCCCAGAAACATCATGTGAATGAGAACTTGCAAAACTCCACAACACATTGCCCAAAAGTATACAATCTCTAACTGCACACATATACTGTGGTTGATACTGTGAAGACTGTGCTTCATACACTGTTTGTAACACAAACTAGGTTTCCTGTTGTGGTAGACATTATCAAATGTCTTATAGCTGCTAGCAAGCAGAAAATGGAGAGAGACGGGGTGCTGGCCTTGCTGAATCACTACATCATACGATCACAGACAATAAACTTGCACCGACTAGGTTCAAATATCACAGCGTACAATAAGTACATAATAAGTATGTTTAATAACCCATATGCCGAGTATATTTAATGTTACAAATCATAGATCGCCGTCCCGATAATTTACTCAAAAGATATTTCTCTGCATAACAGTGAATAGTAGTACCAGCATTGAGCAGGCTTGGTAAAGCCACTTCTTAGATACCTGTCACAAATTGTGTTAATTTCATCCAAAGTAACAGATTCACCTTATTTTCACACAAAAAATACATTTTTGTCACAAGACGCAACAGGTACGTGGATAAATCAGATTTAGGCTTTTTTCTCTTGGTCAATCACAACTAGAAATTTTCTGCATGTACACTTTAAGGTGTATTTTCAACCATACCATGCACATGTGTACACACTGGAAGAACATTAACTCCAGTGTGCGGTATTCAGTATATATATGTAGTTTGACAGTAATGGATTAAAAATATTATATTTTAGAAGGTTGACGACATAATTTCTCCTTTCCTGCACAGATTGCCAAAAAGCACATGGCTGTGTAACTTGTCTGCCCTACTCTTTTTAGCTCTTCGACACAAAAACTTGTTTATTAAGAATTGTAGATAAGACCTGACGTGATGTCATATGGCAGGTCAATAGTTTTCCTTGGTGTGGGTTGGGCACATTGCCCCCTATACCTTGCCAACAGAAGCTACAGTGGTACCTGCTGTAAAGACCACCTCCAATTTAAGACCGCATGTGTTTTTAAGACCACTCTTTCAAGACCCTCTGCTGTATTTACATGTTAAATATACCTTCAATTTAAGACCACCTGCAGTATGAGACCACTTTTTGTTGGCTGTAGGGGTGGTCTTAAATAGCAGGTACCACTGTATTGACTCAGTCTTAATCTGACCAGGAAACAGTTTATCCTTTCCTGTTAAAATCACTCAACAGTCCTTGGATGTACATCACCATCCACTTTATTGTTTACACATAACATAAAAAAAAAAAATGTTGAAACTTGCAGAAAAGGTGAGTTATAATAGCACACCTCAAGTCAACAGCTTTCCTTCCTAGATACAACACTGTTGTGGAAAGCTGTTGACTCAGTCTTAATCTAACCAAAAAAGAGTTACAAGACCAAATGAACCAAATTGGTACTACATTTCACAGAAAATACAGTGTGGGCCACCAATGAAAAATCTTGATGTATGTTCACATGATTTTGATTCTTTGGTAGCAAGATTCTCACATGATGTTGTCATAACCTTACTTAGCCTTGGAGTCCTTTCCTCAGGTTGTTTTCTCCCAAGATTTCACATGTACATGTACAATGGATTCGCCACAGATGCTGATTTTGTAGGGCGAAAAGACGGTCGACCAGAATATAAGGTCTTGGTTCCAGTAGTTGGGAGTTATCGATACGGTAACTGCCTGATGGTGTTGCAAGCATTTAAAAAGCAAAAGTCAGGGAAGCCTATCATGGTAAACTGTCATTTACTAAGAGCCACTGCCTGCAGGAAAGCAGCCTTGAATGATGTGGAGATGAGCAGATAGCCCAACATTAGTGCTATTTTGGAAAGGCAATAATGTCTTCCTCACCAGATGGTGCTGCATATACTTTACAACCAGAACCAAGATCTTGCCTCACAGCAAACCGTCTTTATGCCCTGCATACTCTGCACCAGCAGCCCATCCATAATACAGCAACACATCCAATTTTCAATGTGATTTTGGGACAGAACAACCTGAAGGAAGGACTTCTCCAAGGCTAAATCAGAGTAAGTTCCAACATATATGTTCATAACATGCATGCTGCTCAGACATTTGATTTAAGAAATGAATATAGTTTGTGTTGGTGTTATGAGGTTATGGCAGTGGGCATTGAGGCTGACAGACTCTGTGGTGCACGTTTTGTCAGCCTCGATATTCCCTATTATAACCCTATAACACCACCACAAATGATATTAATTTCTTGTATCTACATTTGTACCTATTGTTACAGACAATATTTATTATGTAAAAACATCAAAATTAGCCCATTCAATGTATAGAACAACTAGTTGTTCCACGTTACATGTTTCTGTCTGGAAATACTGGTGGGAGGAGCTTCATTTCTATGGGCATTGGTTGGACTGGCACATGAATGTGTCGCAACATGTGTAAACAAATACACATGGATCGGTTGTGTATTCATGGCATTATGAATGAAAATTACAGTCTAATGCTTTGTATAGAAGAATATTAAACCAAATGTAAATATATCAAAATTAACCTACTTTCTTTGCAATGTATTGCTGTTATATACAATTTAGTAGCACAGATCACAAGCTCAATGTCCTTGACATATAAATCACTCTACATGTATTTCTGTTTGCTGTCTCTGATCCCTTTAGAGTCCTTCAAGTTATTATGATTTCCAAAATGTTAATATAAGTTTTACATGTTAACCATATTAATTATTCAAAAAGGTGTTTTAATAATCAAAACATACATGTACCTCCAAATCTGAGTCACATTTTGAAAATTTCCTCAGTATGCTGGGCCCTCAAAAGGAATTATAAGAAGGTGAGTGAAGTATTTTTCAGTGCGGATCATAGTACCTATGGTATTGCACTGTGACTTCTGATACAGGCAGTCTTACATAATTTGACATGTGGCATTCGTATTGACTGTACCTTTACGTCTGTCATGTGTACAGACCACCTTCCTGCCTTCACTCCCATCCTACAGGTGGTAAATGCATTACAGGCAGGTAGGCACATGAAACCGTAGACAATCTTTTGACTTTCTAAAAGCAAGTGACTTGAAAATTGTTAAACCAAATACATTAAAAGCCACAGCTCTATCGTAACATACCAAATAAATACACCAGATAAAAAGAAAAATCTTCTGTGTCACTTCAGCAAAACTACACTTTAAACCCCAACAAATACGGACAATATGCTTAGTAATGCACAGATACCTGCATATTTGGCCACACTCCATATCAACACTGGACTCATCCTTTACTATATTGGTAGATTATTTGGTCAGTGGTTTTTAACCCTTTCAAGCTCAAACTGCCCAAAAGTGCCTGGGCGTAAATTTTCATCTCTATTGATGTTTTTACTGAAATTTCTTGTTACTAGAAAACATTTTTGCTGAGATTTGTATGTAAGACCACTAATGATGGCATGTCCTATGTCAATAGCAATGTGCCAACCTGTGCCAAGGAAAGCTATTCATTCAGTTGTGCTCTGACCAGGACTGGGCTAAATTGTCTGGCAAGTCATGCTGCAGCTGCCCTTATCACAGTTGAGAAGCAGTGAATTTAGGCAGGTTGATACTTGGACTAACGCTCTCTTCAAGAATGTGAACACCCTTACAGCTCGTTAAATACAGTGAAACCTGTCTTGAAAGACCACCTCTGGGGATGGCCAAATTGTGGCCTCTCAAGACAGGTGGTCTCATAGGAGGTATAAATAACAAGAAAAGTACTAAGCATAGTATGTTGTAAAGATGGTCTTCCAAAGACCACCTCTAGGGATGGCCAAATTGTGGTCTCTCAAGACAGGTGGTCTCTCATAGGAGGTATAAATAACAAGAAAAGTACTAAGCATAGTATGTTGTAAAGATGGTCTTCCAAGGCAGATGGTCTCTCATTGAAGTGGTCTCTCAAGGCAGGGACCACTGTACATGTATGTCAAGACAATCATGGACCATTATGTTCTGAGGTAATTGGGTCAGGCATTTTGTGCAGTGTTTTATATTTGGATGGCGCATAGTTACAAATATCACCTTGTGTTCTATATTTGACTCAAAGAACAAACCCAGCCTTGTGGCGAGATCTTTACATGAACTGGAGTTATATAACCAGCAAAGTACTCATATTCAAACAGAAAATTACATTTTGATATCCTTGGGATATTTTCTTACAAGTTGGCTCGGGAGATATGTACAAGTTTTCTGGCTCTACTCACACAATAGAATGTTCCCCATTTGACAGCTGCACGCAATAATATACAGAAGGAGCCATTTTCACCATAAAAATATTACGCAAGAAAACTAAATGTTTAATTAAATAGATTAATGCTCTTCATAAAGTACTGTTTACACATAAGTAAAGTACTTTTACACTGAGGATATATGTGTCATATTCTTAGATCACAGCTGATCACTGGATTTTCTGGTATTTGACACAGGAAATAGGAGAAAACTAAATGTTTAATTAAACAGATTAATGCTCTTCACAAAGTACTGTTTACACATAAAGTACTTTTACACTGAGGATATATGTGTCATATTCTGAGATCACAGCTGATCACTGGATTTTCTGGTATTTGACACAGGAAATATGTTAAACAGTTGAACATGTTTTAATACCAGGGTTGTCCGCCCTACCAGATATATTAGGAAAAAACTGAGGAGTAAAGCTGGTTTCATGATAAATATCGAATTAAAGGATGAAAATATGGCGTGTAGATTCAGAAAGCCATTCCTTGCCCAACACCTTTCTCCTGTGTAAAGACAGCAGCATTTTTCCCATATCCACCTCAGCTTTCTGCAAAATTGACATATTTATCACCAATATATTATTGGCGATGAACACATTAATGTTTCCCTCATTGCAAGTGCTACACAAATGAGATCAAGACAATGTTTTCAAGGCTGATACAGTGACATCACTAATGTACATGACATGTGACATTCAGGAAGTGCACCAATGTTTCTGCCAGGCAAAACTGTCAAATTTGCTTTTAAAACACTGTTTTTGTTCAAGGAATGGGGGAAATAAATTTCATGACTGTGGCAGGGGATGGATTTATACAGATCTTGTTTAACTCTTTCAAAGCCAACTGCGACTGAAGTTGGACTACTTATAATGAACTGCTCTCAATTATAATAAGGATGCTAGATTCATATTCCTTGTGAAAACCCTTTTCATTCAAGTACCAGCATGCCTCTAGTTCCTGAGGATATAATGGTCCAGGTCAACAACTTTCCTCAGCACATTTTGGGCACCAAAGAAAGCTGCTGACTCAGTTCAGAATGTGGCACTGAAAGAGTTAAAAAGTCAGCTACTCAGCAGAGCTTTGCTCTGGAATGTTTTCAAACTCACCTTGCCTGAATGTCAACACATGTACCAGGGTCATGTGGAATTCTGCATATCATGTCTGAATGTCAACACATGTACCAGGGTCATGTGGAATTCTGCATATCAACACGTGTCAAGGTCATGTGGAATTCTGCATATCATGTCTGAATGTCAACACATGTACCAGGGTCATGTGGAATTCTGCATATCATGTCTGAATGTCAACACATGCACCAGGGTCATGTGGAATTCTGCATATCATGTCTGCATGTCAACATATGTACCAGGGTCATGTAGAATTCTGCATATCATGTCTGAATGTCAACACATGTGCCAGGGCCATGTGGAATTCTGCATATCATGTCTGTGTGGAACTCTGCATATCATGTCTGAATGTCAACACATATGTCAAGGTCATGTGGGACTCTGCATATCATGTCTGAATGTCAACACATGTGCCAGGGTCATGTGGAATTCTGCATATCATGCAGTCTTTGGGATACTCTCTCAATTTCCGATGAAAAGTCAAACATACTCAATCATCTATCAAATAAATATATTTAAACAAGCACAAGCAAATGAAAGGCCGTCAATAAGATGGAAGTGATGAGTGCTCATCAAGTGTTGCTGTCTCCTCATATCTTTCAGTGTGCAATATGCAGTATTTTGCACAGGATATTGCATGGGCTGTTCAGATGTCTTCCATCTTTCTTGGTGTCTTCTCTCATCTCAGTGCTTTAACTTCATCTTTTATCATCTGTTGCTCCATTTCCTCAAAGTCAACCATCAATTCTGATTCTCTGCAAAAGGAATCAGTAAGCTAAATAATGAATATCAGTGCATAAAATATGACGAACTAAAACCTTCACCTTGATATAAACCATAGGTTTGGAAAATATATTTTCATTACATTTTGACTGGAAAGGGGAAGCATTCACATCTTTCGTTAACTGCAGATAGTGAGAAATTTTTTAAATGTTGATGTCCGAATAAATAGATGTTACAGTGAAACCTCATTATAACGACACTCAGATATCCGACACATTCAATACAATGACACAAATTTTCATGGGACAAGATTTATTTTCTTTCTTATTTGACTCATTTATTTGACATATTCAGTTATGCGACACATTTATAAGGAACTGGTGTCATTATAATGAGTTTTCACTGCATATTCACAACTTGTCACTTAATCTAATGATGCTGTAAACTTGACAAAATTCAAAGCTGATGTTACCTTGTATTGACTTACAGTTCAGCTTGGAAATTCAATACTACTAGTACACAAGTACATAAGTACACATATATCGTTTTTTACTGCAGAACCAGTAGGTCTCAAACCAGCAACGCTAGGAACCTGGCACACATGACGACCCTGTGCTCTGCTGACTGGCGTCTGCAGCTTCTGCAAGTGCAGACTTTACTTCTCTACCACATGCACTGTATTATATTAAGTAGTGCTTCCTGATAAGCGACCAAAAATTTAATATTACCAAGATATAAACCAGTATGTTACTTTGACCTTTCAAGGTCAAAAATTAACAAGGCCAATAGAAACCCCATAGGTAGTTTCCTATGTACCTGGGATCCACCATTAGGAAGATATAAGCCAGTATAATGTCACACAGCCAAAAGCCAGTCATCTTTAAGATGACACTTACTGACACGTGGTCCAGAAGTTTGATATCCCATAATTTCATCAAATACTTCACATAATCTCGTCATTTTCACATACCTGCATCATCTTTAGTAAGACTATACTCTGATGAAATTGCATGCAATTCTGTTCTGCCCTACTGCAGAAGTCAAAAAGACCCCTAACACACAAAAAGTCTTTAAAAGATATTAAACAAAAATAAAAAGTAAAAATAAAAAATACAGCACTACATGCTGGCCAGAATGAGAATTATGTGACTCCAAGTGACCCTGTATGCAATATCAAACAAATTGACCAAGTAGTTCCAAAGACGAAATTTAAATAAAAAAAATAATAAATAGACAAAAATAATTTGAAAAAAATAAAAATAAATAAATAAATAAATAGAAATTTAAGAAAAAATTAAAATTCATAAAAATGGGGAAAATAAGTCCCTCATCATCTCCTTCACAAATCTAGCAGAGGCCCACCTGGGGAAAACTTCTGTGTAAAATCAAAGTAGTCCATGAAACCTGTTTGACAATACAGTGGTACCTGCTCTAAAGACCACCTCTCATAAAAGACCACACTAGGTTTTAAGACCGCCCTTTCAAGACACTGGCCTTTAATTTCTTTGCTAGCTTACCTGCAGTGAAAGACCACCTGTCATATGTGACCACTTTTGTCCGGCATTATGGCTGGTCTTAAATAGCAGGTACCACTGTATTGCAGTAATATATGCAATGTATTGCTTCATGCATGTACAGCAGCACTCACTGACACATCATCCCAAAGTTCAACATCACATAACTTAAAAAACAAAAATGACATATCGTCATCATTTTCACAAAGTGTCATCACCTTTAGTCAGACTGTACTCTGATAAAATTTCATGCAATTCTGTTCAGCTAATGTGGAGATGTCAAAAATAGCCTTAGCACACAAATTTAATGAAAAATATTCATAATAAAATGGCAGTGCCACCAGGTTGCTAAACTGTGAACATGACCCTGCATGCAATTGAAAAGCAATTTGCCAGTAGTTCTTGCAAAGATTGAACAAAAAAAAATATTAAATTTAAAAAATGAATGAAATAAAAAAATTATAGCATCTTGTTTGCAAACTTGGCACAGGACCAGCTGGGGATCATCTAAAATTAAAATATTCCATGCAATGCTTTTCAAGAGGTTGAAAATGTAGTCTAATGGACAACAGACACAAAGAGATATCATAAGCAGCTCTTTTGACTAACAAGTCAGCAAAGCTAAAAAAATTTATTGGATCAACATCTCTTTTGCAAACTTGCTAGAGGACCACCTGGGGAACATCCAGTTGGAAAATCAAAACATTCAACAATTTTTTAGATCAAGCCAAAAATGTAAAAGGTCCATCGGACAGACAGAGTCATAGACAGATAATGGATGTACGTGGATTTCATAAGCTCTGCTGAATGACAAGTCTGCAGGGCTTAAAAAGTGGTAAACACACCTATCCACTGGTTAATGTCTCTATTCTTAAAAAGAGCGGTTCAAATGGCTTAGTGTTCAAGAATCAGGCCTTCAGGAAAAATAATGAAATGCTTGTGAGTAAATTCTCTCCAGCCTACAGCTTTTGCAATCTCTTGATTAAATTTACCCACCTGAGCCTGGAGTTAATGTCAAAGCCTTGAGCTTGGAGTCCCTTATTATAACTGCGTCTCAATTCCGTATCCGTCATCCTGTCATCATCCGAGAGTTCAGGTGATATCATGCTCATGCGTGATATTTTACCATCAGCTGAAAAATATAAAGCCATACTTTATTGTCTTAAACATCATGCTGAAAAAAAAAAAAAAACACACACTACATGTAGCAAGCTACAAATTACTCCATTGTCACTTTCACATTCTAATAGTCTGTAATTTGTTGTTGGGTTGTCTTGGTTAAATATCAAACTCATCCAAAGATCAGTGGCTACAAATACATGTCCAGACATTTTATACCCTGAAACTTGTTCTGATAGTTGCACGATTAAGACCCCTGTTTATCTTTCAGGCTGGTATAGCCTGTTTTAAAAAAATATGGGTTGAACATGTTTCTTGGATTGTACAGGCAAAGCAGCGTTCTGGATTATTTTTGTTTTGCCAATATCAAGGATTCAATAAACAATACTGCTGGAAACACCCGGGTACCCAAAGAAACATTTGCGACACCAGCAGTTATAAGTCGGCAGATGCTTTGTTGTGCCTTTTTTTCTTTGTGTGTACATCCACATGCAAGTCAAAAATGGTGTCTGTCAAACTGAAATCATATGTTAAATGATGCACCGAGGATGTACCATTCCCCTGAGCTTGAGCTCACCAGACAGACCTACGACTGTGGAGCAAGTATTTATGTTTAACCGTATTAAGTGCTGACCTGCTCTGGTCCACTCTGTTGCTAGGCAATGGAACTATGCCTAAGCCATGAGGAGGGCACTTGTTCTAGTTATGTTACTTAACCATACAGAATACCACTTTTCCTAACAGACAAATGAAATATTCTACATATGTCTGGCATTTTGTACATTTTAAAACGTGCTGAATGACTGTTCTTAAGATTTTGCTTTTACTCGTTTATTACTTTTATCACGTGGCTCTGCTTAAAACATGAATCTGCCCTCCTTCCTGTCAACTTCCTTGCTGCAGTCTAGGTAACAGCACACCATCTCAATAATAGGAATACCTCCTACCTGTGTGACCCTGTCTGACTGAACTCTGACCCTATCTGGCCACCCTATGCTCTTGCCTCTGTGTGAATGACCTCTGACCCTGCCTGACTAACCTCTGACCCATTTTGGCTGACTTAAGATCCCATCTGACTGACTCTGTTTGCGTCACCTATGGTCCTGCCTGACTGACCTATTTCCCAGTCTGCCTGACCTATGATTGGTTGCCTGACCTGTGATCCTGCCTGATTGAGAGGCCAGCTCCCACTCCAGCTGGTCCAGTGTTTCATCATCATCGTCATCCTGGCATTTCCCTTCACCATCGTTGTCATGGCAACTCAAGTCTTCTCCATCCATAACTGCCAAAATAAAATTCAGTGTCAGGATTCTACACTTTGTACAGTTAAAATTCAAATAAACAATCTATTATAACATTATTATGTCATGAGAAGAAAATGGGTAACTACAGGTATATTAGTTTTACACGTAGTTACACTATGGTCTGGAATCTCAAAACCTTCTCAGATGTGCCAAGTTGCCCAACATATAAAACGGGTGCTCAAGCTGAAAAATGTTACAAAAAGTGGGAGTCCTATTATACTATAATGGAGGAAATAGGTAAAAAAAGTGGGAGATAGACAAATTTCGGTGATTTATATCATTAGAAAAACGGGAGATCTCCCGCCAAATCGGGAGACTTGGCACCTCTGCCTTCTGTTGATTACGTTCTGTTCATTGCAATTACTGCTCACGGAAAACCTTCTCCAGACATAAAGGCTGTCTCAATACACACTGCTGACATAATAATGACATGATGCATGGGCATGTATAATTGGCAATTAATAATAACATTAATTGGTATTAAAGATAAAATGGCTTTAAAGTATTACTCTACTATTTCACCTGTCAATGTACAAAAAGTTTACAATTTTCCTCATTGTAAAAATGTAATCACATACTAGGGTCACTGCATAGTACGGTTGCCACTTCTCACTGTAATTTTTCCATGTACATGTACATGTTATTCTACATAGAAAGTCCTTTTATTATATAGTTTTAAATGTAACTCAGATAAACATACACCTGCACCATAGTTCCCACATGGATGTTAACTTGAGAAACCAGAAAGAAGTAACATGTACTTGTATTTCAAAATACACCTTCTACACATGATCTCTTCTGCTAGTATTAGGCTGTTTTTTGTTTTTTGCCTCCTCTTATCCATGCAGTAAGACCCATACAAGAGAAACTTTTCTTTCCCCTAAAAACACATACTTCAGATTTTTATAGTTCAACTGCCAATTCATTCAAAACGCACATATGTATCACATGCTGAATCATGTTGGCCATTTTACCAAGACATATGGAGTTCAAGAGACAAATTAATTTCACATGCCTAACAGGAAACAAAATAATTGATGCTTACCAATGGCCCTAGATTCCCGCCCTGAGGCAGTTGGGGGGCGGGGGGAGTGCCCAAGAGTGGAAGGTATGCGTGGTGTCACAGAGCGTCGGCTGGCAGTGGTTGGAGTCTTTGATCGTCTCGAGCTTTTCCCTGCCGTAGGTGGTCTGGAACTGTTATAGTTAACGTACTGTTAGTCTTTTGCCTGTTATTTAACAGGGTACACATGTTTCTGTAGTCAATGGATCCGTCATTTTAACTCAAACTAACTTTAAATTTTGATTAATTTCCTCCATGTGTCCTCCAGTGAAAGAAATTAAAACAAATCTTCACTTGAAAATGACATTAAATTTTTAGACGTGGTTAACTATTGGTTCAATTTTTCTTTCTTCCTTCTTTTTTTTTTTTCACATGGCAGCCTGCCACTTAAGAGGACTTCCAAGTGGCCAAAATAATTACCCTCAAGTACCAAGAAGATGCTATTGGTTATAAGGGATCACATGACCTCTCTTAATCAATCAAATTTCAGAAGTGTCCCATGCTTCTTCTTGACCAATGGGGTCCTGTACTGTTTTAAAGCTTTGATGCTGATCCCATTACAAGACTTTCCCACAGCCAGATAAAATATACAGAGCTCAATCCCTTTAACCCTTTTGCTCTTAAACGGCCATAACCAGCTGGTGGTCAAATCTCATCTGCTTTAGTGTTTGCTGCTAATTTCAACAGTAATGAGAAACATTTTGATTGAGAATTGTAGATGAGAATTATCAACAATGATGAAGATTCTATACTCCAGGTCAATGGCTTTCCTTGGCAAGGAAACCTGTTGAGTCAGTGTTGATCCATAGAGAAACAGTTCAGTGGCAAATTTATCAGGAAATGACTTCATATTTACATACAATGAACCACAGGTACTTTGTAAGCTTCATCAACAAAAATACCTTGCATGTAATGATATATAAAAATATGGTTACATAAAAGAGTTATATGTAGAACTTTTTTCCATAATAGGTTCTGCATCGAGGAAAGCTGTTGACCTGGACCATTTTCTCCTTCAGGAGGTACTCGCTTGCTGGAGCCCAACTGAGAGGTCATTTTACAAACAAACAAACAAACATATTCTGGAATCATTAATAGTACTTCAGATGAACATTACTTGTGCTGTGATTAGTCTACTGACAGAAATAAACTTGGATGCCTTTGTGAGCAGTGATTGGTTGAAGATATACAGTAAAAGTTTAACCAAATGAACTGGAACTGTGAATATATATATATATATATATATATATATATATATATATATATATAAAACATAAAATGACGAGGGCCGCCGGGTTTCCCTTTTCTTTCTTTTTTAACCAGTGTGATTTTTAAAGTTTTCAGGTACCTAAATGTACTATAAGTGTAAAGAAACTGACATAGGATGCAAGAACCTGGTTATGTTGTTGCACCTTTTTATACATAGTATCCAAAAAAAAAAAAGAAGATTTTGGTAGTCTGGCAGTATGTCAGGGTTGTTTGGACCTAACTTTCTTGTTAACCTATCTTTGTACAACTCCAAATGAGTAGCCTGTGTGCTGTATTTGGCAACAGAAATGATTCACCATGGCCAAATGTATTCCTTACCACCTGTGATTGCACTCTGAAATCAATTTGGACAAGTTAGTGCTGCTATTTTTACACTGGCTGTACGTGTGTCAGGAGGGCACCACGATACGAAGTGAAAATCTGCTTGCCATGTGCAAAACGCAAAAGTTGTGATGTAGTGCACAGAAATCTGGGGAAACCCCTATAGTGTCATAGAAAAGTGCAGTAAAACATCATCATTGTTACCACTGGTAAATCTGGCTCCACCAGAGCCTCCGAAAGTGCGTAAACAAAACATGGATAAGATTCAAAATATTTACAAATTTGTTGGGTTTTTTTCAGATTTTGACTCGGGACAAAACTAGGTAGGAAGTTCAAAATTTTCAGTTTGTTGAGTGGGCAGAAGTCCATCTTTTCTAATGTCGTGAGGTCATGGTATTTTGTCCTACAATACATATTACGTTACCCATCTCGTACCTGTGACACTGACCTTATGCATATCATACACGATTGCAACAGACAACTGAAGGGCCACACACTGTTTATTACATATTAACATTTATTATTACCAGTGTCCCCAGAACTCCTCTCAACCCCAAATCAACTCATCTGCTGTTTCAAAGAGACATCATCAAAATCTAAGTGGTTCTCAGGCCACTTTTAAAATGAAATGATGCGGGATGCTGATGTTTCTTTTTTTTTCATTTTGGCAATAAAATATATATATATATATATATATATATATATATATATATATATATATATATATACACACACACACATACATACATACATATAAACATATATATACATATATACATATACATACATATATATACAGTATATATATATACACATACATATATATATATATACATACATACATACATATATATATATATATATATATATATATATATATATATACATATATACATATACATACATACATACACATACACACATATATTTATATATACATACATATAAACATATATACATATACATATACATACATATATACAGTATATATATATATATATATATATATATATATATATATATATATATATATATATATATATATATATATATATATATATATATATATGTACACATACATACATACATATGTACATTGAACAATGTTTTGATTTTGATCCATTCATTCAGTGTTTAAGGATACTCAATTAACTAAAATTAGGAGTAATACAAAATATAATACATATAGTACAGATAAATAAATACTCAAACTGTGTTATTGATTATGCTGAAAAATATGAAATTATACATGTGGTCAGTGACATTAACAGCTGAATCTTGATTTATAGATAGAAATAATTTTCTTTTTAACTCGTTTCATATGCTTTAGTGGTAGAAGCTTTTTCTTCAGTTTAACAATTGCCAGGCAGACATTGCCCACCAGGTATCAATGACTTCAGACAAAGCAAATTTGCACAGAAAACATGTTCTTTTAATGAAAAAATCGAGATCTGCAATTTTCCCTTGTAAATTCAAGCCACAGATACCAAAAGGCAAGTCTCTGAACCAGAATAAGGAATATAAAACATAAAATCTTATTAAATGACAGGAAAGTTTTATCTACTGCACAGATCAACCTCCACATTTTCTTCTTACCACTCACAGTGGATTTGGGGAAAAGCGGAGGTTGCAATGGTTGTGAAGGAAACAAATTAAATTACATCAGGATTCAACTGTACATGTATGTGCCCAACATGCAGTCAGTAATGGAGGGGTAAAGTACCTCAAACAAAGAGGGGGTAGCTTGTGCAGAGGGGTTGAATCAGGTGTAGGGGTAGCGTGAGAGCTCCATGACCAAGAAATAGTCTGCATCGCCTGCTCTTCAGACTGAACTAACCCTGAGTTGACCACAGAGACCTCATCCAGTGCTATGGTGTCCCCGAGACTGCTGTCAGGCCGCCAAGACCGTGGCGCCATCTGGTACACTGAAAAGTTTTCAGGACATGGAGAATTTATTGTGATGCTGTCACATGTAGATTACTACATGTATAATGATGTCAAACCTTTCACCGTTTTCCTAAATTGCGGCAAAATTCTATGGATTAAACAGGAATGTTACTGTAAAATAAACTTACTGTCATCAGAAAATGTGCATCCAAAATCATTCGCAGAGACCAGTAAGAAATAAATTTAATTTCTTTGAGTAGAAACTCTCAACACTAACATATATATATATATGCACTCAAAACTTCCACAGGTGCACAGAAGTCACATTGTAGTCTCCTTCAACCTTTCTGTACTCATTTTCATTTATTGAAACAGTTTTGCCTGTAAATGACAGCTGGTGCCTATTAGAGCACTATATCATCAGTTACCAGCCTTTCCTTGACATGGGTTGGGCACTTAGCACACCCCCACACCAAGGAAAGCTACAAGCTCGGTTGTGCTTCAAACGGGAAATGGTCTGTTTCTTTTTTTTTTTTTTTTTTTTTGGTGATTTGCTCCTTTGTGTAAATCAACATCATCAACAGTTGTAATGGATGTTTTTCCCTTTTTTTCTTCATAATTATCTTTTCTTGTTTGCACCTTTAATGTGCACAAGTTTTAAAAATATGGTGTCGCAAATAACTGTAAAAATTCTCTGCATAAGAACATTTATATGTTTTTCTTCAAAATAAAATATGTATACATGTACTTTTATTACAGATAAAGTGCACATCTAACATGGGGCTCTGTGGGTAGCCATTGCTCACCTGAACTAGAAATATTCACCAAAAAATAAGTCATAGCCTGAGCTGATCTGAGCTGAACTTTGAGCTGACAGTTTATTGACATCACGGACCAGTATACTTAACTCTGCTGTACTTACCCTGATAAACATGTACATGTATGGTGCAATGGCAGAATGAGTTGACCAAAGTCACCAAAATGGTCACTTTATTTTCATAGCAATGAAGAACAATCCCAAAAATTTAAAGATTCTAGCGTAAACAAAATTAACAGAAGCAAAAATCACTAAATGATGTCAATCGCTTGTCTTTACTGTTTACTTAAAGCAGCATAAACACATGAACGGCAAAGGTACAATGATTTATTAAAATAAACCAATTGGTTGCTGCTGACCAGAAATCATAGAAAGGGCCAATCACAGAAGCAGAAGCAGTCACATGAGCTAGCCCTACAAGATGTCTTCCATGGTACATATAGGTTCCTTCTGAATCCAAAGATAAACCCTTTGACTATCCTGGCAAAGCCAGACATTGATGTCTGGGCTCAGTTCAGGTCCAGAAACAACTCTGCAACAACATTACCTGACAAGTGTAATACTAAAAATAAAAGCTAGTTTCAAAATATGATGCAGAGAAAACAGAGACTAATGAGAATGTAAAACTCCCCCCCCCCCCCCCCAAAAAAAATGTAATCATAGAACTCTACACAATAACATATGTTAGCTGACTTACATTTGTAACTGACTTTCCATTTTTCGTCTTTTTTGTTTTTCTTGTTAGATGAGGGCGTCAGGACTCGGTCCTCCTGTGCTGGCTTCACCCCAACAGTGAAGAAGTCTCCCAGCCCTCCCTGGTACTCCACAGGCTCTATGCTGGATGCCCGTTGAAGTACTTCTTTCAGTCCTTCTGATGGGGCTTTGGTCAGGTTACCATCCCTGCAATAGGCACGTGATATGCTAAACATGGAGCAATGAATCACCGGAGGTGCCCTCTGGTGATTCTTTGCTCTATGTTTAACAATAGGGACCATCTAACTACTTGTGACTGGTCTGGAGAGGTCAGGTGATCTCAGTTGACAAGTGGTGCCCTCTGGTGATACAGGTGTTAAAACTTATGCCTTGAAACACTGAAGGACTAAATTTCGGTAATCCCATTGGAGTCCCAGGTAACTTCTATATTATATTACCGGGAGAGGGATACATGACATCAGAGACTATAATTCCTTCATCTTCATTACTTAAGGGACTAAATAACATTTAAAAACTTCTCTGTGCAAGCACCCTGAATAATAAAAAAATACACAAAACTTTAAGAAAGAAAGCATGAGAGCACAGGTCTCATAGTGTACTTGCACCCAACTGCCGGCCCCCGCCTCCCCTTCAGTGAGGTCACATTTACACGATGGCCCGGAAATCTGATTGTTCTTTTGTTTATATTATGAGTTATCTTTGTATCCAATTTTAAACAAATACACACTGGCAATTTTGAAATTTCATCGCAATCACAGAAGGAAAATGGACACATGAAACCAGACAGTGATGCCTGCAGAAACAAGTGTTGTACATCATGACCTGCACATGCAAGTTTGTTCAGTAAATAAATGCATACATGGCTGCTTCTTTGGTTGCTTGCCGCTTGGACCTATCTACTTTTCTCCTCTCAGCCATACTGCTACTTGGTCGATTCATTCTTGATCTTGCTCGTGAGTCTGCTCTTGAAGAAGCCCCCAAATCCCTTGCATGGTTCTCTTGGTTTTCACTCTGCATGTTTTTTGTATTTTTTTCTAAATCAGTCCCAGCCTGAGTTAGCCTGGTAGAAACAGGTGTTCTGGATCCCAGCCTTTCAGCAACACTTTTATTGTTTGTCTTAACGTTTTCTTTGTCAATGTCCATAGAGATTCTTTGTGATGATCGAGACTTGGAGGTTCTTGTTGCGGGGGTAGAAGGCTTGCTGGCACTGTCAGTGGGAGAACCCAAGGATTGCCGCGCGCTGCCTGCCCCCTTCTTTCTGCCACTGCAAAACACAATAGCAACCATCTTTAAAGTGCTAGTGTATCACTTAAGATATTTTGCTGGAAGTCATCTGGAACACTATGTGAATAATAAATTCAAGTTCCTCATAGCAAGAGCTTTCATTCAAGTACCAACATGCCTAGTGTAATTTCCACAGTGTCTGGCAAGTCATGCTGCAGCTGCCATAAGCCTTAATTGTGGCATGACCTGCCAGGTAGTAAGTACTTAATACATAATAAAATATTACAAAATATTGCTTTATATGACTTTTGCAAGGATTCTTTTAATACCAATCACTCAACCAAAAGTACCAGTGTTATCCTTTTTTTCAATTCACATGCTGAGTTACTAGCATCTCTCCGACAGATTTAATCATTTTAATTCCTTCAAATCAACTGAATGCCAAGGTGGCCTTGTCAATTTTCATTCCTTGAAATCCTTTGAGGGAAATTGCCCTCGTTTGACTCCATAAAGCTCTGTGGTCTGCCTGCTAATATATTATAAACACATGCCATGGATATAGATCTCAAAGTTCTACAAAATCCATTGAACAAAGAGTTCAAAATGATAAAGAAATTTGTATGGTTGATGAAGGAGGACCTGAAATAATTTAAATAAAATTGCAACATTTTGCATTAACAGTGTGGTTATCAGACAACTATTTTCATTTTTGCTTGATTCCAATACAATTAAATTTCATGGACCACTTTACAAATGTAATAAAATGACGACATTTGATACAAAAAATGCATTCTGTCTAACGACACTTCTTCAAAGACATCAGCATTTAATCAATATTCCAGTCCAGCTGAGTGGCACAGCTTACTAGGATTCTTGGGAAGATCAGTACCTTTAAAATTAATGGACTGTATTATATCAGCACTTCTGTTTGGTGAGATATTCATGGATTTGTGCTGGTACAGTACGGAAAAAGAGACCAAATACATACAAATACACATACAATGATACAGTGATTTTTTTTTGGGGGGGGGGTCTTTTTCTTTTTACTTTCTTTTTAATCTGATAAAAAGGTAATATTAAGCATTCAATGCAATCAACTTCTACGTATACATAGCATGTTCAAAATGGTAAGTTGATGTTTCAAGGTTCTATGAACTACATGCCAGCGCCTTCTGTTCCAAATGATAAATTTATACAACATCCTCCATTAACTAATCTATATATCCCCATGACTACAAGAATCTTGACAATATATCAATTCTCCAAAAATGTCCATATAAACATGATGACATTATTTGCATTTTTCTGTTTCCCTACCACAAAAGGACAAAGTTGCAAATTGCAAAATGCTTTCACATTCCAAAAGTATATTCTCTACGCTTTTTCTTGTCATGCTTCCTCCAACTGAATCAACTTGCTCAAAGTACAAATATCTTAGCTTCCAGTGATAAATGATTGAAGTAGTCCTTGTTTCACCAAAATTTGACCAATAGCACCACAGATACATCCATATAAATTTGACACTAGGTGGCACTGTCAGCTGTCAATATTGATCTGTCCGTGGCTACCATTTTAAGCATGACCAGTTTTTAATTAATATTTGGATGTGTACAAAGATTCAAAATTCTAAATTTTTACCAAGATGATCAACAACCTATCTTTCTATCAATAATGCAGAAAATCTAACATTTTTCACATGAGGTTTTACCTTACACTGCATTATGAGGAATGTTCTGTTCTGACACGTACCTTTTTGCAAGCCTCGGCTTTGAGGGGACAACATGACCAGGTTCCTCTGTGACTCTGTAACTGGAGGACTGCTCCAGCCCTTTCATACTGGACTGTCAACAACAAAGCACGCCTGAAAAGTCTCCCAATTTTGCAGACTCCAGAAGTTGTTAAAATAAGGCGATTTTGAGGGAAAATTGCCAAATTTCCTTTCTTTTAATGCACCTTCTACCTGGATCTCGTGATCAAAAATATTTGTGGGTTGACACTTATGATAAAGATGCAGAATAAATCAGTTTTAACTCACAAAGAAACAGTCTTTGGTATAACTTCAGTGCAAATACTACTTTAAAGTAACTTAATTTAGTTGTGTTTTTACTTTTGCTAAAATCCCCGATAGCACATACATGTAACCATGAAAATAAAAGCACAATGCATTACTATTTTAACACACGTTTATAGGAACTTTTTCAATACAGCAAAATAAACAAAATTAAGAAACCGTGAACATGCGAAATAAGTACATTTAGAGAACTCAGTACAACCAGTAGTTACATGTAAATGAATATGCAAATGACAGCATAATAGATAATCAATCTTTTCCCATAAAGGAATGTTAAATTCCAGCCATAAATCTTGTGTAACCATTAGTCTTCAAAATTTCAGTACATGTATATGTTTTATCTGTATGAAACAAAAGAAAAAAAATAGTTGGTTGAAAAGTTCTTCCACCAGAAGTCGCCTTGATCTGAATTAAAACTGCATCACATACACTATTCTGTAAAAAATTTCGACCTAATGACCTGAAAAGTATTTCATGTAGAAATATCATCCGATATTAAGAGGCTGATTCAGCTGCCATTTGTCTCTTGTTGGCCCTTTTAATCCAAACTACTTCAAAGCAAATGTATAAAAAAGTACTCACTGGCAGTTCTGTGAGCTCTATAATGGAGACGTCTGACTGGGGCCGTGACATCTGCTTACCCTGGGGTACCATAGCATTGTACAGACTCTCAAAGTCTACACCGTCTTCATCATCTGACAGGTGAAAAAGTCAAACATTAACTATTCAGTTTTGAACTGACTTTCCTCAGCGGCTTTTGGTGCACAAAGCACCAAAAGGAAAGCTGTTGACCTGGTCTGTTTTTTGTTTTTGTTTTTTTTTTAGCTGTAACTTCGGGGATGCTGGTGCTTGTATGAAAAGTCTCTCTTTGTACAATTTGAATTTGGAATCATTATAACAACTCAATACAAGTGCCTTCACTAAACCCTCCCTATGCTTCCCTGCATGGTAACACATTCCATATGATCGTCAATTTACTGATGAACATTCAAGTAAAGTACAGCATTGTAGTACCTGCTATTTAAGACCACCCTACAGCCAGTGGTCTCATACTGCAGGTGGTTTTACAATACATGTACAGGTCAAGTTATCAGCAAAATAAATTCTGGTGGCACGAAATGGTGGTCTTAAAAATGTGGTCTCTCATGAGAGGTGGTCTTTAAAGCAGGTACCACTGTAGTAACATGTCCAATCTCAAGTCATTGGTATCTGCATTGTCTGGAGCCATAAAAAAATCAGCTGAATAAGCACTTGTGACACAATGCTTGAACTAGTGACTGAGCTTCATTAAATCACATAAGTGAGTAATGGGATGAGACAAGTGATGATATGATCCTGTCTGCTGGCCCTGATACCTTATAGAATAGATCTCTGCTCAACATCTTATTAAATTTTTGTGCATCTCTGTTGTTTTGCCCCAGCATGTATATACATAGTGCATTTTAACCCTTTCACCCTTAAAATTAAGACTGTGTCAACAGCTTTCTTTGGCATGCTTAGGGAAGATGTTGACTTGCGGCATGTGATCTTAACCCTTAAAACACTGATTTAAGACTAAGTCAACTGCTTTCCTCGGGGCACTTTGTGTGCAATGTGCACAAAGTGGCCCGATATACCCTTTGGGATATCCTCTCATTGGAACATTTTGACAGACCAGATCACCACTGCCTTGCCCTCAAGAATTGGATTCTGCAACACATTCCCACCCCACCCAAGCTGAAGAAAACAGAAACACCCAGGTTACGAAGAGAATATCACTGGATCCACCAATTACGCACAATGGAACCATTTGATCTCCACATCATGGGAAAATAGAAAAACTTGAGTTGTCTTATAATGATAAAGGGCACTGGCCATCAGTCCCTGGACAGAACACAAAAAGGCTGCTCATAACTGACACAGGGCATCCACTGCCAAAAGCCTGGTCGATTCTTGCGTTATCTTCGAGAAACACCATTTGCTCATCTTAAAATTTACATCACAACAGGTTCTTTGAGAAAACTGATGGGACATGATCGATTTTGTGAAGCAGACAACTACAGTTCACACACTTCAGACAATTTTTTCTTTGAGAAAAGACTTCACAAACATCATTTTCCTGCTCACAAACTTCTACGATTCCTTCGCTTACCATCATATCCATTCAGTTCCTCATCTGAGTCAGCATAAAACCGTTGTCTCGATTGCCTGACTGGCTGCGTGCGCGGAGATGTGCTGACAAAATAGTCATCCTGTGGCAGTGGGTCCAAGTCTGTGCGTCTGTGTCTCTTGAGAAGAAGTTTGTCAGCATAGCTCATTGTGTTATTGGTAAACGTTATCTCTAGTGGTTGCCGATCATCATTCTCCATGGTACTGGTGCCATGGTCAGTCTGGACAACTGAGAACACATATAAAAACTATATCATTACTTGGGTTTTAACATACTATTCTATTTCAATAATGCAGCAGCATAAAATGTCAAACTCCTAAATGTTTATGTATCATTGTATTATATTTCTTACCTGGCGTATGATAGAAAGAAAATTTATAATCATATCTTAAATGTAACAAATATATTAATTAGCATGTTATTTTAATTTCTTCCCAGGAAAATGTTTATGCCTGGGCTGAAGTTTCAAAAGTTAGCTTTTTTTTTAACATTTCCCACAAAGATATCCATGTGTACTGGCCATTCGTGTGAAAGTGTTTTAGCCAGAACATAACAAAAAAAAAAAAAAACGAAAAAAGAAAAAGACCCAAGTATAAATGTGCAAGAATGAGTCCCAATTGTGTCTTCTTGTTGCAGTATCATGGACATTTTTACCAACAGCAAAAGGATCTACCATTCATATTTCATAACATATCAGTAAACAAAAGAAAACATATCAATAAACTGTTTTAATCTGTGTTTGAGAGTAAATTATCATTTTCTAAAGCGAAATTCAAAAACAGTACCTCACTGTAGATCACTTGACGTAAACATTGTTACAATCAAATTGTGACGCACCTGCATCAGTGACATAGTGCATTACCATTTAGATAACATGAAGTGTGCACTAGGGATGTTTGATTAAATACATCACGCATGATGTGGAATAACAATGACAAACATAAACAAACAATGCAAACAGGGTTCGCATTGGAAGTAGACCTAGGGCATATTTTTTTGCAATGAAAACCGAATTAAACATAGAAAAAACAAATTTTTACATGACTGGAGAGTGAGTTACTATTTTTCACTAGCCTCGGGTTGTTGTTCGTGTGGAAAATCACAAGTGGTTTTCGTGATTTCCCCATCAACAACATTAACTGGTGATAGAAAAACAGTAACTCACTCTCCAGCCATAAGATTTCCCTATTTAATGCCAGAAACTGAGAAAGTCTTGCACCCATTCTCAAGCGGTGCCCTGGTGGGCCACATGAGGGGTCCCCAGATACTGTTGCATGACAGACCCCCACAGGGTAAGCCTCCAGGGAAAGCTAATTATGCTTTCAGCCACTGGTACCAGCCTGTGACCCACACCTGGGTTTGGTGCAATCACATGTGGCCACTGGTACTGGCGTGTGGCCCTCCAGTGAGTACTACAAGACTGCCAAGAGATATTGCTCATGTACATCTGATGAACACTCACTGGGTGACTTGACAGGGGATACAGGTCTGACCGCTCGTCTGCCTGAGGTAGCTGCCGCCTCTTCACTTCCCCCTGCTCGCCACGCCTTCAGTGCTGCTTGGAATGAGGCCGCACTGTCTCCCTCGTCATAGTGTCCGTCCAGCAGGGAGGGGCCATCAAAGTTATGACTGGCTCCAACTGGACTGCTCCTCGCTGTGTCATGGTCAACCACACCCTGAAGTAAATGCAAGCCTCAAAATTTATTTGATTTCATGACATTTCAACATCGCTGCTCTGTCTTGAATCCACTCTCAAAAGCTGCCAGTTTTTATGCAGAAAAATGGCAGCACTGCTGTAAGAACTTTTAAGATGATATGTACCCCTTTTTGGGACATTTTTGACATGTGGTCATATAATTATACAAGAAGAACACTGGATGCCAAAGAATTTCAATAGACCAGGACAAAGTCAATGATTTGATGCAGTGCAGATTACGTGAGAACCTGGAAAATCACAGGCTACTCAACTAATGTCAACCATTTTGACACTCTGTCACCAACTGGCATTCATATGAGTCACTGCTGTGATTCTGGTCTTCAAAAGTCACTCTGTACCTGGATAATCCTTTTCTATTTGCATGACAAGATTACAAACGACATGAAAATGGTTTACTTTCCAAGGCAGGTGGGCTCTTACAGCCAGGGACTTTATCAGGAAAAAGCACTGAAGCTTTCAAATTTCACATGACCAACTCATAGAATTAACCTTATTTTTTTTATTTTACAGTGAAACCTCATTATAACGACACTCAGATATCCGACATATTCACTTAACGACACAACTTTCAAGGGACAGAAAGTACATTTACTATGTTATTTGATCCATTTATCTGACATATTCAGTTATCTGACACATTTTCTAGGGAACAAATGGTGTCATTATAATGAGTTTTCACTGTATTTTATTTATTCATTCATTTTTTTTTGGGGGGGGGGTATTTAATTTCAAAAACTTGTTATTGTTTATTTCTTGTACACATGCAACTTGTTTCATGGCAAAATAAAACAGGCAAAAGCAGGAGTCCGTTTTCTGCCATACTGACTGTCATTTTTTGCTTCCAATCAAGTTGTTGTAAATAGAAATAGAAAAGTCAATCTAGGGAGGCTAGAGGTCATATGACCTACCTGTGAAGGCATCAGGTCAGTGATGTCAATGTCTGTGAGGGTGACTTTCATCGGGTTTTCCTCTGTGGCGCCCCCTACAGGTGAAGCAGCCATGTAGCCATTGGCTTGGGTCATGTGTTTGTCCATGCTGCTGTTCGTTTTAAAGATAAAGTAAATATGCTATAACCACAAAACAATGCCATCAGTTATTTCAATACGATAGGATACAGGCTCTTGCAGAAAGTGTGTGTGTGTTTCTCTCCCTCCCACACTCCCCATCCCCCTTTTCATGCTTTGACTTGCACATAAAAAACATTCCTGATTCCTGATGTTATCAGTACTTCTGTTGGTACATTGCACTATGGTAATAGTTAAACATGGGTCATCTGACCTTTGGAAACACAGTATTCCCTTTTCATGTTTTAAGCCATATCAGTAAGCCATTCAAAACACTGTAGTTCCATAATTTTTTATGTGTGCTTAAGTTCGCACAAATGCCATTTTTGCTGAATTTAATTTTTTTTGCACAAAGTGGAATTTCTGCAGGAAGCATAGAGGCGGGAATCGCCAGAGCGTATGAACTTACTGAACCGGCCATGTTACGCACTAGGAAAATCAATGATCCACAACCGACACAATGCTTTCGTATGACAACCATGTACTCATGTTATACATGTAATCACAGTGTGAACAGCTGCCATTGCCTGCTCATGATCAAAGAACATTGTGCATCTTCTGCACATCAATTGCAAGCTCTGCGAGACAAAATGAATAATGACACCATAGGTCACTTGTTTATACTGCTTTGTGCACCGATTACTGCCAACAATAAATTTCATTTCATTTTTTTTTCAGATTAAGGTCGTTTTCTCATTACTGTTAAAAGTTATAATGGTTAAAAGATTCAAATTCCTCATGCAGATACCTTTCATTCAAATACCAGCAAGCCTAGTCTTACGCAAAAAAGCTGTCTTAAATCAGCGCTTTAACGATTACATTTCACGCATAAAACACTAGCAAGAATAGCATGAAATTAAGCCAAGTGCAAACATTTCTAGAACTAAAATATATTCTGAGAATATCCTAAGATTGAGGTGCACATCTGGCAACTTTACATATTCCTCTTCAAACACTTCACACCAGTCAACGTTTTACTTACAGTCTGTAACTGTGCACTTAAATCAGTTAACTAACATCTAAATCTTGGCAAAAAAAAAAAAAACGGAAACAAAATCTTTCTGCAAGAGAAGTTAAGTTTGCCACATTCAAAGTCTTTCAAGAACCATTTATGCACTTTTCTAACATGTTCTTACCTCTGCTGTACGGGAGGTCTGGGATTGACAAAATTTTGTCTTGCGCTAGCACCATTAACCTGGAAGAGAATGAAAATTGGGTAATGAATGAAAAGTTACTTAATGGAACAAATGTTTACTGGGTAGAGAGAGACGGTGCATGTTTCTATCTTAACTTGTGGACATACGCACCTTTCTCTCTATACCCTTAATTTCTTTGTGTATGATCGAATCACCTATTTCCGATATGCTCCTATTTCCAATAATTAGAGTTTAACTAAATCATGATCAAAAGCAAATTTTCAGGTTACAGACTACAGTTGTGATTGGCTGGTTGTGCATCCCAACGGAGATAGTCCGTAATTGTGAAAATACTGTGTTTTCAGCATGCTGTAGCTTCTGTTTAAATAAAGTTAGCTAAGTCAGGTTTGCTGCATCGCAGAGTTGCTTCATTGGTGGTCATATGGGTGCACTGTTTTCCAGGCCAGGTGGGAACTTTATGGTGGGGAAGGACAATGATGTGACCCTGGCAAGAGCACAGTTCATACACCTGTATAAAGCTGACATCCATGTGTTGTTTCGTATTTCAATTATCACAAATTAACGAGCTGGGAATTGTATGACAAAAATCCGTCCATATTTTTCTGACATTTTTATCTGTAAAATGCCGTTCACAGAATTTCAAAATACCGAAATGCTGATTTTTTAGACTGAAAAATGCTAATATGAAAAATAGAAGGATTTATAACACATGGTCTGTGGCCTTTATCACAAATTTAAAGACTGCAGTGCTAAATGGACGATCATCATAATACTTTTTTTTGTGATTTGTAATATTTAAGGACATCATCAATAATATATCCAAATTTTTGTTTTTGCCTCAGTTGCAAAGTTTTTTGTAGCTTTCTTCCTATTTTGTGTAAATTTATAACAAACAACCCCCCCAAAAAAAAAAACAAACAAAAAACAAATTTCATGCAGCAGGTGTTTTATAATACATGAAAGGAAAGGTGTACAACTTGGGAAAATATATTCAACTTCATTTCAAGCGGAGTTTTATTTTTTACTGTCTGTCAAAAGAGGCTTATCAGTCGTGTGACCACCTGATCTTGCATACAGACTGAAGTGGTCCTGAGATCTTTGATTTTGAAAAAGTTTCACCCCAAAATTATCAAAAAACTAAAACTAACAACAATAAAAAAAATTACATAATCTAGAATTCATTGGAGCATGACCACTTAAACATCTGGGTAGAGACTCACCCAAGGTACCTCCTGATCAAGTTTGAAGTGAATCTGGTTTACAGTTATTTTTTGGAAAGTCCAAAATATGAATTACAATTGGCAATCCCCTTAGATTTACATGGCAATCAATACAAATGCATGCAATAACTGACAACTTCACAAATTGAAAAATCATGCAACCACCTTGTGAATATCTTAATAGTTTAACCGTCACAAAAGCTACATTTCCAAATTAAGGTCTAGGGGTGCTCAGAAGTGTCCCTATGCAATTTAAAATCAGAGCAATTGGCCAAGCAGTTTCGGTGAAGATTTTTTTAAAGATTTTGACCCCAAATGAAAAAAAAAATTAATAAAAAAACTAAGTCACCGGAACATGAAAATATTGAACAACATTGATGGACCCACACAAGGTATATTGTTACCAAGTTTTAAGTCGATCTGGCTGTCAATTTACAATTTACATCCAGGCACTTGTGGATGATTTGGGTGGAAAAGGGTTAAAACAAATCTGAATTCATGATTATTATAATTTAGGTGAATGTGACTTTTTTATGATAAGCACTTTAGTATTTGTTTTAAATATCTGAAACGTTAGAAGTAAACAAAATCATGACAATGGACAAAATGCTGATTACTCACTCTTACTGGAATTGAGCGGTGTCTCTTCAGTGCCCCCTTGAGGTGAAATGATGCAAAATCTGCTGCACAATAATCTTCACCACATTCGAGGCATGTCTACAATTTTAAAGAATGCACTATATCATATTAGCTTTTTTGTCACATCAGATGCATGAGAATTTACAAGAATGCTCTCACAAAAGCAGTGGTATTTTGCTGAAATCCAATATTCAAAGCTGGCAATAAAAAGTATGTAAACAGTCATTTAAGTCTATAAATGTTGTGATGCACTACAAAAAATTTAAGACCAAAAAAAAAAAGAAAAAGCTCCTTCTTATGACAGAATACTATACATAATGGTGAACATGTATTGGGTTATTCAATGACAACAAAAGTGTAATATTTAATTTATACCCAACTGACCAAAGCTTATGCATAGAAGAATCAAACAGTATATGAGTAATCATATGAATAACCCAGTTAGCCCACGTTTGCTACTAATCCTTTGTCTTATTTATTCCACTTTGCACTGTGGAGTATGCGACTTATTCCACTGTATGCAGGAATGGATAAGTGAATTTTCCACAGCCGAACAGAGGCTAAAATACACTATATCAAGACAACATTGCAAAGAGATCAGCAAACGCTGTCAGCTAAAACTTAAAATCATAACTAAATTAACAAAACTACGGCATGCCGTTTTATGTCATTTTCAACATCCATGCATGAGTTCAGACCTACCATCCCCTGGCAATGCTTACTACAGTTCCACTACCTTATGGGACGTATATTTCTTTATTCAACTTGAAGCACATTAGGCATTGGAATTCTGATCAATATATACACATGCCTGCATGCATGGTACATGGATGTCTACTTACAACTTGAGCTTGCCTGGTTTCACATTGTCCACACTTTGGGCCCTTCATCTTGTTGTCTTTAGGAGCGGCCTCCCTCTGGGCTATATGTGCCACAGTCCCCGGCTGCTTGCTTCTCTCTGGAGTCACTGAACATAGCATACAAAACTGCTGGTTTATCCAGAAGGACCTATCGTGTCTATGTATTGGCATGCAACTTTCTCCCATTTAAAATAACCTGTATCTTGGGTTGTGATGTCAGTTGCTTCTTCGTTTTTGTTTTTGTATTTTTAAGATCAAGAATGATGTAGGTGATTAGTCAACAACTTTCTCTGGCATACTCTAGCACAATGTGCTGCACCATAGCCTGTAATATGACAGTCTTGTCAGTAAGCCCCATAGTCTGAGCAGGAATTTGGCTTAACCCTCCCCCTCTTAAATTGGCCAAAACCGGCTGGTGGTCAAATGTTGTCTGCTTCAGTGTTTTCAACTAATTTCAACAGTAATGAAAAACACTTTGACTGAGAATTATTGTAAATGAGACCTATCAAAAAATCCCCCCCCCCCCCTTCCTGGGTCAACAGCTTTCGTTGGCATGGATTGGGCACTTAGTGCCCAACCCATGCCAAGGAAAGTTGTTGACTCAGTCTTAATTCAAAGGGGAAAGTGTTAAATTACATTTATAAGGAGTACCACTTCTAGCTGTTGTCTTAACCTATGGCTGGAGCGATTTGGTGAAAGTATGTACATGGAAGAAAATGATTTCAAATGAATCACCATGTACAAATCTGTAACACTTTTCCCACCAACACAATTCCCAATAATTGATACCAGGATTCCTTAAAAAAATTGATTTTAACATTCACAACACTGTGAGAGAGGCCCTGTACCACGAATACATAACAAATCTGATTAAGAATTCTTTTTAACTGATTGACTGGCTATCTTAAGGCCATAGGAACCTATCAAAATAATACTTTCTGTACAGTCTGTTTTACTTGGGAAATGTACATCCTGATGCATGCATGTACATTGAAACAATATACAGATACATCGTAGAAATCATATATCATACTGCAGAACAAAACAAAATTACAGTACAGCTGTAGACTTTCAATGGCCTGACTTCTAATATATATATATATATATATATATATATATATATATATATATATATATACATATATATATATATATATATATATATATATATATATATATATATATATATATATACATATATATATATATAAAAGGAACAAAAGTAAAAGAATATAGGGTGTGGTTATGTTTTAACCAAGTATACTTATTGCAGCTGGACTGTATGGAGGGTTTCACTATAAGCATGGAGATGAGCAGTAAACAAAGAAAGCCATCACCCAGGATGACAAGTACATGTATGTGGGAAACTGGTGGAACTCAGCACAGCCGCACAGCTCCAGTGCATGACCAACCCAGTACAAGATATCAATAATAAACCATGCAAAAGTAGTGGACATTATCACAGTAAATTCACTTGATTTCACTGTATTCTAATTTTGTCCGTTTTTGCCAAATGAGTGTATTGACATTATAAGTTTAACGTGATCTATGTCCAAAAATATTGACATTGAAACTTGAGATAAATGCCTCATACGCAAAAACTGTGAAAATGTGTCTAACTCTTTCAGTGCCAAGTTTTGGACTGAGTCAACAGTTTTTTGGATTAGTTGCACCCAAAGAGTGCCAAAGAAACTTGTTGCCCTAGATAGCTATATTCTATGGAACTATACCATGCTGGTACTTGAATGAAAGACCTTTTTACAAAGAATATTAATATGATATCCATTTGACAATTCAGAGAAGTTTATTTTAAGTACATCAACTTTAGTCACAGTTGGCAGCATAAGAGTTAAGTGAAAATAAGTATATTTACAGTACAATTGTGGCTTCAATTACATGACTGTGCCTCTTGTGTCAACTGTAACTTGTTACTTTCAACACAGTTGAAATAAATAAATATAGTCTTCCATGCAACAAAATATTCTTTTATTTTAGTGTGTAAATGAAGTAACTTGATTATGTGGCTCTTAACCGGAAGTAAAACAAATACATATTAAACATTACCTTACTAATATCATGTAACTTACACAAAATATGCAGCTTATAGTGGTATATTTACCTTTAAGAGATTCAACTTTCATCATGGTGTTAAATTCTATGAGATTTATTTACAAATACAGAATAGGCTGTAACTGTACCTATAAAATGCATGGTAAGTGTGATAGTTTAATTGATAGTTCCGACAATTTTTCCCATCGTGTTCCAATGCAACAATAAACATACAACTTTTTTTGTTTTTGTTGTTGTCTACTGAAACAAGAAGGAATGATTGTAGGGACCAGCAGAACTATGGCGACAAGATTTGAGGGACTATTTCAAGCAGAAAGAGCTAAAAATAAAATGGTCCTTGATGAAAGTGACACATTAAGCATGCAGTTTGGTAGCACATGGTCACTGTGGAATACTCACTTGCTGTGGCAGAACTTTGAGGTCTAGAACTCAAAGGTCTCCCAGTGATACACATTGTGTTTGCTTAGCACACAAAATAAAAAGATGAATTACGATAAATGACATAACTCTTCAACACTGAAAAGATACATTTTGAGCAGGGTGGATCTGGATTGAACAGAATTTTTCTAAATTGCTCCAAAAGGCTTAAGTGTATAAATGTAGGTACAACTGTGTTGTCAAACTGTAATTTATAAACTTCAATATATATCTTGCATACAGAACAAAAGTCATTGTATTAACAGCCTGTGTGTCTTTCTTTTTTCTTGTTTGCTTTTTCTTCCTTTTTTATTTTTTATTTGGCATAACTGTGTAAGTACCTATACTCCTGGATAACCAAAAAAAAAAAAAAAACTAAATAAAAATAAAAATAAAAATACACAAACAAAACAAAAATAAATCACATAAAATAACACTTTCCTCCTTAATCTGGCTGGCAGTTAAATGTTGTATGTTTCAGTGTTTTGGGCAATTTTAACAGAAATGAAATAAAAATGTGCCAGAGAATTACAGACTGTGAGAACATCCCCAGACCAACAGCTTTGCTTGGAAGGGGTTGGGCACTGAGTGCCTAACCAATCCCAAGGAAAACTATTTAATCAGTATTAAACTTAGTTTAAATTCCTCAGGGAAAGGATTAAAATCATATTTAGTTTTCACAAAAAAGTAGGCCATATGTTACACTAACATTAACTCTCTCAGTGCCAAATTTTGGACTGAGTCAACAGCTTAACTTCCAATGTGCGCCGAGAAAAGTTGTTGACCTGGGATATCTTTTCTGGAACTATAGGCATACTAGAACTTGAATGACAGGTCTTTTTATGAGGAATACCAATCTGAGATCCTAAAGATAATTCAGATCTGGTTGGACTTACGTAGATCAACTTAAATCATGATTGGCACTGAAAGAGTTTACAACCCTCCGTTTAAATATTCTGTGGATGCAGCGTGATCTGCTTCAACAGTTCTGGATCAATATTTAACCACCTTGAGTGAAAACGAGAGAAGACATACCAGAGCAACACAGCCAGGCTGCACAGCTTCCAGCAGCACATGGTGAACACATTGTGCCCAATCCATACAATAAGCTGTTGAGAGCTGTTTAATTGCAACCAGGATAAGGTTAATTTGAAGCATACACTGGAGTGTATAAACTATTATGTATGGATGACAAATTTTTTTGTCAAAAACATAAAAGAATGATTGTGGAATTATTTGTTTATAACACTTGCTTTTCATCCGTATTATCTGATTCATGAGTAGAGATTTGTGACAAAGGTAATTTGTTTGTAAGGTCACTTACCAACAGGTTCGTCCTTCAGAACTTTGTATTTTCTTGCTTTGGTACTCTGTCAATTCACAAAATACAAAAAAATTACTTATAAAGTCACATCCACACACAGTTAGTCTTCTGCTCCTAGTTGCTAGACAGATAAAATTGTCAAGTTCCACCTCACAGTGATGCACATTTACACATTATGCTGGATAAATTACACTCTTCAAAAATAAACATGAACAGGTCATGTGCCACAGATATAATAAATATGAGATTGTTCATTTGCAATAATTTGAACAGCAATTGTTAGATGAATATCAACAACACTATTCAAATGGGTCCTCATGCATGATACTCTTCTTCATGTGTGTTTTTTTTTAAATACTTTTTCTTTATTTAACATAGTAACACAAAGTTTTGAATCAGAAGTTTGTATTAAAAATATGTTGTTCATCATTGCATAAATATTCAGGGAAAATAGCAACTCTGTTTCAGCATCTCAAAGGAACCATGATCTTTCTTGTGAATTAAGTTTGGTAACAGGTCAATATAAGAGTTCATGACAGTGTCAAAAGACTTCATTGAACTTTTTTCACTTTTATACTGTGAACATAAACATGTTTTTGTCACCTGGACTTCAGCAAGTTAATCTAGTCTTGATAAAGTTCTTTCTTTTAAACAGAATCAGCCAATACAAAATATTTTATTAACAGACTAATCAGTTACAACTGTAACTGTTATACACAAAGTAAAAAGCTCTGATCTGATTGTTCAGCTGAGGACTGTACCTTCTCTCTCTTCTCTTTCGGCTTTGATCTCTTCTCTGTGGCTTCCTTGCCATAATTACCAAGAGTTCCTGTTTGCCCCGTCTTCCAAAATCCCCCACCTTGCCGTCTGAAAGGTACACCACATACATGTACAACATATCAATCTCCTGAGCACTAAGTTATTAACCCTCCTGAGTGCTAAGTTAGAGGCTGAGTTTGATCTTCCACAAAATAGGTGGATTTCACTTGTCTGAAATTGTAAATTTCTGGATGGATACGTGGTCTTTTGGGATCATTTTGGGTGGTCACTGGTCTGGTTCTGTAGGTGCCCTCTCAAAAGAGGGCCCACCGCATGAGCCAGAAAGTGATAGAGTTGATTTTATCAGGACATACCTATATCAGAATGGTGATACATATATACACACACACATACATAAATATATATCATTACAACACTCATACTTACTCCCTCTGCTCTTTCTCTCGACTCATGGCCACCTTCAGCTCCTCCAGTCTCTCCTCCATCTTTCGAGTTTCAAGTGCCATCTGTCGAGTTTGTTCACGAGTTTTGTGCAGATTCCTACAATATAGTTATCACTGTGTTCAAATTAAATTTTGGCACACACCTAAATGCCATTGAGACAAACATAAATATTTCTTTTTTTATATTTTACATTTCAGGATATCTTTCGATAGATCAATTCTGTCGTCACACACTCCAGACACATGAATGTGATTACTGTCTTTGCAAAAAGACCAAACTTTTATAAAAATACACAAAGTACAGTTTACAGTAAGGAAATGTCATGTGGACAAGTTCACAAAACATCATTATGGCAAATAGGAAGTAAATCAGCCTTTTGGAGGGTAAATCACAGCCCTGAATAAATGATATGGTCAAAATATTTTTAATATGGAAATTGAATTTTTGGCTAGTACGTACATCTGTACATAAAATCAACTGATCATTAAAACTGTAAATGGTCCAAGGTTTACATAATACCCAAGGTCCCAGCATAAACACAAACATTACACTTACTGGCAATAATGAATGATTGATTTGCCATGTCAGCCTTGTACATTTACACAAGTGGATTGTCAGTGACTTCTACCCATCATTTTAAAGAAATGAAAGATAATACACAACATAGCAACATGCATACATGTATGAACATTAGGTCATTCCTCAATGAGTAACCCATGCAAATCTGGCCTTTAACCCTTAAAATGACATATCATCGGACTGAGTCGACAGTTTGAGTCAACACACCCTGGCCGCTTAGCGTCAGGCTTCACTAAGGAAAGCTGTTGACTACATGTACTAGCACTTTGATAGCTTGCGATGTCTTCCATCAAATTTTGATAGACAATACTTTGAGAAAGGACAATATTTAAAAATTAAAATGATGTACAGTGGACAACCTTTGAATTACTGGTCACTGTAGGCCAATCTGACTGGGAGAGTGTTAAGTAATTATCTGTACATGCACTCTTATAATTTATTAAATACATAATACATTGATCAAAGTTTCAGTTGCCTGCCTTCTAAATGACTGGTTAGGACATCATTATTGAATTATCAGTCTCACATGTCCCAACCACCCATAAAATCTGCTCCTGAGTCTTGAATAAAAAACTTGAAACACAGCCTTTTTCTACTGATCCGAGTTTTCCTGTCCACATTAATGTACCTAAACTAAACAATTTAAATTTCTAAAATTACCCCTGTTCCTTTTTTTTTTGTTTTTGTTTTTTTTTGTTGTCTTTGAGGTGAGACCGTTATTTGCTTTCAAGTTTTCCAATCCAAATTAACTTTAAGTATTACTTAAAACAATTCAATTATTCATAAAATTGCGCTGCTTTCTTTTTGTGTTTGATTTGTGTGTGTGTGTGTGTTTTTTCATGAAAGCTTTATTTCTTTGTAACTAACAGACTCACTTACATGTGGACATGAAACATAAACAATTTCACAGCCATCCCTAGTAACAAGATGCATATGCAATCAAAAGCAAAAGAATTTGTTCCAGGGACAACATTTGATCTGCATAGCAGTTTCAACAATAGATACATTGCAGACTGTACACTGTAAGGCCCAGGCTGAGACATTTAATTCATTTATGTATTGTAATCACTGGTATTGTGTACATGCCAGGCCTATTCACAATGTATAAGCCACAGTGAAGTGTAGGGCGGGGGGGGGGGGGGTCCAAGGGGTGCTATAATACACAAAATCCAAGAAATCAGTATAACCCTGAACTAAAGATGAAGGCTCAATTCTCAAATGGATTTGACTTTGTTATTTAGTTAGGTGAATCTTTAAGTTTAATTCTGATCAGAATCCAATGTATTCCATCTAGCAGACACGACATATGTATATGTCAAGCCTTGATCTCAAAAAGAAGGTTTATGGAACATGCAAATGTTACACGTGTAAAAATACATACTACTTCTTAGGTGTAATATAGGCAGGAGAAGTAAATATGAAAATGCCATACGCTGGTACACAGTCTATAAGTATGTGTCAAAATGTACTAGATTGACCACTGTCTTCAGAGATCACCCACTGGATGGTCAAATAGTGGTCTGCCAGGGGAGGTGGTCTCTCATAACAGGTATGAATAACATGAAACAATCAAGGTAAGTTGAAAAAGCCCACTTTCAACTGAAGGCAGGTGATCTCTCAACAGAGAGGTGGTTAAGGCATGCTGCTGTATCAATACGTCACTGTGTCTTAGTTGGGCTTTTGACATACATGTGCCGCAACTCCTTATTGATACAAATCATTTTGGGGTGCATGATTCTGTTATCAAAACACAGTACATGGTGTATGTGCATTACTGATACAATGTACATGCAATACATTGAATCACCAGCATACATATATATATATATATATATATATATATATATATATATATATATATATATATATATATATATATATATATATATATATATATATATATATATATATATATATATATATATATATATGTATATATATATGTATATATATATGTGTATGTGTGTGTGTGTGTATATATATATATATATATATATATATATACCCAAGCCCACATCTGGTTGTTGGCTCTCATCTTAAAACCATTGTGGCTCTTCCCCTTATTACAGAATGGCATTTCTTCTTGTCTCTCTAACCATGGACTCAACTTTGGCCAGCCTTTTTGTATTTGATTAGCTATCTGACACTGATGGGAATTGTAGTAGTGTACTGGACAGAATTCCTTCTCATATGATAACAAAGTTTGATCATCCAGAGATCCCACTAAGAGTGGGTCCAAGGACCACAGCCTGTTAAAAATGAAAAAGACAATAAAGTGTGTCTAAAGTTATCCCCCAAATGGACACATCCTCAGAAAACCCTAGTAGTAACCCTGCTTGATTTCTATATATACATCGTGTGTAATATATATATATATATATATATATATACACAATGTATATATAGTGACATATTTCATGTTTCCATGGTGATAATATAAGCTGATACAACGTGTAGCACGTTAAAACTGTATATGTAAGCTTTAACACAACAGTCTCCGTCTTTCTTTTCTTCTGAACACAATCTACATCTCAGTTAGGGAATTGAATACTGGTAAAACCTTGAAACATGTTGATGATGACACATTTTTTTTTACTTTGTGTAGGTTATTTTTGCTCCCCAAAAATTGTTGTTACTCATGGAGAAAAATTTTCAAACATTGTACAAGTTGTACATTGTACAGTGAAAATTCATTATAATGACACCATCTCTTCCGTGAAAAAGAGTCAGATAACTTAACCCTAGTACTACTGAATTGTTTTTTTTTTTAAACTGCGTTTTGGACCGTATAAACATGGGCCCCACAGCACTAAGGTTAATATGTCAGATAAATGAATCAAATATCAAAGCAAATAAACTTTTTCTGATAACAATTTGTGTCATTATATTGAATAAGTTGGATATCTGAGTGTTGTTATAATGAGGTTTCAATGTACATGCATATGAAACTGTCATCAAAAAAAAAAAAAAAAAAAAAAAAGAAAAAATGAAGAAAAAAAGGCTCACAGATCAACATATGACTGGATACAAAATTAAAGTTCTTATATAATTTGTTGATAAAACTGAGAAAGGGGCTTGCCCATGGATGGGTCTGTGAGCACCCATTTGATATGACCACATTAAGTGATATTATTTTCAAATTCGCTATAATTTTTGCAACAAGTACACATATAATTAGCAATATGACAATGCTGATACAGGAATTGCAGGATTCTGAAATAAAAAATGATGACACGTTGTGTAAAAATAGAAATTAGTTGCTATTTCAAGACAAGAGAGTAGACCCTTCCTCCCCCACAGTCAGTTGTGATTAAGTGCTCATAGGACAAATCTCATTAAAATATCATGCAAATACTATCTATGAACTATAGCAGAATCTTCAATTAAGACCACTTTCATGAAGAGACTATTTCTATAATAAAAGACTATCAATTTACAGTCCCACTTTTGTTTATCCTTAGATTGAACATGTATCCTCATTAAGACCACCTCACATTAAGACTACATTTTCAATCTGTTAGGTGGTCCTAATAAGGAGATTCCACTGTATTATGCTTTCTATCAGTATGGATAGATCTATAGCTAAATATAGCCAATGTACACCGTCATGCAATGATACATAAAACAGCTGAGAATTTTTGCCAAGATTTACACATCAACCTTGTTGGCGATGTAATGCCAATATTAGGTAATAGGCTAAGTGATAAGCCCAATGACACAATTTTCAAATATCACTTGAACTGCAATATATCAGTTGCCCGGCAACCACCACAACATTGGCCACAAGCACAATTCTCTGCATGCCACATGCTGGTACATGCTAAATTACATTTGTTAATTCATACGGTTCTGTCCCTGTTTCCATAGCAACCAGAATAACAATGTGCACATGCATCCATGTCTGACCAACAATATCTGAATGGATACAGATCTAGCATAGCAGAAAATTACCCTGAGTTACATTTAAGCAGTCATATTAACACTTCCTTCATTTCTACTTTTTTTTCCACCTGCAACTAAAGTTCTTTGTTGAAAAAGATACATAAAGTGACTCACTGACTCGCACAAATTTTCAAAGAATATATTAATATTGACGCTTGGACCATATTTCACTATCATGATATTACAAGTGATCATTCAGCTTTTCCAAGATTTTACCTGTGCCTTTACACACCAATTGTAACCCTTTTACGATACATGTCCATGAGGTGATGCATCTTACTTTGATCACAGATTACAAAATAAAATACACCTTACTGCATGTAAGTGTGTCGTGTTCTGCACAATGGAACTGTTTTCATAGTAACATCTCCATTTTTGACAATGCATGAAATGAATGTTTAGCCGTACACAGTGCATATAGGATAAATCTATATATGGCCCATATCCTCACTGCAATACAGCATCATGAAAATCATTATGGAACTTTGTAGGTTATATGCAGACATAGAAGGGCTACTGCTCGTAAGTTCTGAATAAGTTACTTACCGGTAACGTTACCTCTCGACCACTATTTGCATAGACCTCTGTGTCTGGGCTGAACACCCATGAAATCAAGTTTGGTTTCCTCCTTTGGTTCCTGAAAACCTGACTGTCCTGTGGCACCATCTCTCATTTCCTGTGGAACTGGTGGTGACTGCTGGTGGGCATGCTCCTCGTCTCATCCTTATTCTTTGGGCACCATTTCTGGCTTGCCTTTTTGAGTTTAAGCTCCATAAACTTTTGTTTACACTCCCTGTTATAGTGCTTTACGTACACGCTAATCTGCAGAAAATCTTTTCTCAGAGGTCAGGGGATCTTTGGAAACCTAGAAGGCTGATTTCTGAGTAAAAGCTGGATGATTGGCTTGAAACCTAGATTTTCAAGATGGCGTCTCGGCAAACAAATTGCAGAGAGAGGGAAAGCAGTGCACACCAAGCTATTGGCTCCTTTTGGAGTCAGGCTATGGGAATTGATCCAGTGAACACTCTTCCTACATCCTTGTCCTTGTTGGGTCATGGGCAGAAATAGGATTCACGGAACCACTCCATGGTGGCTTAGCACAACCGTTGACACTGCTATGATTGTCGCCTGCAGTTGGGTCAAGTTTGTTCTTGAACTTGCAAATACTGTCAGGATTGGGAAGAAGACAAATGACTCCTCTGTGAGCAGGCACAGAAAAAATTCTGATCTTGCATGGCGTACACGTAGGCCACAGGTCATAGGTGCCAAATGCTGAGCTGAGATAACTGACTCCGTTGAGTCTTCGCCACAGACCCCCTTCACCATGACAAAAAGCGTAGACTGACTTTGGTTTGTCCTCAGTCCCAGTTGATAGATGTTTCAACACCAGAAACCCCACGGGTGAGTATGGTGAAGAGACGTAGTAGTCGAAAGTTTAGAAGCAAGAGATCACCACATGGGGATCATGATGCAAGCTTAGATACTCCATGCATTGCTTGCCCCCCCCCCCTCCCAGCAGGCTGTTTCTTCTTCAGACTCTGCTCCAAAGAAGTCAGCCAAGCTTAGATTGCAGCTGTGGAGATCTGTCCTCTGGGTCTGAGTGCTTGGACCATCAGTGATCATGCAAACAGGTGCATCAGGATTGGAAACTTACGGTTTCCCGTCCCGGTATTCCAGAATCTCCACCAACCTGAGTGCTCGGGTTTGAGCACTCGGATCATAAGTCTGGAGTGCCCTGCAAACCCCCAGTGCCTAAGCATACCTCTGAAACTCCCAGGTCTGATAGCTTGGATCAGAGAACAGACTGGAGGGTTTCCGATCAGCCATCTCCTCGACTTTTGCCAACATCCTAGATGTTTGCATCGGCAGAGATCCTTATCTGTCAGTGCTCATTTCATCCTTCTACGCTGACAGACTGGCGATGTGACAGGTCCAGTCTTGGTCGGACCTTCCATTGGCTTTAATCATGTTGTGGCCATTTGAGTGCTTTCAATGCTTCCTGGTGGAACGTCGCAGCATGCACTATATGCATGACAGGATAGTGCTTGAGGAAGGCATGTATGCCTTTGCTGGCATAACAGGCTCCTATTCTTAGGTTCTGATACTCGTTCGTTCGGCCTTCCGGATCCCATCAGAGCAGCCACTGTGTTCCAACTTATGGTGCTCTTCTGGTTTAGATTCGATGCAGGCTTATAGGTAGGTGCGCTTCTTAGTGGGCATTGTAAGGCTTTGGGCCTAGTTGTCTACCCATGAGGCCGACAGCAATAGGGAGTTGTAATGTTGCACCCTTCACATACGCGCTTGTACATTGGCAATGGGTTGTCAACAGGTAACGTTATGTAACTGATACGAGATATTTGGAGTAAAATCAGTATAAGCAAGTACAAGCCCACCCAACCAACCCCGCTTCCTCTTATAGCCGACACCAACTGACCAATCTCCAAAGAGGAAGGATGAGATTCAGAGCATGCGCACTGGGAGTCACCTCCAGTACGTTCCACAGGAACCGAGAGATAGCGCCACGGGTCTGTCAGGCTTTCAGGAAACCAGTGAGTGAACGCAACTGGATTTCATGGGCATTCTGCCCAGACACAGAGGTCTAGGCAAATGGTTGTTGAGAAGTAAGTGTAAGCCTACTTACTAATACTGATATTACTCCAAATATCTCGTATTTGAAAGTAATTTTGTTGTTCCAATTACGCAATCAATTCTGCCATGGTAATTCTCCCAGTCAATATTTATCAGGAATCACTCAAATGCATTTTCATCACTGACAAAATAAAAGGAGCAAATACGTAACCATAGCAACAGCAGCATGCAGAATTTGTAATCCACATATCATCATCATCATGAGACATCAAGCAAAAGGAAGAGCAATGACATTCATACTAGACTAAGTTTTAATACCTACAACCTTTCCCACATTATCCTTTCTACTTTCATTGAAGAGGGCAGGATACTTACAAAAAATCCCTGAAAAAAAAAAAATCACAGCATTTTTCCTTTAATGAGACAGCTTATTATTTTGCACAGCTTTGTGTGTATTTAAAGGCATTCATGGAGTTTTTTTTCTCTGCAGAGCTATACCTGAAATGCTAAGGCATGAGTGAAGAACGTTAATCAACATAAACATGCAACCTTTTTTGTTTTGATCATTGATCATTGTGAATACAGTACCAAAAAAGTGGATGGGTGTGAATGTACATAACACACACTGTATGCACGTACAGAAATACAGAATTTTAAACAAGATTATATTGATTATCATTTTCCCCAAGCATGACATTGACAGGTAACTGCTTCAAGAGGATTGTGCACTAAATATACAGTGCTTAGTGATTCACCAAACAAATAAAGTGAGAAAAATGGTATGAAAGACTGCTACAATGAACATACTCAAGCTTTGAGCACTGTAGTGCTTATAGGGATTCAGCATGATACAGACATACATATGAACAAGACTACAGACTACTATTCTATGTGTGTGTGTGGGGGGGGGGGGGAACAATACACATGTACCAGTCCATGTGATATAATGTTTTTTAATTCATCTTTTTTAAATCCTAGATAGACTTGGGACCTAACATTTTACTTCAGTACTATAAACTGCATATTATATCCGCCCAACTTCACACACCAATCTTGTTTTATCTCGTGCCAATATATTTTCCTGATAGTTCACACCCTACTATTGTTCACTTTAAAAAATGTTTTAAAAATAGACATCAGATTTGCACTATTTAGTGATGTGCTGATGATCCAATATAATTTAAAGTCAGCTGTTTTACCAAAATTTAAGCACTTGAAATGTAAATCTTACTCCCAATAGAATGAAAGTTTACTTTCAAAGTTAACCCTTCAACATTGCACAGTTAAGTTAACTGTTCAACAATGTGGAATTTAAAAGTCTGCTGTGCTGATTGATATTGTTGGTGGTATTTTTTGTGGGTCTGTAATTGATGTGTGCACCAAGGCAGTGATGTTTTGTTCATTCTACCATAATGGATTCTTAGAACAATATGCTACTTGGATTGTGCAGATGTTGCATAATATGCCACAGCTACACAGAAACCTCAGTCTGACAACACTCAAACAACCAACATATTCACTTGATGATACAAATTTCGAACAACCTAAAGTCAGATTCCTTTGCTTTTCATTCATTTACCATTTACCTGACATAATAATACAACTAACACAGGATCCAGCTAGGAACAGACAGTGCCATCATTGTGACAGTTTCACTGTAGGTGGAAGGCCAACATGGATTATTGACTGTACGAGATTTTGTACATTAAGTCTAAATCTGTGCTCATGAAATTTCAGCTGGTTCCCAACACTATTTTATAGTGTCATATTTATCCTAATCAGCTGCCATAAGCACCCCCTGCTTAATTTTGATCAGCTAAAATAGGGCTGAATATCCTATGGTGTTAAGAATACCTAGGTGAGAAGTGGAGTGTTATTTTAGTTTAATTTGACAAGTGCCCATATGGTGCTGACAGGAAGAATGCAGTTTATGTACATCTAATATCAGCAAAGTTCAGACGATTTAAAGCTGAAATCTGTTAAAACAAGAAATTTCAGACAGGTATTTTCCGAAGGTAGTATGAGGCAAAATGATTTTGTCACTTCAAATTTTACCATGATTACTAGAACATTCACTTAATTATCTTGTACTGATCCTCCTCAGCAGAAAGCTGCCTAACTTCTTTCAGACATCTTTTCCTTTTTTTTTTCTTGGGGGTAGGGGTGGGGGGAGATTATTGAAATTGTACTGCAATACATGCATCTTTAGACCTACATGTGATGGGTTTTACGAATAAACTGACATATAGGACACATTTTATCATTAATAATAGTAACAACAACAAGAACGAAAAAAATTGTTCAATGTGGTGTGCACTGCCTTGAATAACAAATTTGCGTGTGGTTTACTCACTGTGCCTTCAGCCTCAAGGACACATCCTCTGACCGCTTGCCTCCTGTGGCAAAAGCCATCCTGCACCTAAAGGAGATCAAGAAAAACAAATTCTGATAAAAAACATTTTCATCAAGGAAGTTAACTGGCAAAGATCCTCCATATACCTTCAGCTGCCAGTGCACAACGTCATAAACATTGTTAATATCGGTATTTTCTGCATAAGTCACACAGCTTCTTGCTCACAACAAAGTGGCAAAGTTTGGAAGCTACAGTGGTTCACATTAAACACAGTCTTCTCTGAAGCTCCAATTAGGGAGATTTACCCTGTTGTTTTAGTTCGCTCCATACCCTTTTTTTCTGATCAATTTCTTTTTATTTTCTTCCCTGTCTTTTTCCCCTTTTTTCTGTCTCAAGTGATGCACTTTTGTCACATTAAAACACTAAACTTGTTGGTAAATCCTAGTTTGAAACAGTTATCTGTTGACTTTATTCTGCAAATATTCCTGCACTGACCAAATAACATGAATTTGGAAACAGCACGTATGCCATAGTACATGGAGATACATTAGACTTTCTTAAATCCATTTTTTATTGACTATCATGTAACAGATATTTGCAAGCAATAAAAAAAAAAAAAAAAAATGATCAACATGAAAAATAAATGACTTCCCAAAATGGTCAGACAGGTGGCAATCTCTGTAGGCTATTTTTATGGCTATGCTCCATGATTTGGAATTGATGCAGTGCATTGTGGGAATTCTGAGAAGGTGCAACTCAGGGAGAATCCCCTGAGCAGACTTCATCACAGACTCTTCATGAAGCTGTCACTGGCATGGTGCAGAGCACTCAATTTTGAAAACAAGGATGTACACAATGTGAGAGTACATGGTTCTAAGTACATGTACCAAGATGTATATTAGAATAAATGAAAATGCACAGCACACTTTACGTTCAAAACTTTTATTATCTGTTTATAAATAACACATTCCATCATAGAAACTTGCAAAATTTTACTGGGAGATAGAATGCTCAAGTGCATTGAGGCCTGACAAAAAGTGCACTATGATGTAATGTTAAATCGCTGCCCTTTGATTTCAAAAGTCACATCATAGTAGTGTGTATGGCTATCATCAGAAACTGCACAGGCATTGCATCCGCAGCACGTTTTGGATCAGAAGCGGTGTTCTGTGTCAAGGGATGTGGTCAAATGCTTCTTTTAAGGCCCGAATCAGTTGTTAGCTGGTCAGGGTATCTTGCTGGAAAGTTGTTTGCCAAATTTGTCTCACAAGTGCTCAATTCAACTCTTGTCTGGAAAATGCTAGCCAGAGCAAAACACTAACATTGCTGGCCTCCAGAAATGCCATGGTCAGACTGGTTGTGTGCAGGTGTGCGTTATCTTGCTGAAACAAGTCAAAGTTTGGGTGCTTCTGAAGAAAGGACAGGAGACGTGACTGAAGATTTACAATTGAGTGGTCAAACTGTTATCCAACACCACCCGGGGAATTATGTGATGCATGGACATGCCAAACCAAACAATGACGTTGGCCCTGCCGCACCAGTTAGTTTGGCACATGCAGTAGCGGGCATACCTATCACCATGTCAGTGTCACACATGTTGCATGATGGTGAGAAGAGGTTAACTGATTTCCCCATAAAGGTCTTCTACCACTCAAATGATTCTGCTGCAGATTTTGCCTCCCTGTCAGACTTCTTATGCAGGGGTTGCATCTTCTGAGCATTTCTCTGGCTGTTTGACTTGCTGTCCAAACTCTGTCTCTCAAATGGAGAACTCATATCTGCTTATCTTGTGCTGCTCTTTCATGCCCTGGACTTGGTCTGTCATATATGGATGGTTTCTTGATGACCAGCAACCAGCCTATTGATGGTGGAATAAGCACAACCTATATCATCCGTAAGGAGTGGTAGCGATCATCACTTGTTAAGCGTGGCATCATGCCATATGGAAGCATTATTTTTGCCTTGTTCTCACAATATATATCTTGTGAAGGGAAGGTACACGTACTCTTAAAATCCCCCTACAGATAAAACCCAATGACATGTGGGCATTCTTGCATGAAATCAGGCAATATATGGTGCGTGGAAGAAAGAAAAAAAAGATACCTGGAAGAAAAAAAATAATTGTACACTGTCATTGACTATAAATACATTTGTAGTCATAAGTTTGAGGGGGAAAAAAAGTTAAGCTGACATTCTATTTGAAATTAATTTTGACATGACACAGATCCATATAAAACTCTTCCAAGTTTCTGTTTTATTAATATTAAATTAAAAGCTCTGAGAAAGCATACTTATGGGCACCATTCCAAGCCAGGCTGTTTCAAAATGTGAACCTGGCCTCAGTTATGTCACCTGCTCAGTTTTAATTACAGTTCAAATCACAATGCACTTGCTTTTTACAGCACCAATCTGATTTACAATATAAGTTTGACAAGGGCCTGGGCCAGGGGTGAACGTGCCTGTTTGGCCACGGCATGGAGGAAATTGCTTCATGCCCATGCCATGGTTTGGCTTTATCTTTTTATTAATTTAACGTGCCCAACTCCAGCAATGTCAATGACATACAATTACAACCAAGTTTAAAAAGCGTAACTATCCTAACATCTTTTTAATTTTATGCAATTTGTCTATTTTGGAAAAGCGGTTATGAATCTTTTGTTTCTTGTTCTGACTGTTACACCTGCCGCCGTTGTCAAGTTTATCAACTCGCATCTGTAGAGGGTCAGGAAGGGACATGGTGAGCGTCCCCGTGTCTTTGACAACGCATGTAAACAACCACCAAACTTCCAAATCAACACTCTGTTTACAGCCTACTTACCTGCACGTCTGATAATTCTGTGGTTTTAAATAAACACTGGACAGCTGTACAGCTCTCTCTTTTGCTAGAAACACATCGTTTTTACGATTATGAGCATACAGCACATTAAATTCACCCGTTTACCGGCGTGTATCTTCACTGATTGCTCTGAGCAAATATTTCAACATGGCGGTATGTAGTCACACGAGACAATTCGAGATCAGTATGATCTTCTCTGCTTGGAGGTAAGAAAGAGTGAAAATAAGCGCTACATTATCGCTCAGATCAGCCACTCCCCAGTTCAAAACTTCAGATTTGCCAAAATCAAGGTTTACTTTACACATTTGACAGCTATTTTGGTGATTTATTTGCTTCTAAAAATAAGAAGAATATCTTGGTCTTTGTGTGAGGGATGTCATCAGGCTATCAAGTTGTTTGCCTCAAGGAAGGCTATTCTTTTACCAATGATGCAGGTAACTATGTATGTCTATGTCTGAGACTGAGACTGTCCATCACATGCTTTCACTTTCAGAAAAAGTGTTGTCGCTTGTCAGACCGTAGCTTTATTGTTTTAACCGTAGGTTGTGACCATTAGACGGTGGGCCTGTAGTGACTGGTGACAAACATTTCACATAGCCGTGAATATTTTTACGTGTGCATGTATACACACTAGCCTATAGTCTTTACTCGAGTGTTGTGAATGCCTGGTTCATAGGACCTAAGGCTAACCCCAGGGATGAAACCACCATTATATTTACTGTATAATCTCATATTATTAGCATAAAGGCGTATAACTTTTGTTGCGTCACTTTTTAAAATAAAGTATGCAGTTGGTGTTGTGCAGACACCTTTCATTGAAAACATTCAAAATAAAAAAGGCGAGTCTATAGATAGAATCAAAAGTTATGCCAGTGTTTACCTGTCATAGCCAGGAAACACGTGCTCCGAGCATGGCTTGCCAGCATTACGTCACTGCGTATGAATATGTGATTTGCCCTCTGTTTATAAAACTCATCATGGAAAAAATATCTGTCAAACCATACAACACAAACAGGCTGATAAGCTCATGTAATAGTCTAGCTGAAACAGTGGGTTAATTACAGGTAAATGCCCCCCAAAGGTGTCAGCACACGACAACCAAGAGCTATTTAGTGCGGTAACCTGCACCTGATTGGCCGCAATGGTGTATTCATACCCCCAGGTAGCATGGTCCGAGCAAGGAGTTGCCATCGATGGCATCTCCCTGGTCAGAGCAAGGAGGCTACATAAGCAGCCACCATGGGCAGAGGAATAAGCCACGAATGTCTGGCACCATAGACAATAGGCGTAATAAATTCCCTACAATGTAGTGACCTGGCTGGTGAGGACAAGGCAAGGTGTGTATTAGAGAACAGATCATGGAATAGAACAGACATATCCTAGCCTAGGAGGGATTCCTAGTTAGTACATGTATTTATCTATGATCAGCACTATAAATATGGCATAATATTACGTTACAGAGATGAATGCATGCCAAGATGAATTTTGAGCTTCAAGTGCATGGACCATGCTTACCGATACAATACAAATTTTATTGCATCATTCAATACATATGAACATGGCAATCATACACAAATAATACATAAAATACACAATGACAGTATAAAAATAAATAAATCAAATTAGATAACTAACTAAATTACTAACTAGGCAAATTTACATATGCATGTGACCATGCGGGACAAGGGTGTGACCAGACTGACCATTGTGCAGGCCATACCAGAGTCCAGACATTTAGGTTTGAACCTGCAGAATACATTGTACAAGTTGAACTTGAAGGTCGGTGGTGTGACTTGAGGCCGGAAGCATTCTTCAGGTCATGTTTCTGATGAAATCAAATTGTGATTACTGTAAAGGGACAAATTTTTCCAGGTAGTATCAGTCGGGAAAACAAAAACTGGGAAGTTTCTGTGGTGAATTGGCTGCTGTTACAATAATGTAAAACAGCCTTGCCTGATCACCTGGCAAAACCCAATGAAAGAAGTGGAGGGATAAGCATGAAGATAGTAGAAGAAATGGCTCATAGTTGACTGGATGATATTGCACATACCATCTGGCAGACCTTTTACAATATGCAGTACAACAAACATCTGCTTCCTGAAATACCAGACATCTTCATGTCATCAGGATACTCTTTGTTGGAATACATGGTGACCTGGTGGTAAAACAGAAATTTAAGCATTTTATATTACAGTTAATATGTGTAACAGTACAAAGTGCAGCAGTGCTAAAAGAAAACATGGAGATTTAAATTGATATTTTCCTGAGCGACAGAGTGGCTGTTGATATTTGGAAAATCAAGACCTACAAGAGAAGCAGTATATCTTCAAGAATGTAAAACTACAATCCAACTGCACATATTATTTGTGAATATATTAATATCCACAAGATTCCTGGAACTGTATTCATGTATACCTAGTGTGTACATTTTATATGAACGGGGGAGAAGTACAGGTAGTTCCAGATTTTAAATGTTTGTACAGTCCACAAGAATATTGACGTTAAAGGTACCTTTAATCTTCATGAATACTTTCAACTGATTTCAGCAAGCAGTCCTGAAATGGAAAATGGCAGTTTTATGAGCACGTGGAAGATTGTTACTTTTACTAATAAGCAAAATGTAACACTTGTTGAACTGTGCCATATCAACTTGACTGCTTGGTGGAAATTAAACTCAGCAGAACGTGCACATATACATGTATTAGTTTTTGCTGTGCTGATGCTATATGTCAGAGTGGCTACCATTTTGATATTGGACCTTTCATGAATAGCTTAAGTCAGGATCAAGGATGGAGATCATCATTTTATGCATATGTGTATACATGATGACAATTTAAAAGACTATGTGGCAGAGTGACAATATATTTTGCAAAATAAGTGAAGCATCTATTAATACAACATCAGGTATTTTCATGCGCAAATTATCTGATCATCAGCCATACTTTACTTGTTTGGAAACAGATCTGCATAAAGATAAAAATCCTAAATTTGTGAAATGTTATCCAAAAACTATTGAATCAGTTGAAAATATAAAATTGCATTTGCAAAATGCTAATATTATGGAAAAACTAAATCTTGATATAAACAGTAATCCAAATAATAACTATAACTTATTGAGTGAAGAAATTAAAGATGCACTTGAAAAATACATGCCATTGAAGCTTGTAAAATTTGATAAGTATAAACACAAAAACAATGCATGGATCACACAAGGTATACTTAATTCAATAAAATTTAGAGACAACCTCTATAAGTGTTTGAGAAAAACAAATCCTAATAGTGTTGAATATAATAATTTAAAAGTAAATCTATCCACCTATAATAAGATCCTTAAGAAAAATATAAGACTAGCAAAGAAAAGATATTATGACTTTATTTTTAACAAACATAAAAATGATATGAAAAAAACATGGTCAACTATCAATAATATACTTAATAAAAATAAATCAAAGAAATCTTTCCCTGAAATATTCAATTTAAATGGAACACCTATTAATAATAAAAATATAATTGCAAATAAATTTAATGAATTTTTCATAAATATTGGACCTGGTTTGGCCAAAAATATCAACAAACCTGAGGACATTAGTTTTGATAAATACTTGAACAATATTGAAAATGATAATTTTGAATTCCAGGAAGTTACAAGTGAATATGTGAACAAAGTAATAAATAGTTTGAAAGTCAAAACTAGTTTTGGATATGATCAAATGTCTATGAAACTTTTTAAACAAATTAGCTCTGTCTTGATTCAACCTATCACTAAAATTATAAATCAAAGTTTAAAAAACGGTATTTTTCCAGACAAACTTAAAATAGCTAGAGTAATTCCCTTATATAAAAAAGATGATGATGGATTATTTACAAACTATCGTCCTATTTCTTTACTTCCTGTTATATCAAAAATCTTTGAAAAAATAATATTCAATCAAATTGTTGAATACTTTGATCAATTTGATTTATTTCATAAAGGGCAATATGGGTTTAGAAAAGGACACTCAACGGAATTTGCCGCTATAGAACTTGTAAATGACTTTATAAGCAAACTTGATAATGATGAAGTACCTCTATGTATTTTTCTTGATCTTTCGAAGGCGTTTGATACTCTAAATCATAAAATCTTGTTACAAAAATTAAATCATTATGGAATCCGAGGTCCAGCCTTAAAATGGTTCGAGAGTTATTTGAATAATAGGAAACAGTATGTGGATCTTGATGGTGTTAACTCAGAACTGTTAGAAATCAAAACTGGAGTACCTCAGGGCTCTATTTTGGGGCCGCTACTGTTCATTATTTATATAAATGATATATCAAATGCCAGTGATTTATTTAATTTTATACTGTATGCAGATGATACTACCTTATCAACTACACTAAATGTCAACTCATCTATAGATGGTGTGACAGAAACTATTAACAGAGAACTTAAAAAAATTTGTGTTTGGCTTCAAGTTAATGAATTATCATTAAATGTTGATAAATCAAAATTTATGATCTTTCATCATTCAAATAAAAAAGTTAATAAACCACACTTAAAAATGAATAATATCCCAATAATCCAAGTCTCATTTTTTAACTTTCTAGGGCTTACAATTGATGATAAATTGTCATGGAAGGAGCATGTTACCAAAATTTCAAGTAAAATATCAAGAGTTATTGCAATTCTAAATAAACTTAAACATCAACTTCCGCTGAAAGTTAAAATAACTATGTATAACTCATTAATACTTCCACATATAAATTTTGGAATACTTCTATGGGGATTTAAACTTTCAAAAATTGAAAAACTTCAGAAAAAAGCAGTACGCTGTATAAATTGTAGTAAATACAATGCCCATTCAGAACCAATTTTGAAAGCTCTCAAACTTTTAAAAATTCAAGACATTTTTACATCAGCTAAATTAAAATTCTATTATAAATTTATCCATAATGATCTACCCGTAAGATTACTCTCTTTTCAATTCATCCCAATAAATGAAATAAACAACTATAACAACAGACATTATGATAACCTTTTTATTAATAGAGTCAATAAAATATTTGCAAAACAGAGTTTAAACTATGATATTCCAGTCACAGTGAATCATACAGATAAGAATGTTATAAGGAAAATACATACTCATAGTTTACAAGGGTTTTCCTTGTATATCAAAAATACTTTTTTGAATAATTATGAACAGAGTTGTAATAAATACAACTGCTATGTTTGTCAAAATAATTAACAATTATATTTTCCCACCCATGTTTGTGTGTGTAAACTGTATTATATCTTGAAGTTTATTTCGACATTTATTGTTAAAGTAACTGCCATCTATATTGTTTCAAATGTTTAAGACTTAAAGGTGGCTCCTATGAGAGCGACATGTATTTGTCTTAATAGGAGTCCCCCTAGCCACATCAATTTTTTATCATTATGTACATATTTCTCAATATTGAAATCGTCATTGTATTGATTGGCTAAAATAAATGAGTTTTGAGTTTGAGTTTGAGTTTGAAAGAGTGGCTACTATTTTGATATTGGACCCTTCATGAATAGCTTAAGTCAGGATCAAGGATGGAGATCATCTTTTTATGTATATGTGTATACATGAAGACAATTTAAAAGACTCCGACCATTGCTGCTCTATGATCAACAATAATACAAAGTCATGTGGATCAGCACATCAATACACAGCAAATTGTTATAAAATGGCGAAGAGTGTTGTGATTGCCTGGTCTTTAGTTCACATGGTCAGAGGGATAAGCCATGAATGCCTAATTCCACACAATGTAGTGACCTGGCTGGTTGAGGACAAGGCAAGGTGCACGTTAGAGAACAGATCATGGAATAGAACAGACGTATCCTTGGAGGGATTCCTATTATTTATCTATGATCCGCACTATAATATTACATCACTGAGGATGGATCTTGGTGGTAACTTGTAGCATGATAAATACAGTGCCAGCACAACATATATATATGGCACGTGGTGTAAAATTTGGATGAGAAGTGATGATCCAAAGTGATGTATATATATGAAGGACTGGACTTTTTTAAAAAAATTACATCAGTTTGACAGGTTGATACATGTTGTTAATAGTCAGTTGCCTTTATTTTGTTTGATGCTATACAATACTGATTTTGATACAGTCGGTTTGTGTACAATGAAGCTGTGTCATTATATGTATGCATTTATCAGATATCCTCTTAGTGAGTTAGCCTCATCTTGGAGGCAGCAACTGATTTCTCCATGGACTCATATATACAGTAAAACCTTATTGTAATGACAATAAGAAGACTAGGCAAGGCTGAAGACAGTCTGTGAAGCCTAGGTGAAGACTTTAGGTTAGTTTGACCGGTTTCGTTCTGTCTGAACTTTTCAGAGACTGGACAAAGACTGCAGCATTTATTTTTTACCTTGAATTTTGTGTGTCGACGTTATCCATTGTTTGTATGTGGGGGGACGTAAAACCATTGTGTTTTACATTGGAAAAGCCAACTGTTGAACTGGTCAGTTTGTTTAATGCCAGTCCATGTGCTATGGTGTGCACAGTGTATATATTCACTAACACTCTGTTGTCAAGGAGACGTGATGTCTCTTTGCTAGTGTCCCCAGTGGGTGTAGATTTTCCTATGGGGGGATATATGTCTAGTGTATTAAGCATGTGACTTGAGTGTTTGGGGGTCAAGGTAAAATTTGTTGGTGGTGCATGAGTATTCATGGAGCTGGCTGGAAAAAAACTATTCCATTTGAGTAAAATGAATTAGCAATCTTTTGGCCACAGAAACTTGATCTGTTCTGTTTAAAGCTTGTCCTTATTATAATGACACTCAGATATCTGACATATTCATTTAAATGACACACGTTTTGAATGACAAAGGTTAATTTTCTTTGTTGTTTGATTCATTTATCTGACACATTTCTGAGGGAACGGATGGTGTCATTATAACAAGTTTTCACTGCAGTAGGGTTGGCATTTGCAGATGTTCTATTCTTTCTTCATATGACAAGTTCTTCAAACTTGGCACTTGATATGTTTGGTTGAAAGTTAACTTGGGGGTTAAATCCTGTCTGTTTAGGGTGGCTGGCAGTGGAAGACCAGGACTTGCGTCAAAGCAAAATACATTGTAGTCTGTGCCCAATGAAAAAGAGCGTGGACATTTGACTCCCATCCTCATCTTAAACACAAATATAAAAAAAAGTCACAGTTTGTGTGGCATTTTCTAGTTTTCTCAATGAATTTCTTTTCAGGTGAAATGAAAGCGGATGGATCCATAACATTGCTGAAAGGAAAACATAATATAATGGTTGACACTGGAGGGCCATGGGATAAGCAGCTTATACTGAAAGGTGAGCTAGTTAAGTCCAGATCAAGAATCAAGAGTCATAAAGTTGGCCCTCGTATGTTTGATGAAATAATGAATTTGAGTTAAAAGTGCAAATTTATTAGCGTTGCACATTCATACATCGTGTAATCATTCATTCAAATTTCACATGCCTAATCTGATGTCAATGTATGTGGGCTTTCCTGGAAGGCCTGCTGCCATGGCTCACGGATGAAGACAACCACCAGCTCTGCATGCATGGGAAAGAGTCAAAGTACATAATTGTATCTATATACCATACTGAGCAGTGCACAATTTACATGAAATACTACGTGTAATCTGGAATTACACAATTGCTCCCACTAATTTCTGTATAGAATTGAAATAAACATGTGAACTGTTGCACGTGTATTACATGAAGGAAAGTCTAAAGTGTTCTGTCATGAAGCTGCAAATTTGACATTCGTTTGCATTAATTTCAATGCATACTCACTTTGGTTATTAATTTTTATTTCATTTTGTTTTTGCTGCCACTTATTTGGCAAATGCTAATAGCCTAAGTATTGAGTTTTGCAGCATTTAAATTGTTTTTGCTTGGATATTTTTTAGAACTGGAAAAAAATGGATTGGTACCAGAGAACATTGGTTATGTCGTGTGTTCCCACGGCCATTCTGATCATGTAGGGAACTTGAATCTCTTTGGAAGTGCCATGGTTATTGTGTCTCATGATATCTGCAAAGGAGATACATACTTTTCCCATGACTTTGAGAAGGTAATGTACAATAGATTGAGAAAACTCAAAATTAACTTCTAGAGACTTTTCTTACAAAGCACCAAGCATAATTACAGAAACAGTGTTTCTTTTATCACTCGAAAGTGGATCTTTTAAGCCATCTGAATAAGCAAAGATATGCAAATTTTTGTCCAATGTGAAACAGAACATCAGTGATTTAATAGAATGTTAAATATTTGCAGTTTGTTGTAAAAACTGGATACAAGTTTTAAAACTTATATGCATGTGTAATTGTCATACAATATTACTGTTGTGAAAACGTGAAAGTTAATGTTGTGAGTTCTGGGGTGGTACTAGCCATGTTAGTCATGGGCTATTTAAAGTGGGATTTTGCTACAGATACATGTATTTAACAACTTATAGCTAAAATGGCTGAACAAATTTTACATTTCTTTAATTTCAATGAACTAATTAAACTTCATTATTGATACTGATTTTAATATTTAGAAATGGTTTGTCCAAAGAAAAGCGAGATTTGCTTATACATTTGAATGACACCAGATAAACAAATTCCTGTAACCAGCCCAGGAGTTGGATATGTTCATAATATTAATAAAGAGACCCCAGGAGTATTTTTCTTTGCTGTAAATGCAGATGTCTGATTATTTCCAGGGTTTACCGTATATTATAGATGACAGTGTAGAGGTCTTTAGTACTCCAGGACATACTAGCAATGATGTTAGTGTGCTTGTCAAAAATGTGCAAGGGTTTGGAACAGTGGTGGTTGCAGGTGAGAATCATCCCAACATTTTTTTCCCAATATTGTCATGTCAATACATGATAGCTGAGATTAAAACTGAGAGAAAAAGAAGATTATATTATGATTATGATAAGCAAATATTCTTGGTGTACCTGGACAGTGTTTAGTAAATGTATTTATCCTGCAGCTAAGTCTATTTTAGTGCAATAATAGGGCACTTTATATTGCATATAGAGACAGAATAACAGTATTTCAAAAAGCATGCACTGATATGATATCCATGCATAGTTATGTGAATGCACTGCTACACAATTTGTGCATGCTTTTTAGCTCTGCTGACCAAAGGTCGCAGAGCTTATGCGACCGCTCTTGTCTGTCTGTCCGTCCGTATAATTGTATCATACTAGAGACATCTGTCTGTAGAACTTCAATTGTACAGTGAGGGTCTTGTAGAAGTCTGCTCCTTGCATTTGATACTCTATAACAGTGATAGAATCACTTAACTTATTAGTTACATAATGTTCCAGATTCATAGATATAACAAAAATGATATAGTCCTACTTTCTACTTTTGCTATAAACTCAGCTGACAAACTAGTCAGAAGAACCAAAAAAGTGATAGGCCTACCAATTCTCTTTTTACTTTTGGCAGAAGTGATAAAATTTGGATTTTGAGTGGTTGGGCCTATACACATTGGAAACACTATAGTCTGTATTTAATGAAGCATATTTCAAAGGTTGAGAGGACCGCTTTAAAACCACTAGTTGCCTTTTGTGGGTGACTGCCTGTGTCAAGTCAGAAGTGAAATTTGTTTCTTCACTTTGGTATTGGAAGATGAATGTTGATGCTTTGGTAACTCTGGAATGTTTGCTGTTATTGTTGGGTTTGATATTTATGAATCTGGGCCATGTTTGTGTACATGTATAAGTGTGTCATACTAGAGACATCCGTCTGTAAACTTTTGCTCGTTAGTGTGATACCGTCCACAGTTTTCAAGTTAGCCCAATATAACTTTCAGGACTTATATGGTGTATGAAAATCTAGGCAGAATTTGATATTGGTGGTGCCACCTACATTATTATGTAATATAGGAGTCAAAATATGAAAATCTTGTGAACACTCCAGCATCTTTAATTTTTGGGGGTCTTTACCAAATTTGGTGGGATTGTGGGGGAGGTCAAAGTCTAAGTTGCTAATGATACTAGTGGCGCCACCTATAATGTGACAGAAATTATAAGCCAAAGTGTTTTTTAAGATGTATTATTTCCATATTTGGAAAAGTAATTGGATTAGACTTGCCAAGTTGATATGATATATAGAACATGGCCAAAGGTAGAATGTTATATAATATCAGTGACCATGACAAATTTTTGTGAGGTCACCATGCCTCTAAAGTTGAAATGGTGATTTTGTTATGGCTGGGTGTAGCTTGAACATCAATGGCAAAGAAAATTGAGCCTCCAGATCAAAATTGGCAATTTGCACTTGATAACAGAATACAGAAAATTGTACTGGGTGACCTGCTTTTTTGGTCACTGTGACCCAGTAATTATGGAGTTTGGTGCTTGTCCAAGTTTATTGATTTTCCTCAATAACTCGAAAAGTTCTTACCCGATTTGAACAAACAGACTACATATGTAAAGCTGGCTGTTGGGTGCATATTTTGAACGATAACAGTTTTGTAATTCAAGTTGAAGGTCAAGGTCTAATGGCAAGTTTGAATATTGGGGTCATCTTGTGAATGCTCTGCACCCCACAATTCTTGAGATAGGACCATGTAACGATTAGTAGTTATAAAGTGTATAAAAATCTTTGTCGACGTTAATGTTGGTGGCGCCACCTATAGTATTATGTAATATACAAGTCAAAATGTGCAAATATTGTGACCATAGTATACTGGAGTGCCCAATTGTCGGACAGCTAAGCGCAAGTTTGCGTTCATTGCCAGGCTGAAAATTAAATTACATTTACTGATGTTGTTTGGCACTGCCGCTGAAAAAAAACAAACACTGTGGGTTGTTGGCGCATGTTCCTTGTCAAGTCACACTCTTTGGATTGCGAACACGCACACATTTTACAAGAGATGATCGAGAAAACCCTGCCACGAGCAGAAAGTTAGGTGTGCCCAAATGTCGGACATGGGAAGGTATTCAGCTCCACGTTATTTTTGTTCACCATCTAACTGGAAATTCAACTCCAGTCCTTCAGGGAAGAACCTCTATATTTTAATACACATAATAGATTGAAAACTTTATTTTGCAAACTGCGTTGCACAGGTGTTGATTAACACTTGCCGACTATAATGGATATTTTCTATCTAAAAGCTGACATTGTGACTGAAAATATGCAAATTTAAATAATGGTCAAGTTGTCATCGATCCCACATCAGTCTCTCGGTTCTTATTAAATTAATATTTTTTTTTACACATATTGTCAATGAATGGCAAAAGTATCAACGATGTCCAACAATTGGTAATGGCAGGGTGTAGCTTGGACATCAATGGCAATGTCAGGACAGCACCAGGCCTATGGGCCTCTTGTTTTTTTATTACATAATGTAGGTGACCTTGATCTTCTGTCCCAAGGTCACTGAGGACATATAGTTAAGGACTCACTAATTGTTATCTTGGCACATGCAACAATATCCATCACAGGAATTGCACAAATATACTATGATTACATGTGGAGCAACGTGCGATCTGGTGGACAAACAAGACATTAAAATCACATAAGCTTTACATGGTCAGAAGCCACTTGAGGACTGGCAGCTTTGAAAGGAATAGGTGCAGTATAACAATAGTGCCAGCAGAGCATTTGGCCCACGGGCCTCTTTTTGTGCTTTCTCCATTTGTCGCTAGGGGGCAAAGTGGGCAAAATGTCGTCTGTCAACGAGTATGTGGGCACGGCCTCCACTACAGAATTTTTTTTTAAAAATCAGCAATGGACACTATGGTTTGGAATTTGAGGAGTCTCTTTGTTGTCCAATAGTGGAAGCACTATACGATAAAAAAATTATTATATGGTTTTCTTTGTTTTATGGGTTTTACCAACTTGTATGATATCATGATACTCGTTGGTAAAGCCCATAAACAAAGAAAACCATATGATAATTTATGTGTCATAAGTCATAGTCACAAGTATGTGTGACTCCCATATGTTCAAAAAGAAATGAATACAGAACAGAAAAAAGGTTATTGCAATGAATTTTCTTAGGGACAATTTAATTCACTGTTTTCCAGAAATATTTGCACGTTTTAAATTTTGCATAAATGTATTTTTACTGAAATTAAAAATTTTTGCACATTTAGAAGCAGTGTGAAATAAAAAAATGGATGTGGAATTTCTGTTGGAAGCATACAGACGGGAATTGCAAGAAATGCTTGATCTTACTGAACCTGGCATGTTACGCACTAGAAAAATCACTGGTCCACAACCGAAACATCGCTTTCATATGTTCCCAATGTAATCATACCATACACGCAATCACAGTGTGACCAGTTGGCATTTTCTGCACGATCCAAGAACATTGTGCATCTTTGATGTTTTCGCCACACATCAATCACAGGTGCAGCAAGACAAACAGGATAATGAAAACATAGGCCACTTGTGTATACCAGCTTCATACACTGACTACTGCTAACCATTGGACTGTCCAATCCAATGGTAAATTTAATGTCCAGATTAATTTTTGTGCATTTTCATTTCACACATCAAACACTAGTATGAAATAAAGTTGAAGGTGAAAATTTCTAGGACTGCAGTACATGTATTCCTCATTTCCACAAGAATATACACACACAGAAGACATAGAGGAGAGTGACAAACAAAACTCACTACTGCATAGAAATTGTTAAAATGTTGATCAACATCTGTCAACATTAATGATGTTTTGTTTAATTTTGGGAGGAGGAAGAATAGAGTGTTTAGAGTACACATATGAAAATTTAAATAACCTGTCAGTATAAAATGGGTGAGAGGTACTTTCATGATATGTGGTTGAGCTTTTTTATTTTCCATAAATCAAGATTTGCCATTGTTTTATTTTCTGTTAATGTTGAATCTGTCAAATTATTTCCCATGAATTATGATGGTAATAAAATGTGTTTTGCATGAAATATGAAAGGGACAAATTATTTTGAGATAAGACACCCCCCAGTACCCCCTCTATACTACCTGTTGCATGATATACGTCCATTTGTTACTACAAAATGACTTATTTTCTCACCACCAGGGGACCTGTTTGAGTGTGAAGCAGATCTCCAGGATGATAGCAAATGGAAAGAAGTCAGTGGAAATCCAGAAGTTCAAGTCATACACAGACAAAAAGTTTTGCAACTTGCAGATTATATAGTTCCTGGACATGGAAAGATGTTTAAGGTACCAGAAGACATTAAACAGAAAAGTACATAGGACATATGATACACATGAAGAGATTTCAGGTACCACTTGAAAAGTGCGACCTATGGACAGCAGAGCCAAAAAAAGAATCTAAATGAAGAGCACTGTGAAACAGGCACATATATATTCACCATGCCATAATACATTTGACATCTCTACCAAATCAGCAGTTTTAGTTACGTTATTTATTTTTTTTTTCATATTGTCGCTTCGATGTATCCTGCAGATTAAAGCTTAATGGATGGATGGATTGATAGATTAATAAAAACAAGGCCTACTGCTTTATGGTGAAGCTTATTTTGAATGATCAAGATACATTCGTTTTGTTTTGCACTTACAGTGTTGACAATGATTGGTGTGTGTGGTTTTTGCATTGAGCAGTTTTTTTAAAGATACTGGGAATGTGTTGCAATTCCTACAATTTGAGCTAAACATGATCAAAATCAGGTGAAAAGTGACCGAGTTAAGACTAGATGAAAATTTCAGAGGGGCAAGCGACCTTGACTTTTGACTTTTAAATGTCACATTTAAATTATAAAAATGTGCATGTTACAACAGCCACTTTTTAAGCCCAGTATGATTAAAAATAGAATGAAAATGACCAAGTTAGGTGGAGTTGAACATTTTAGAGGGCCAAATAACCTTGACCTTTTGAGGTCACACGTACATAACAAAAATTTTTAGTGTCACAATACCTGTAATTTGAGCCCAACATGAACAAATCCCTTGAAAATTGACCAAGTTACAGCTAGATGAAAAATTCAGCAGGGCAAATGACTTTCACCAAGAGGATATATAGGAGTTACAAAATGTGCAGTGTTACAATGCCTATTATTTGAGGCCAACATGATTAAAAATGAATAAAAATTGATCAAGTTTAATTTTTATATGGCCAAATCATTATCTTTGACTTTTAGAGGTCACATATAAATTACAAAGTTGTGCAGCATTACAATTTGCATATATTTGATTCGAACATGAACGAAATTGGATAAAAATTGCATGAGTTCTGGCTAGATGAAGGTTTCAGACGGTCGAATGACCATGACCTTTGAAGGTCACATGCTAATTACAGATATGTATATTAGTGCATTCCCAACATTTTGAGCCCAACACAAAATCAGATGAAAATTAACCGAGTTATAGCTAGTTGAAAATCTTAAGACAGCCAGATGACCTTGACCTTTAGAGGTCAAATTTTATGTTCTAAAAATGAAAAATTCCTATATTTTGAGCCCAACATGATAAAAATCGGACACAAATTGACCGATTTATGGCATATTGGAGATATTCAAATAACCTTGACCCTTAACCTTTCAAAGTCATATGTAAATGTGCATAGTTGGACCTTGAGTTGAGCTATCAAATGAACTTAACATAATCCAAATCCATTAGTAACTTTTCTAGTTATAGTCTGCAATGTGCAGTCCATAAGCAGGTCCGAACACCTGCAAAATTAGGTCACTATCACAGACTGAATACACAGGATAACCTTTTAGTTGTATTAGAGGGGGTACAAAGATTGTCCAGTATTGTTCAAATAGTTCATTGACAACTCTGAGTTATGACCTTCTTAAAATTGACAAAAAAATAAAAGCAGAAAAGTCATGATCTTGAGGAAAAATAAAGAGGTGACGATGGCAAATCAAATATCAGGTGCAAAACTTCAACTGGTACACTGGTGTAATCCTCCTTTAATTCAATTGGCAGGTCCGGCCATCTCCCCCGATTTCATGTTTATAAATTTGTTTGAAAAAAGTGTTATTTTTTTCAAACAGCAATATTGACTTATTTTTTCTTGATCTATATAGTTATATTCAGATTTTTGTGCAGTCAGATTGCCACTATCCATAGAGCCCACGTTCCCTAGAAATTTCTCATTACAAGTTATTTGAAAAAAAACCCACATTTTTTTTCAAGGTACGTCCCAATCTAAAAAGGTAGGTCAAACTTCAGCCACTGTGGTGAAAGAGTGGGCTTTGTGGTTTCTGAGAGAGAGAGAGAGAGAGAGAGAGAGAGAGAGAGAGAGAGAGAGAGAGAGAGAGAGAGAGAGAGAGAGAGAGAGAGAGAGAGAGAGAGAGAGAGAGAGAGAGAGAGAGAGAGAGAGAGAGAGAGAGAGAGAGAGAGAGAGAGAGAGAGAGAGAGAGAGAGAGAGAGAGAGAGAGAGAGAGAGAGAGCTATGCAGTGTGTTTTGCACGCCCAGTTTCCTAAATGCACATCATGATATGATCACAAAAATAATGCAATCAAGAGGAGCACGTGTGCATGGACACCCCATTTTCAAGAAATGACATGTTTCCAACATCAACTTTCATATCCCCTTCAAAGCAGCCCTGTCTGGGCTTTGTTGGACCTGTGCCAACATCAGAAATTTTGCAACCTTGGGACTCATGACTGGTAATATGACCAGCTGTATTATGCAACATCCTGTTGTAAATATTACCCTCGATGCTACTTGATTCAACTAAATGTAGTTTCAACTTTCTCAACCCAGTTTGTATGTACTTTTGCCCCAGTAAATCTAGAAAGGATTTGACACAGCTTCAGTAAAAACTGCTTTTCATGAACCTCCTTCCAGAAGATGAAACAGTTTCCCCTAATTTGTTTCAGTTTGGTAAGAAATAAAAGGAAAGTTCTCTCAAACCAGGTTCATTTCCATCACAGATTTTGCAAATCATATGTACCCCAAGACATTATTGTTGTCAAAATACTGAAGGCAGGGATCCGTCATTGAAAAAATATACAGTGAGCTTGACCTTAAACTGTCAAAAAGAAGCATTTTTTATATTGTTTTGTGAATATCATTCAATATTACTTTCACTTGGACACAATATTCTTTAAGTTTTGACACTAGAAAGAATCTGTTTGCATCTCATAATGTGCCCACCAACAAGTATCATCTGCAATGCCTGATCCATGTGGGCGATTTACCAAATGTAGGAATCCAAAACAAACGCTCCTTACAAAATGACCATCCTGTTGGTACATAAATATACTTCAAGAAAATGTTATTGCCTGGCAATTTCAGAGGGCAATCATTCTTAACAATTCAAGAAACAACACAACCTAATAAAATAGTACTATTTTCCATCTGCAAAGGTCATCTGATTCAGGACAGATTACCATGCTGTGAAGAGGCTCCGATCTGCTGAAAGTGTCCCCTACAATGTAATACATTGAAATGGTGAAGCGGATCAGCTTCACCAAAAATCATATCCTCTAACTGCAGGAAAGTAACCATAAATAACGTCACAATGAGGGGATAACCTATCATTAGTACTATACATGTATTTAGAAGGCCATAATTTCTCCCTCATCAGATGGGCTTGTACGTACTTCACAACTGCAACAAAGGTCATTAGTTCTCTGTTTATTTGCCGTTTGTATTCAGTGCCTGTGGTGCATCTATATTACACATACATTTCTTATGGCAGTTTGGGACCAAACCAGAGTGATGGACTTTCCAAGGTTAATGGCGTGTAGATAGGAAATTTAATGTTAAACTAGAACAGGCTGATTTTCCAACAGAAAATCAAATGTCTCCCCGTGCGCCCTTACTATTGTCACCCTTATTTTCAATAATAAGCATACCGATTCCAATGATCTACAGATATGGTAAAGGTACACTCTTTATTGACATTTCAAAATGTTGATTTTTGACGAAATGCCCATGTGACCTTGAAAAATAGGTCAAGGTCATACATCTGCAGTTACATGCAAGGTCTTGCAAAAATCTTACATGGAAACATAATCACACAAAATATCAACCTCTTTAAGTCAAATCTTTCTCGACTGAATCTGCAAAGATTTTTAAAAGTGGCCATGTGACCTTGAAAATAGGTCAAGGTCAAGGTCACCCATCTACAATCCCAACCTAGTTCATAATTTGGTACATAATCATGCAAAATTTCAACCTCTTAAGTCAAATCCTTGCGGAGTTATTGCGTCCGCGTCAATTTTACACAACATGCCCATGTGACCTTGAAAATAGGTCAAGGTCACCCATCTGCAATCCCAAGCAAGGTTTTATATAGGAACATCTTCACAAAAAATTTCCACTTCCCAAGTCAAATCTTTCTCGAGTTATCGCATCCGCAACGCAAAGGAGGAGGAGGAGGAGGAGGAGGAGGAGGAGGAGGAGGAGGAGGAAGAGGAAGAGGAAGAAGAAGAAGAAGAAGAAGAAGAAGAAGAAGAAGAAGAAGAAGAAGAAGAAGAAGAAGAAACAACATGTCCCCCTGTTGCACGGGGAGACATAAGTACATGGGAAACCATGTGATTGGCTTCTTAATACATGCAGTTAAGGGCCCAGGCTACCTTTTTTCTTTCAATGATTTAATGCATTTCAATTTTGACCATAAACAGGATTAAGGGAGTGTGTAAATCATGCTATCTAAAACCCAGTTGAAAATTTACAGATACGCTGTAGTCAGTGTGTTCTGCACTTGTTAGGCCTGGCCAAATATAAAGTCAAAGTTTGTTATTTGGATTAAGCAACAGAACCGCTGTTATTTGGACAGTGCATATAATTATCACAAAACATTTATTTCACAAATTTAAACTTTTTTGACTGGAGCTCAAACATCAGGTACAAAAATGTGTGAACATCTATCCCATTTCTGTATAAAAAATTTGTGATTATGCAGCAATAAAATTCAATTTCATTGAGTGCATCAACTACATTATCTTGTTGCAAAAGGACACTTTCCTGGTCAGAATAAAACCAGTGAAAAGCTTTCATTCATATGGGTGCTCCCTGCCCAAAACTACATAGGAAGGCCTTGACCTGCTGTGAGTTATCCAGATAGGTCTTGTACATATATACAATTTTCACTCAAAATTATTTCATTGAAGAGGAAATGAGGGAAAACTATATATTAAAGCAGATAAAATTTAACAATGGAGCATATTGGGGGTTGGAAACAGAATGGCTTCAATCAGTGCGAGTGGCTTACTGTTGTAGCACTGCTGTAGTACTGTTGTTGTAGTGTGAATTCTTTATTTTCACATGGATAAATTTGTTCGGTTTTTCAAAATTTCACAAATTTGCCCCGTCCCATAATAATAATAATAATAATAATAATAATAATAATAATAATAATAATAATAATAATAATAATAATAATAATAATAATAATAATAATTCTATACCTGCGTGTCCCAGACAACAATGCCTTGATATTGAAATGCGAGTGCTTTTATAGCAAAAATACTTGTTTGGACCTGGGGAACAATGATTAAATTTATGGTCCAAGAACCTTTTTTATACTTCCAGTTAACTGAACTGCAAAATAAATACCAGAAATATAAATAAATTTACAATACTATCACAGTTCATCTTTAGTCAAATAGTCATCCCAAAATATACAATATTTGGAAAATACTGCTCAAAATTATTATCTGTCAATTCCTCTCTTATCAAACAGTTATTCAAAAATAGCCTAGATGGGAAAAGGTATCATGAACAACAAACAAATCATGACTTGTTGCAGTATGTTCATTTTCAACATAAAATACATATAATAACCTGTACACAAATATACAAAACTGAAACTACTGGTGTCCACCATATTCAAGCATTATGTTGTCATAAAATCAAGGCTATTGTATCAAATGCTCTCTGCTGAAGTGAACAGTTAGGTTTTAATACACTGTAGCAAGTTTGCTGCACAGCAACATAATAAACTACATCATCCTTTTTGTCTATATTAACTACAACCTACCACACTGTATATTAGCATCATTTCACTTTCACCAATTCACTACCTCACACTCATAGTGCCCTTGCAGGAAAACAGACCCCCCCCCCCCAAAAAAAAAGTAACAAAAAAACAAAAACAAAAAAAACAAAAAAAACCCCAAAACCCTACAGGTACCACATTATGAAATCATATTCTCGTACTACTTGACATGGTAATTGCTGCACACTGTCAATCTAAAGCCACTATACATAATCAAGCTGACAGGAGTCCTGAAATATTAACCCTTTCAGTGCTTTATTTGAAATTGAGTCAAAAATTTTCCTCCCTGCATTTGGATGCAGTGTGACTACAGTGTATTGCAGAGCAGTTGATCTTGAATATTCTCATTGACTCTTTGACTACAGACATGCGGGGACTTGAACAAAAGGTCTTTTATGAGGAATCCGACTGAGCCTGGAATTTCAATATTGAGTCTTGGACTACAGGCAGAGACTTGAACCAAAGGTCTTTTTATAAAGAATCTGAGCTTGGAATGATTTGAGTATATCATAGGAGTAGACATCTGTCATCAGCACTGAAAGAGTTAATTTAATGGTAGGGTTGGTACAATTGACATCCATTAAAGCAAAAAGCTCAAAATTAGCTCCTTTCTCCTGGTTTTTAATAGCATGGGTATAAACTGTCAATGGTCTGTCTACAAATTTGGATCACCTGCACTTAATTCAGCTTTGTATTTTTAAATCCATTAGTCCAGCCTAAATTATTATGTTCCTTAATGTGCACACAGAAACTATTTTTTGTATTTTTTCCTGAACAGTCACTGGCCAATGACAAAAAAAATCCTGATTTCGATCATTATGTTTATATACTAACAGGGAATGATTATATTTATGCACATATATATTGAAATATCATAGACGCACGCTGCATCATCACCATATTTACAATTGCACATTTCTGATTTAGAACGATTTTTTGAAAGAACATCAAAACCAGTGTTGTGACCATGGTAACAAAATAGATAAATCTCTCCAGTAATACTGAACACATAATGAAACTGATTTAATGGGGTCAAATGCCCAGCTGATCTTGACATGGAAAACAGGGATCTCCACTTGAGGTTGGTCTAAAGTGTTCAAGTATTAAGGTGGGTGGACCCTTATGACACTGGCTTATCATACTAATTAATTATCACAAGCGTCACTGCCAATCCTATCTTCCTCCCTCCCACCCACCCCAATAAGGGTGAAGTTCACAGCTTTCCTTGGTTCTGATTGGAACCTATTGAAGTTTGTTGGCCTTACTAGGGCAGGGCTACATTTGCATGATACATCTACATTCTTCCATTCTTCATTCAAAATGTTGGACATCAATGAAGAACTTACCCCCTTCCCCCCGAAAAAAAAAAAACAAACAAACAAAAAAACCCCAAAAACATGACAATTAAATTTAATATTCAGTCAGTTTAAAGGGGTGAGGGTTGATTGGTGTGGAGCTAGAGTTATAAACAGTGTTAGTTTGGAACCTTCTTCAAAATCAGTGAGTGGATCCAAGCCTTGAACTGATGAAAAAGTATAAAAGCACTCAAAGCATGACCTTCCATGTGGATCGCTTGTGTTTTCTATCACTCGCAAATTTCTACTCTAAGAATACTCAGATCGTCAAACCTTGACTGGACAGAAATCTGATGACTCGTATTATCATCTTACGACTCTTGCAGGAATCAACAAGAAGCACAAGTTAATGTACGTTGAGGAAGCTTGCACAGGCGATCTGGGTGAAGCCTTGGCTAAATGACTAACCTCAAGAGGCACATAAAGCACACAAAAACAAGGAAAAATCAATGAGCGTCTTTTGTCATCCATAATTCAAACAACATTTGAAAATTTGGCACCATTTTGTGCCCATGATACAAAATAAAGGAAACTGCTGTTTATTTACCCTTCACCCTAAGAACTCCATTTACAATGTGCTTTGCTACTGACAAACTGTACAAAAGTGCCCAGTGTAATACTGGGCTCTAGATTCTAAGTAGAGCAGGTACTCGCCAGTGTGTTCTGGGACCAAGCTGCAGGCAGCCATGATCATTAATTACAACATAATCCACACATTCTTCACTCTACTTAACATTACATAATGCAATCAACACAAAAGAGCTATTACGCTCAAAAACATTTTTTCCTTTTCTGGTCTCACTTTCCCTTGACCTTCGAGTATTAACTTACAACATATATTTCATAGGAACTGTCATTCCCCTCCCCCCTCCCCCCCAACATAAACTGAATTGGAACCCTGGTTACAAAATATTTGCCATCACCCAGGCAAATTTACAATCACTCATCTGAAATGACAATACGCTGGAATTGATTCATTCTGTACATGTGGAGGTTTCCTTGGGATCATTTCTACCTATCCACATTTCCAAGACAGCCAATTATCTGCGCATCCCATACCAGTATATGGTTACTTTTATTGAATTGCTGAATTTTGTATGAGATTACTTGCATTTAAAAAGGAAAAATTGCAACATCCTGAAATTGCATTAAAACATATAAAAATAAGATACAGTAAACCGATATCTGCTTGTTGCAGTGCATGCACTTAGGGATCAAAAGTACTTGTGTTGAGGGGTATATTGAGCCCATATAAAGTGAATTTCAAACATTTATGAAAAAAATGCAAAAAAGCACTTTACAATATTGTTGCAAAATGATGATCTGTACACAAAAACTGATAATTTATCCAATTACCTGCTCAAAAACTTGCACGTCATGAATTTTACTTGTTGTAAGTTGTACAGTTCTTTATTGCCAGGTAATCCTTTTTGAGTTGTTTGGGCAGTGTCAGTGTGTCCCATATCATATTCTTTACAATGAGTACAGTGGTCCTCCCTGTCTTGAGAGACTGCCCCCAGGGCGGTGAAATGTGGTCTCTCAAAACAGGTGGTCTTTCATTAGAGGTATAATAACATGGAAAAGATAGCACAGTGTTCTGAGAGAGCGGTCTTAAAAAGATATTTGGTCTCTCATTGGCGGGGTCTCTCAAGACAGGTACTACTGTACCTATGTTTTAATAAGCCCCTCCCTCCCCGGTTGGGGGGGGGGGGAAGGGAGTGAAAATAATTATTTCTAAATATTCTGCTTTCAACCATCTTTATATGGCAGTATAGTTATAATGTTGAAAATATAGATCCAAATTGGATTAATTGGGAGGAATAAAGTATTTTACATCATTTAGACAACCTGGCATCAGTGGGCTGAATTGCTGTCAAGAAAGACGGAGGTCCAGTGTTTCCCACAATATTGTGCTTGTAGGTTTAAAAGCATTTTGACCTTATGTCAATGCTCAAAACATGTGCTCAATATGTTGTTATTAGTAATCTGTGTTGGACAGATGTATCCTTACACTTCACACATGTACATGCACATGCACATACTGACCCTGTCTCTTGAATTAAGACTGTGTTTAGGACAGAAGCAACTGTTTTCCTGGGTTTTGTTTAGGTGCCAAGTACCAAACCCTGGCCAGGAAAACCTGTGGACCTGTGGAATCTTGTGATGTTAGGTCTCATCTACAATTCCCATAAAAATGGTTTCTACTCTGTTAAAGTAGTAAAAAAGCTGAAGCAGATAACATTTGACCACCAGGCAGTTTTGGAGGGGTGGGGGTGGGGGTGGGGTTGGGGGTTGGGATGGGGATGGGGGTGAGGATGGAGGGTAATTGCCCCTGCAACCAATCTTTTGGGCAGTGCATAAATAAACAACCTTGAGCAATGTCAGGCATTGGAAAATCCAGGCATACATGTATGCAGTGGAAGCAGAGTGCTAAAGCTGTACTGGTAAGTAGTCACTGATGTAAAATATATTTTAACTTCTATATTTACTTACTGACAGCAAAATTTTAGTAATCTCCCCCCCCCCCAAAAAAAAAAGAAAAAAAAAAAGAGAGAGGTTTTACAATAAAAGGGATTACTTGGTACTGAACACTGTGGTTTCATGTTATTTTCACATCCATCTTGTTGGGCGGTTTCACAGTATTTTCATTTCTCACAGCAAAATGATTTCAACTAACTGTCATACCTTGGGTCCCACGCAGTGCTCCCTTTTTTGAAAGACTACCTGACTTTGACAACAATTTATTTATCAGTTCCAGGCTATTTGACCTCCATTGAGAGACTGCCTGCTATAGGTGACCTTTTGGACCTGCACTTGGGGTGGTCTTTCCAAGAAGAGATTACTAGATGTCTGACCTTTGACCTACCTCCACTTATTTACAAAGGGTCACACTTAAGCTTCATTTATGACAGCAACAGAACCTTATTTGCCTGCATAACATGAATCTGCACACTGTTGATAATTCATTTGAATTAACACGGATACAAACAACTTTAGTGTCGTTGGAAACTAAAATGCTACCACGCCTCAAGGCCTGCACAATTAAATTGCCACAATACACATGAACACTATCATATTGCACTGCCACATGTCTTCTGTCCACATTGTTCGTGTCTGCATACATACATTTTAGACTTCCACAAAATCATAAATGGCATTCTGATTTTGCCTCGCAAAAGAGTTCAAGCCTTGCAGTTTGTATTTACCATCTACTGTGGACTCGCCAACTGTCCCTCGATCTTCAGGGACTTCATCTTCGGTCAATCCCAGCAAGTAGCCAAACATCTGGCAATTTTTGAATGTTGGCATCTCTGTCAGTGATAATATGTCCATCAGGCAGCACCACATTCCAACATGACCAATTTGTGAATTTATTTATCTTATGCCATGTAATTTAGCTGTAATTATTATGGCAATTCAATATACTGTGGCTTTGAATTCCATTTTAACCCTTGCCCACTGTACGGATCACTGGTACCATTAGCCAAATGCTAATGTTTCATTCATTTGACTAAAGAAATGTGCAAATGGCTAATTTATTTCAAAAAAATTATAAGAGTCAGGTTGAATTCTACAGTGATTACTGTTTTATTTCCCAATTTGGCTGCAAATTTTGAAGGCCTAGATCTGTCCGTGCCACTGAAATCATCAAAAAGAGCCCAGATGGATATTGTCATCTGTTTTAATGTTTCCACTTACTTCCCATATGTTAATAGACACCATTTTTGCTCAAAATTGTAGATAAGATCTATCATGATGGCATTCGTCAGGTCAACAGCTTTCCTCAGTGAGGATTGGGTGCAATGTGCCCAATGCTCAACCTGGAAAGCTATTGACTCCTCAAGAAAGGGTTAACGCAAGTTAACTTGAAGTGCTGTTAGGGCAGCTACGGCAGGACATGTCTGTCCATGCAAAAAAACACCAACCATATTATAGTCTTTCAGGGTTTCATGGCCAGAGTGGAGTTCAATGACACATGACAGTGCAGTTCTTGTATAAAACAAGTATCCTTTTTATAAGGAATGACAATGATCGCATTTTCAACTGTTAATAATTATGACAATCTGGCAATCAAGCTTGTTACAATGACTTCAGAATTTACGCTTTGGCCTGCTTTGTAATACATTTCAAAGCATCTTATACTTCCATCTTTCCCCGGAAAAATCTTTTGCTTCTCACATCAAACCACTTATTTAATCTAATGGGAAAACCTACAAGCATTAGAACCACTAGGTGGCATCACAGATTGAAGGTTTCTGTTTACCACTGTAAATGTTGAGATAAGCCAGCGGCCTTTCAAAATCACCAGATGGCACCACTGACTAAAGGCTCCGATAAGCTCTGTACCTTGTTTCTGCAGCTGTAACTATGAGCACACACTATCTACATTGTACACATCATACTGCTGAGTTGTACAAGAATCTCACTTTTTGCTCTGGTTAACATTTGAAATAAAGATAAAACATATGTTACATATATTGCTTTGTACATAAGTTTGTTCACTTTGGCTTGCTTATAAACTGTTTTAAAGGTACACACACCATATCAATACTTACTTCAATACACTAATCTCAACAACAAATAAACAAAGATAAAACACATTCAGCAAGGACTGTATACAAGTATATAATATACATACACACACACACACACACACACATATATATGTATGTATGTATATACACACAAATCTGAATGTGTGTCTTCCTTGCAAAACAAACAGTTTTGCATAAATACACATTTTACTTTATACGATGGTATTAGGGGCATAACAAAGAATGCACATTAACAAGATATCAAGTTTCAAAAACACTCTAATTTACATATACCCATTGTGTTATGGCTTTTTAGTATTGTCACACAAATTAACATTTTGTTCTGAAAATGTTTTCTTCCTTTTTCTAATTCATTATGTAATTACAACTTACTGTTGACAAGTTAGATGCAGAATATCATAGGAAAATGACTTTGTCATGGTGATAAGCAAAAGATGATCGAGGAAAAATGATTGTTTTGTTCCCTAAGTTGTTTGTGGACATTTTCCTGCCTTGATTTGTTCCATCTCAATTCAGTGAATCTGAATAATATGTCTTTATTGAGAAACCAATCCAATAGGCATTGATCACAGTGAAAGCTCTTAATACTGTTGAGAGGGAACAAAAATTCTATGGCTAGATGAGTGGGACTTGTAATACCAAACAACTCTTCAAATTTCAGGACACGAGCATCCTACCGCATTCTCTTGCTTTACACTACCCCCAGAGTTCCATTTTTGTCTGCAATTTGTCACTTATGTATATACAGTGGTACCTGCACTATGTGGCCACCCCTTCTGCCAAGGAAAAGTGGCCACAGACAGCAGGTGACCTGTCACTGCAGGCAAATTTACAAAGAAAGTGACTCCTATGTCCTAGCCTAGTGGCCACAAAAAGCAATGTGGCTGCTCACAGCAGTGGTTGCATACAGCAGGTACCACTGTATGTACATAAGTATGTGTGCATGTACATATAGACATACACACAAACATACATATGTATACATTTACAGTGGTACCTGCTGTATATGGCCACCTTTTTGCCACAAAAAGTAGCCACACACAGCAGGTAACCTGTCCCCTCTGGTAAATTAACAAAGAAACTGACTACTGGAGCCAGAAAAATGCAGTTACAAGGACCTGGTGACCTCTCCCAGCAGTGCACACAGATGGCGCCACTATACATATAGTCTCACCAGAATGATTTTTCAAAGAGGAACATGATGAAGCTGCCATTGTACTTTGGACACATGCAGCCAAGGGACATTCTGGCAGTTTAAAACTTAATGTCTGGAGGCATGACTACATGTATTTCATCAATGCATACTGCAGTGAACAGACATTTCAGCATGTAACTTGTTTGATATGTTGGACATCCAAAAAGGTAGCATTTCATCAGGTCTTTATCAAACTTTTAATAACTGCTGGTTTTTGCCCTCGTTGTTTTTTTTTCCCCAAACCCAGAATGGTGAACACAGATGTGACTGTCACCACCACAAACATTAATCTCCACAGACTACCTACCTGTAGCAGGTGATCTTTATGTCATGTACATGTTTGATGCTGGTTTAGGGGGTTTTCTGCATGGTTCATTTCTGTGTGGTCCATAAGTCAATTTTGGTCCTGATTAATTTGGGAAGCTTTCATTTTCCAAATTAGACAAATGCAGTAGAATTCTCCGTTTATTTAATTTTAGATTCTGCACAGACTTGCAAGTGGTGACACCACGGGGCAATTGAGGGAACTATTGTAAAATTCTGTTACCTTCATAGCACATTCTCTGATCACTAATATCATCTGTAAACTAGAATTGTAAGTATTATATAGTCCAATAATTAAACAGGCAAGATCCATTTTAGCAATTAATCAGCTCCATGGCTGGAATGTGAAAGATAACACAAACAGAGATCCAGGGAATTGCTAAATTATATAATACCTTGGGTACTATCAGTATTTTACGTGCTTATTTTTGCTTGGCCACAGTGAAGCCATGCTCAGAACTGAACCAGCTACACCTGACCTTCCTGTCTGCAACTGTGACTTTTGCACCAAAAACTAAAACCAAGCTTGTCCACATAATATGTCTTACATCTATAATTTGCAATTCTATCAATTCTGAAATTATTATCCTAAATGCATGAACATGCATTGTTGCTATCAGAGGCATAAAACAATCCAATTGTAACACACAATCCACAATGACAGGAGGGTGACTGCATCCTCAACACGGATCAATTTTCTGTGAGGGTATGTAACTGGTGACACCTGCTGGTAGTTAAGTGTACTAATGATTGTAAGCCCCAATGGTTTGAGTAAAATCCTGATGAACTGAATTTAAAATGGCAAGGAGCATGACTAGCAGAAGCATAGATTTTTTTTTTTTTTTTTTTTTTTTGTCTGTGAGACTGGTCAGTTACTTTTACACACTCTACTTTGATAAATACTTTACATCCATATGTACAACGAAAGGAGCCAACTGGTTATGACTATGCACAAGACTACTGAAGCATTTATGTGTCACTCAGGTGGGGTTTTCACAATTATTTAGTTTGTATATTAATGCTGCACTGTACAAAAGACAAACTCTAGGTGTGTCTTATGTGTATGCGGATTAGTGCATCAGGTATGTATATATTATTTCTGTGTATAAATTGAAGCTAATTATCATTATCTTTATGTGACTTTGAAACACCACCAGGTATCAACACAATTTGCATGAATATTATATGAATACGTGAATACTAAAGACTCTTGCACACCAACACACACCGTGAAAATGCAGAAGTCACATGATGACCAGCAACTGAGTTCTCTTAACATACACCATAATTTCCATATAGCAGCAGTGTTCCCATAATAACCCTTTAACTTTTACTTCCTTGGCAACTGTAACCATAGCAACTTTCCGACTTTCAGCAGATTTTTCCTACACTAATTAATAGGCAAACATAATCCTGGTGCAACTACATGTACAGTTGCCTTGGTTTGTAATAGCAAAGCAGCTGTTCATATGCACATGTATGTACTCCACATGCCACTTGTTTGGTTTTGTACTTGACGATCAACTGACAATAAACCAGGACAACAAAATCAACTATCACAGTCAGCCTCTTTCCAGTTTGAGAGACACTTACACCCTCAATTATATTACATTGCATGTTCAACCAGTAATTTCAGGTCACAGACTACATAGAAAGCAGGATTTGAAATTCAGGTTACACCCTAGCATCTCACCTTGATTATGCACTGTGATCTCAACATACATTATACACCACGACGTTGTAACCTCTTATGTTCTGCGACGTACCTGGAATTTCATGGCTGCTCCTAATTATACAAGAGCAAGGGTCAAGGGTTAAGTCCCTGTTCTTCCTAGATATATCACACAGATCTTCCTTTTTCAAAGCCATCCATCATGATTCCTGTTTGTAAGAGTTAAAGGGTTTTAACCCATTTGCCTGCCAAATACACCATTACTGTATATTTGGCTGAGAAGGGGTTAAAAATGCAAAAGCAAGTTCCCAGTATGTGGGTTTCTATACCCGTGCACCGGTGGGTCCAGGTATACGGACTCGAGTTTTCATAGCTGTATCACCTGATCCAAGGCCTAAATCTCCATCCTCTTCCCGCTGAAAATATACAAGAAAAAGCAAACTTCAGTGACTGCAGAGAAGCGTGTTTTTTTTTAATGAATTCCTTCCACACGGGTGATTGTTTTTGTTGTACATTGAGCTAGAATTATAACAAGAATAGTGAATTTAGGACCCCAGATGGCAGCACTTGACAGTGTTCATTTGCAAAAATTTGGCCATTTGCATTACATAAGCTTCAATGGGATTTGTTGTTATGCAAATAGCAGCTTTGGTCCAAATTAGCTAGTACTGTGAGTTACCACTGAACGCAGTGATCGCACCCCCGCTCTCCACTTGGCAACTGGCCTTTCTCCTTTGCTGCGTTGGTTACTCGATCCTCGGCCGTCTCACACAGTTCTGCCATCAGTTTGTTGTCCATTGTTTTTCTGCAATTGTCCAGTTGTTATATGGAAATAACATGGGCACTGGGTGTTCTGGTGTCGGACCTTTACCCCCAAACAAAATGTCTTGAACAAATTCTGTCAAATTTACATAGTGGTTCATAATCTTCTGGTCTTTTCATCATATTCAACCACTTCCGTTGTTTCTGTGTTTCTTTGGAGGAAAACCATGGAAAGCTACCCCTTGCATCCAGGGGTATTTATCCAGTTTACCCAGTTTTCTTGTGTCTGGCTTACAGTCAGGAACTTTGCAATTGTAGACTGTCATTGTAGCTTGTAAATATTTCCGTCATACGTTGGAAAATAATGATCAGCTTTGCGATGTCATTTCCCTGTACTTTAACTGTGGCGCAATATGGCTGCTATATTGAAATGAACTAACCTGCCGCAAGGTGCACCGGGAAATGACCCCGACGCTTTAGCGGCTACCGACGGTACCAGCTAATTTGGACCTTAGGTATTAAAATTATGCAAGAAATTACCCTCAAGTACTGCCCTGTGGGGCCTTAAAAGGGTCTACTGTACACTAAAATTTCTCACAAGAGCTTTTTTTCTATTTCATATCCTGATGTGCTGACAGCTCAGTGGCTTTTATACAGCTTGGCATGTCATACTCCAGTTGACTGTTACAAGGACAGTGGCAGCATGGCCTGCCTTGTAAAGCAACATGATGGTCCAGGTAGGCTTAAAAGTGTGCAAGTCTTACTCCACGTACTTCAAAGGCTGACTAATGCAATGGTTAACATCTTCCTTCTATTCCTTTGAGTTTGTTTACGCTACATTATCACATAAGGAAAGTCTTTTTCCAAGATGGGGTATTTTGGCTGCTAGGACATATCTGGCTCATTATCAAGATGCACTTTTCAGTTGGATTCTGATCATTATGTGATTCATTTATAGCTTGATCATTTACTATAATATGAGGGTCCCATAGGGGAATAAATATTGTGTAAAAATATGCAGTTCTTGTCCTGAGTTTTAAGGGGAGGTCACCATCATGAATGCTAAGCCACTGACCAAAGCCTTTGCTACTCTATTATGTTACAATTGAAACTCCAAGTATCTGCTCTAGTAAATTGGGCCAGTCAATGCAAGGTTGTGTGTGATTAGGTAAGCCATTGTGTCAATGCTAGAGTACAGTTAAATCTAAACTTGCAGATGCAGCATCCTGTTGTATTAGATATTCATAAAAGCAATTTTTAATTCTTAATTGATCATGGAAAACCTTGGACAAAAACCACACAGCAATGGGCAGAAAACATAAACTAGAAAACACTAAGCTGGTTAGACCAAGATTGTATAACTGAAATGCAGAGTATGTTTTCAAAGCACCAAGCAAGAATATGTTAGACTGAAACAGAAAAGCAGAAACATCTGAAGCTTCATTAAACCTGCTTTGCAAATACTTTGATTGTGGATAAGGAACACAATTCCAAGTTCTTTTTAAGTCAGTCCATGTTTCCTACATGCATTTTGATTACATGAGACAGTGAAACTGGCTTTCATGACAAGAATGACATTTTAGCTGTACTGCTGTACATGTATAATGATATCTGACCACCAGCCATCACCACTCAGATCCAGCATACACCATACCAAGTCCCATCTACAACCTGTGTCACCATGGTAACTGTTGCCATGACAATAGTACCAGACTAATGTCATGCAGGCAACCAAAGATTTATCCAATGGCCATACTGAAATCATGCTATGCTGTTACATAAATGCTTAACTCATTCCATACTATGGGGACAGGCCTTGGTCAGTGGTTCTGGCACTGCCTGGCAAGTCATGCTGCAGCTGCCCTTGCGGCAGCTGTAGCATGACTTGTCAGAACCACTGACTTATGACTATAGGCATGTTGGTACTTGAACGAAAGGTCTTTTCATGAAGAATTTACATATGCAATTGTCGTCTGAAATCTAGGTAAATATACCGAAGAAAAAAAAAGGACTGGTATGGAATGAGTTGAATGGAAAGTAAAATATTTTGTTATTTTATATGCACATTCATGCACAATGAATACAAATTTTATGAAATCATCACAATTTTTCACTAAAGGTGTAAATGAGAATATACCTGTGCAGTGTGCATGTCAAATCACAGTTCACTTGCAATTACAAATTCAAATTCTCCTTGTTTTCAGTGGCTGTCAACCTTAAAAAATTCCCTGTAAATATATGTTTTACATGTTGGTCTGAACACTGATGGCCACATATAAACCTTTGATACTAAAAGCAAGCTTTTCTTGTTGTGTCAAGGTAACCATGTTGTTTCAAACAAGGCTACCAGCAAAGCCCTTATTCTGCAAGCGAAGAGCTCCAGGTACACTGAAATCATGTTTTGCACATGCCCACTGTAACTGTTGGAAAAAGTCTGCTCAATTATAAAATACTTACATGTACTTCTCAGGTATATTACGTGTAGTTCTTGCATATATGGCCATTTTTTACATCTGGCCTAGAAGTGCATGTGAAGCTACAACAAGGAACACTTCACGTTGACTCCTTTCCCCTTGAATTAAGACCCAGTCAACAACTTTTCTTGGTGTGGGCCTGATGCTAAGCACCCAACCAACACCAGGGAAAGTTGTTGAACTGGGTCATTTTACCCTGTTCAGTGTCATCAAGAATTCTCATTAAAATTATGTTTAATTAGTGTTGAAATTAGTGAAAAATATTGAAGCAGACAACATTTGACCACCAGCTGGTTTTGGCCAGTTGGAAGGTGAGCTTCAAAGATGGTTTTCCAGTAGGAGCGTGCAACAATAATGCGTGTACCAGTACTCTTTGAAGCACTAACCACTTTAATAATACATTGCATCTGCCTCTAATTCCAGGGCCCATAGAAATAGTATTCCCATTTTTGAAATTAGATGTGTGTGTGTGTGTGCAGCTAGAATTTCTTTTTTCCTGAAAGGGGAAGATTTAACAAACAAACAAACAAAAAAAACAAACAAAAAAAACAAAACAAAACAAAACAAAACAAAAAAACAAAAACCAAAAAAAAAAAAAACCCAAAAACAAAAACAAAAAACAAAATACAAAAAAACAAAACAAAACAAAACAAAACAAAACAAAACAAAACAAAACAAAACAAAAACCAAAAACAAACCCAACAAACTTTTATGTTTGGGTGAGTGACTGACAATTGAAAACTTATCACTATATGTACATATAAAGCATACAATATTATAAGAGTGCAGGTTCCTGTAGCAGATTGTTTTAATGTGCACAGTTGTAAGTGGCTTGAAAAGGGAAGCAAACACATTTTGCTTTAGATAAGGAAAGTTATTACAAATTAGCAAAGAGACATTATCAGTGTGTTAAGCTTGTAGAATAACCCAGCTAACCAGTTGCTAGCATTTGATGATGCATTCAGCTTTCTCCTTCATATTGTGAGCAACTTTTCTTAAGGTGACAAAATAATTTGCTATTTATGATATGGATATATGGATTACACACCAGGACACAAGAATTTAACAACTTGTGTCACACAAACTGTATTTTTAAATCACAAATCTTGGCCTGGAAGTAGCTTAGTAAAATGAACTTATTTCTTTGATCACAACTGTACTAAAGTACGTGTAAGTTACCAGGTTATCGAAAGTGCTTCCATTACCCTTTTGAAACCTGAAGTACCCTCTGAGAAAATTCTAATAAATGGTAAAAAAACTTGTGTATTTCATGTAAAATTGGTGAAAATCTAGTCTCCACTGAATTTCACTTTTTATGAGCCTTGTAAAAAAAAAATCCTAATGGAAATACACACCAATGTAAGACAGCTGTAGATTAAAGACCTGAAGCCACACAATTTAGACAGGGCCAGGGCATGGAAAATGTGACCATTTATTATTATCATCAACTTGGCCAAAGGTTAAAATAAGCCTGAAATGTGGGGCTGGTTTTTTTTCTTATTTGTCATTTCAATTTAGTGTATTCATGTACAATAAAAAATGACAGACACTACTCCTGTAATATGAAGGCAAAGCTTTGTGCACTACAAGTTATAGAACCATAACGAGAGAGATACAAGGTGCATTAACAAAACATACTGGTACTTCCGCATGCAAAGTTTCTAGATAGCATATAAATATTTCACCCTTCATCTGGTGTCCCATGCTGCCTCTCTCTGTCAATATTATGCCACCAAAAGATATGCCAATTTTTCTCTTCAATAACTTCAACTATTTTGCCTCCTTTGCTGACCAGACCATAGGTAAGAAACCAAATGAGTCCCAACGTGGTTCACAAATTAAACAGGCAACATGTACGACCAAGATAGATTTGACACATGAATCAGTAATTTGCTGCTGCTTTTTCTTTTTTTTTTTTTTTCATTTATCATTTTTGAGGGATGGTTCAACAATATCATCATTTTTGAATTAGTACTCAGGGTACTAAATTACATGACCCTCCCTCCCTTTCCTCAATTCAATACTTAAAAATGATGATCTTCCAAGAAATAATGCCAAAATACCACAAAATTTGGCTTACAAATGACCATCATTTTCCATGATTTGTAGAAGTGTACAGGTCTACTTAGCCCCTCCCCCCTGCATACTGAAAGTACTAATTTAAAAATGATTAAAATGTTGAACCATCCCTACTGAACACTTTAGTATAACACATTTTCATATAGAATTAACTTTCCTATCAAGTGTATCACAAAAATCTGCATTCATTTATCAAATCCACCATGCTAGTGAGCCAGGAAAATATTTAGAGAGGCCTCTCTCCCCCATAGCCAGTATGTTTGCCAAAGGCGTTATAAGCATTAGGAAATCAGAGACATACAAGGGCCATCAACCAACTGAAATGCATGTCCATGTACAAGTATGTACCTTTATATATTTTGTACTTCAAATTGATTATCTGCATGCTGAAAGCAAAACAAAATACAAGCATCAACGGTCATCCTGCTGGCATGCTTACTTTGACATTTACGGCATCTCGTAATAATCAAATAAATAAATGCACATAAAAACTTCAGAATAAGAATCCACACAAATTTACACCAATGCCTGCATCTCATTTAATGAAAATTATTCAACAAATTAATAATTGGGAATTATTACAATTACAAGCCCCAAATAATTGAGTCTATTTGTTCAAATTTAAATTCTCCTTTATCTGAATTTTCTCTAAAAATTATTGAGATGACGTCTTTACAACTTCTATAATTTTCATTTATAATTGCTTTCTTATAGGATATTCATAAATCTGACAAACTGAGAACTGGCTGAACATATCAATATGCTGACTCCATAATTATGAAGATGAAGGCTCATTCTCTAATCTGTACACCATGAAAGGGGTTAACAGTTTTGACACAGTCAGATATAAACATTGTGAAGCAAGGTGTTAGGACTTTAGAGTTCAAAAGTGTGAAGTTTCGGTGCTGTGCACACATAAAACAAATATGTGATTTAAATGCTGTTATCTGCAGATGGATGCCTACTCAATACCTAATACTGTCAATCAATAAAACTGATATAGAACAAAATGAAGACGTACACGAACATGCCACAATGTTGAAAGCAGTTAAATATAATACAAAGCATTGCTTGGGGAAGTTTCTGGGATATAGTCGTATTTAGCTGAAATAAGAAATCTTAGTTGTAGTGGACAGGGACCAGGTTAACTGTTACTTGCAAGCTGCCAGTTGGGCGTGGCATTCATTGAAGCACAAGGTTACATATTGTAAGGTTACACATTGTTAGGTTACACATTGTTGTGAAGGTAGGCTGTGCCAAACTATGCAACACACTGAAAGAACTCACAGGAACTTGAGAATTCTCAATACTTCTGTGTATGTGTGTGTTATTATTGCATTACTGTAAAGCCTACCCATATGTGCATCTGCATAACTTTGTCAGGGCAGCAACAAATTACCGCACATTTTCATTGTGTGAAGGGGCCCATTGACTTTTGACCTTCATCATTCCCTTGCCATGTACTCAATCAAATGATCACTGGTGTGAGGAACATTCAAAACTGGCAGAATTCCATATTGAAAGACAGAGAATCAAGTCTGGTACTGGATTCCATGCCATTCCATTGAGATTCTGCCCACTTGGGGTGTTCTGGATTGCCAGTTGAACACATGACTGGCAGACAACCATAGCACTTTTCATTCAGAATACCATAAGCCCTAGTGCCCCTGTTTATAATGAAAACTGACATTTTAACTGGTAATGTGAGACTTAAACGTATTCCTAGTTGCATCATTTCAATGTTTATTCATAATCTTTTGTACAGCCTGTTGCACATTTAAAGTGCAAGCCAAAATCTATAATACACGTACATTGTTACGTCAATACATGTATTTCTTTGGAATTTCTGTCCCAGTACTTTCAATCTCTGAAATACCCCAGCCTGTCCATGTGATCGATATACACAGACTATATGATTCATGAAGCCTTCCTACAAATCTACAAGGAAGCCAGCAGATTGGCTGAAAAACCTGAATTATGTAGGCCAAAACAAATATAGACCACATTTGAGTGACTCTTTTTTTAAACTATGATAACAGACACTCCCTTTGTCAGCAGAGGCAGTATCCATCAAACTGACTGTGCAAAATAAGTCAACAAATTTTCTTTGCGCAAATTCACGGTGATTATTTTATATCTGTCATCACAGTATTTTGCGGTTGATAAATATAATTGCCTCCTTATATTCAATAGGTCCACTGTGAGGAGACAGTAACAGGTATAGCAGTATACATGTACAGTGGTCCCCTTCTTATAAGCCCCCTGAAGAGAGGCCACCCCCTCTAGAAAGGCCACTTCTCCATGCAGCAAGTATGGCATTTTCATCTATTAGTTAATTATCCCTCAAGAGAGGTCAGCCCATCGTTAGGCCACTTTTCCAGCACATTTGGGGGGGGCCTCATAAGAGGGGGACCACTGTATATCAATATAAAATGTGCACATTCCAGTTGTTGTTGTTGGTCAAATCACCACCCTTCTTGTCCTGCTAATCACCAGCAAACAGCTGCCAGAAGATGGGAAAATCTACTACCCAGTCACTCTGCCATTTGGTGCAATGCTATAAAACCAATACCAGATCATGCCCTCAACAAGTATGGGTAAGCAAACCTTCTGCTGGACCAGAGGAGAGCAAGTGGGAGTGCACAGTGTTCTGTAATCCTGACAGTTCAATGACCATTTGCATGCAAACGTGTGATGCTTTTTCCTGCTGACGTATGTACCGTACATCTAGATCCTGATGCTAGACTTATATTAACTCTTTCACTGCTGTGTTTCAGACTGAGTCAACAGCTTTGTTCACCATGCTTTGGGCGCAATGTGCCCAAAGCGCGCCGAGGAAAGCTGTCGACCCCTATTCTCTGGAACAATAGGCATGCTGGTACTTGAATGAATGGTACTTTCACCCAGATATGAATCTACCACCCTTATTATAATGGAGAGCAGTTCAACTGAAGTAGTTCGGCTTGAGTCACAGTTGGCATTGAAAGAGTTAATATCTTGACTTTATCTTGGATATTTCTCATGTCAATGGCAGTTGGGTCAAGCCAAGCCCCAGGCTTACTATTCTTCCCGAGTTGCGGATATTTTTTCTTTCCTCATTCTCTGATGTCACCTGTTTCTACTTGGTATATATCCCATAATAATTACACCACAGTATCACAATGCATATCTGGCTTGTCATCGTGCTCTGTTGACAGTAATCATACACATAAAGCTATTAGTAAGCATTAAGTTGTCAAATTATCACTATTCATCAGTTTACAAAATAAACACATGAATACATGTACTCACCTAATCACAAGACAGTACAAAATGCACAAGAAGGAACAAACTTGGGGCATACATGGCAAGAGATAATTCATGCTGTTAATCTAATTGAAGAATAAATAATTTCTTACTTTTATCATATCACAGTCACAGCTATCCCTGAGATTGGACTTTGACATTTTAGATGCTATGCTTCTAACAAATCGGAATCATCACTTAAGAAATGAGATGTTTCCTCATCAGAGAGAAGTGGCCGAGTGTCGTGGGAGGCGGAAGGGAGGGGCAGATCACCTTCTTCTATGTGAATTTCCACAACCTCGAAAAAGACAAACATACAAGAACAAAATAGGAAATAAAAGAACAAAGCTGCGAGTGCACAGTCTACAAACATGCAAACGAACAAGATTCTCCCGCCTGACAAATACACTTCTACCTTTGTTTTCAAACTTTCCGATTGTGAGGGTCAAAAACTATGCCAAAATAAAGTTTCACTTTTTGCTTCTGTACAAAAGATAACAATCTCAGACAAAAAGAAGATTCTTTCAAATGAAGTATATTCATATTTAGAACACTCACCCAGTCCTCTCTATTTCATCCATTTTTAATAATATAACTAAAAGCTGGTTTCACCATAAATTACCAGCAGTTTTTCCAAGTGAGTGAAATTTTGATTCATCAATGTAATCTTCACTTCTGATCTGGTTGATGAATATGTATAAACGAAAGGTTTGAAGCCTCCATTACAAATGGCGAATTTGGTTTTCATTTGTGTATATTGCGAGACAACAGCTCTCACAAGCTCCGGCCCTGTTGCCAAAACCATACTGTGCTGCTCCCTTGTGTCAGAAAACATAACTAAATGGAAATGATGCTTTTTATCTCTCAACCAGACCCATGGGAATAGCCACATGTATGTTTTAAACACTCAACACAACTCATGTAATAAGAATACTGATGCTTATATGATACAAATCAGTTTTTATTTTCCACAGGAAAGAAGAACGGAAACATAAACAAAGAAAACAAAGAACAAATCTCATGCATCAAACTAAAAAAGGAGATCAAATCAGATTTAACAGTCATTTTCAACAAGGTCTGTTCCATGCCGATAAAGGCCACTGCATGCAACTTTATGACAGCAATAAGTTACGCAAAGGATGTTTGATGCATTCTACAATAACTTGGTTTCATGACTTGCCAGTGCTTACAGGACGAATGACTACTAACACATAACTCAGGGTTGAAATAATATATAACATCAGGAGATAAAACATGAACAGTCAAGGAACTTATTATTATATTATCCTGTTCTGGGTCACCTGCTTTGTGCATTTCTTTTCTCTTGCAAGTTATATATACATGTGTACTGTCCTTCTTGGCCAGGCATAAATTCATTTGAACCTGTTTTCCTCATAACCAGCCCAACTGGCTGATGGTCAAATGTAATTTACTTCAAAGTTTTAGAGTAATTTCAACAATGGAAAACAACTGAATGAGAGCTGTAGATAATAAAAGCCAAGATAACCTTGCCCAGGTTGACAAGTTTCCTAGGAATGGGTTGAGTGCTGAGTGTTCAACACACTGTCTTACCCTGTTCCTTGTCAGAGTACAACTGAATCAATAACTTTCATTAGTGTGGGTTGGGTACATTGCACCCAACCCCTGCCAATGAAAGCTATTGACCTAAGGCCTGCCATCATCAATGGTCTTACATACTAATTTTAGCAAAAATGTTTTCTAGTAATGAGAAATTTAACTCATTCCATATACTAGGGTCACAGACCTTGGTCAGTGCCAGAACTACTGACTGAAGACTATAGGCATGTTGGTACTTGAACGAAAGCCCTTTTCATGGAGAATTTAAATATGCAATTGTTGTCTTATATATAGGTAGATATACAGAAAAATCAGGGACCAGTATGGAGTTAAGTGAAAACTTTACGTCAGAAGACAATTTACATCGGGTGTTTTACGGGTGAGCGGGAAGGGGTTAATTCAAAGGAAAGTGCTGGAAATATCAACATCCAAGACTAACACTTCAACGTCAGCAACATGCAGCAAGAACGAAATATTATTTGCCTCACAGTCAGCAGAATGCATTGAAGGACACTCTATCATCAGGCAGGCAGTATCATCAAAACCCAGGGACCTTCATTAATACTGTACATATTGGTGACGTAATCAGAGATAACTGATAAATAATGTCTTATTGAAGAAAAACCAGTAAGGAACACTGTACCTCAAAACAACTGTGCCATGATAACACAGATTTGTGTTTGTGTCTTTTTGTCCTGAACCACTACCTAGTAGTTATTATCCTATTCCGCAGTCCAAGCTCTTTACTCTTCATAAGCTAATCTGTCATTGTCTAACCTATATACATATATATATATATATATATATATATATATATATATATATATATATATATATATATTTTTTTTGTAAGGACCGAGCAAGGGTCACAATAGCTAGAAGTAGAAGAAGTTTGACGGGTTTCGTTGTGTTTCACAACTCATCAGGAACTCTCTATATATTTTGCTGTAAATATCCGGAAATGGTTAGAAAGTTTGACTTCAATAATTTTAGAGATTTTAGACTGTTTTGCTACTTACTTTTATCTTTTGGCATCATTCTGTTTTAATGTTCACCTTTCAGACATTTCAGGCTAGCTTGTTTTCTGTTAGGTTAAACCCCCAGGGGCTATCGGTAGCAAGTAGTGGCCTATGACAGTTACAAGCTTGCCTAATTGTACTTGATATCTGGTTACGAAATTTTATATTTTCATTGCATTCTCTTGACTTAAATACAGATGACTTTCATTCTATTCTGACTTGCCCTATAAATTTTGCTGTCAATATCCAAAGATTATTAGGAAGTTTGGCTACAATAATTTTACAGTTTTTAGACTTGTCTGTTTTGCTACTTAACTCTATCTTTTGGCATCATTCTGTTTTAATATTCACTTTCAGACATTTTATGCTTACATGTTTTCTGTCAAGTAGATCGGTATAGTGGTTAACACCAGAAAAGAATAGTGGTCCTCCTCTTATAAGGCCTCTCTCACCAGAGGCCACCCCTCTTGAAAGGCCAGCATTCTTGTGCAGAAAGTCTGGTATTTCCATTATATTCTTCTCCTCAAGGGAGGCCACTCCTCTTATAAGGCCACTTTTGGGCTGCATTTGAGCTTGCCTTATAAGAGGGGGACCACTGTACAGAGTATTTTACTTCCAACTGAATCATGGTTCTGCATTATATCAAAGCCACGTTTCTGTTTGTTTGCTTATGGTTATTTTGTAAATCGAAAGTCTCCAGAGTTGATGTTTTACCACAGATTTTTCATTCCTATACAAGTTTTTAACTGAAATTGTACGTCATGGTCAGATGAAACACGTATCCTGTATTTTTAAATGTGAACATGTGCACATATAAAGATGGTCAAACTGCAGCTCCATTTATCAGAGAACACTAGTACATGTATCCTGGTATATTATCCCATGTATGTGTAGTCCAGAGTAACCACAGATGAGCCATTCTGCACCATGTAGAATTTGTTGCCGATCCACACGCCCGTGTAGAATGGTCCCGTGCATGCCCTACTTTCGCACTGACCACTTTTTTATGCATGCACACCTAGGATGTTGATTTATTGTCTTCTGCGGTATTTGTCGTTGATCGCTGTTTCGACACAACACTATCAATTTCTTTACATGAAATGGTGGAGAATACTGTCGACTACACATACAAGCGATAAAAATAAAACAACACTCATGCAATTACCTGGCCGTAAATTCTGCATGGCATGCGCGTACCCAGTGGCCTGCCTGCGGCAGGCTGCATCGTGTGTATCCTTCTGCTCCACGGGTACGCTCATGCCATGCAAAATTTACGGCCAAGCATGTACAGTTCTGCAGTTTTATTATTTTGTAACATCCTTCCACCCAACTGTCTTCAAGAGTGAACCATAAGCATCACCAAACAAATTTCTGTACTGACTCTCATTTCGAAGTCTTGTGTACATGTATTGATTGCTTACTCAAGAGTCACCATGGCTGAATGGCTAGGGTCCTCACTTTCTGTGGGAGGGGTACGGGGTTCGCATCCCGGCCGATCAAAGGGACTTTAATGGCTTTTCACATGCAGTTTCAACTTAACTGCTCAAAGGCTTAGTGGGGCATGTTTGGGTTACCTGTGCCTGATTATGTCAGTGGTGATGACGGGGGCTGCAAGTCTCCTGATTCAGTAGTGGCTGCTATAAGAAATACACTCACAACAGGTCGCTACACACATGGGCATGAATGGTCGATTGTGTGGTGCATGTAAGAGAGCCCTGGGGGAAATAAGCTTCACCTTACCAGGTCTATACCCTTTATAAATCAGGTTTATCTATCTATCTACAACCGACAAGACTTGAACAGGATCTGTAGCTGGTATGCCGGTACGTGTCCTTAATCTGGATATGAACAACCTTTTACTCACACAGTCTCCTCAGGATTTTGTCTGTGCATCGAATGAGTTGAGAAATAGAAGCATCAAATACAGTTCTCAAATTGACAAAACCTCTGGCACATTTTTCTCCATAAAGTCCAAACTGTAAGTCTAAAATTTTCTCGAATGTCTCACAATTGCCCTCTGAACAACGATAATGTAGTGGGGACATCCTAGAAATTATCCTGAATCTCGCAGATTTTCAATGACTTTACCGTCTTTGGAAAGTACACTAGTGGTCTTTTATCATGCCAAGTAGTTTCACATACAAACGACAAAACGCCACATTAAAACTCACACCACCATAAGTGCATCAGCTTGGTCCCATCTCCTTTACGCTACCTTTGCCCTTTTTCACTCTTTCAGTACCAACTGTGAGTAAAGTCAAACGACCTAAAATGACCTGCTCTGAATTACAGTATGGGCACTAGATTCATGTTCCTTGTGACAAGGACCTTTCATTCAAATAGTTGCATGCCTACAATGACATAGCATATAATAGTCCAGGTCAACAGCTTTCCTTGGCACACTTTGGGTGCACTGCACCCAAAGCATGCTGAGCAAAGCTGTTGACTCAGTCCAAAATGTGGCCTTGAAAGATTTAACTTCCAACTGCAAGCTCACCAACTGCCTAGTTTGACTTTTTTTTTTGGTCATATCATGCATTTGGCTATTAAAGTAAATAGTTGTTTTTCAAAAGTCTGACAGAAACTGTTGACCATTTCATTTCAATTTTCAACAAATATCCAGCACTCATGCCATTCATATGGGTAAACTTTCCGCTGACATTAGTGCTATGGCGGTTAATATTCCTGTGACACTAGTGTGCATACATGTGTAAGTCCAGGTAAATTTCATGCTGTGTGTCCCAAGACACCAAGTTCCTGCTATTATCCAAACCCCAGTACATTTTTGAAGCCCCCCCCCCCTCCCATCCTGAAAAAAAGGTGGACATGGTGCCTACAAACCAACAAATAAAATGCAAGCCTTGGTGTCTTGCATGAACAGAGTGAGGTGAGTATCAATACATAGTTGGTGAAAAGGTCACCACACACTGTGCAAACCTCTTCAAGGTCCTTCTGAATAATTACACAAATTATACATTAACAACTGCATATAAATATACAAGGCACAAACCATTACAAGAAATGCTGTGCATGGGAAAGCATCAATCTTACCTGACTGGTGCTGTTAGAATGAGGTTTGGCAGAGTTATCAGGGTAACTGGCACTGTTCTGCTCCCCATACGATAATTCATGCTCATCTATTATTAAGTCTGTGTCCGACTCTTCTGACTGCCGTGGTAGGCCTTCAGTCTATAACATTGAAGAAAAAGTCAGCGTTCCTTTTCACTACATTCATATTTATCAAAGACAACAACTCTTATGATTTGCATCTTTACAGTTCTGAAGCTAAATTTAAAATACAATGAAGATTGCTATTACAGTTTCCAATGCATGCCTGTGCCCTACTACCATATAACCAGAGAGAAATCTAAAGGGATTTGACATTCTTGGATTATATCAAAAATACACATCTCACACTGTGTGTGGGATAATCACTTGACTTTATCCACTATCATGGAATTTTTGTGTTCACACATGTAAAATATACATCTACTTTGTGCGTGATGGAAATATTGAATACTTTTTTGCAATCTACTCACAATCTTTATTGCATGTTGTGCATAGTATACGTTAATTGAGCTAAAACTAATCACAAAGCAAATGAAACTTAACAGTACATTGTAACACATTTTACATACAAATCAAGGCAGCACACAACAGTTCAGTTTTGTACATGTATGTAGCAACACAAGACATTTGTGTCTCAATACACAAACAAGAAAAACACCTTTATTCCACTCTTTAAGTATATCACCATTAACCAACAAAAAGGGAACACTCAACAAATCATTACATTTTTGTCTTCACATAGTTTAGCTTGTACATTTACCAACCATGTCCTCAACAAAGCAGCCCGCAATAACCTTGCCACCTCTAGCATTTCAACATATTCAACTTGTATTTAAGCCATTTATGTACCTGTACACACATGTAGTCCATGTCTTATGACTGGTAACCCTTTCCTCTTTAAACTGGACAAAACCGGGTGATGGTCAAATGCCGTCTCCTTTAGTGTTTTTAACTTCTTTCAACAGTAATTAAAATGCAATCAGAGATTGCTGCATCCATGCCCCCTCACCTCAATTCATAACCTTGCAAATCACAGGTCTCATTTTGGAATGACTGCAGTCAATAAAAATAGGCAATCCCCGTGACTCAGATACTTGACCTAGTGACCTACTTTTAGGCATGATACACTCGTGTCCAGATACACAGGTGTGTAAAGTCTCATGATTTGAGTCCAAGGACAACAGAATTACAGCCTGGGCATGAAGAATAGTATAGTTTTACATGACTGTGTCACCGTGACTCAGATACTTGACCTAGTGAGCTACTTTTGTTTCATGACACTCTTTAGGTCTAGATATGTGTGTGTGTGTGTGTGTGTGTGTGTGTGTGTGTGTGTGTGTGTGTGTGTGAAGTTTCATGAAACTAAGTTAAAGGACAAGCGAATTATAGCACAGACATGAATAGCAGAGACCCAGGTACTTGACATAGTGACCTATTTTTGTTTCATGGCACACCTTTAGGTCAAGATATACGTGTGTGTCAAGTTTCATGAAACTAAGTTAAACAATAAAAGAATAATAGCCCGGGCACGATTTCACAAGGATATGTCACTGTGACCCAGATACTCTGAATACATTAATTTCAGAGGCATTTATTTTCATGCTTTTTGCATTTTGGACCTTTCACTGAGACTCTAAATTCACTATTTTATAGTTTTACTTCCAATCAATGTCATGTTAAAAACTTTTTTCACTGTGTTCTAATTTCACGGTTTTGAAGCATCAGTGAAATAAGTGAAAAGAAGAACACAGCAAAATTAAATAAATTCACAGTGCTTAACCTACTGACCTACTTTTGGTACATGACACACCCTTATGTGTAGATACATCTGTGTGTAGTTTCATTAATCTAAGTTAGATACTGAAGGAATTACAGCCTGGACATAATTTTTCAGGATTATGTCACTGTGACCCAGATACTTCAGCTAATGACCTACTTTTGGTACATGACACACCACTATGTACAGATGCCCCTGTGTGTAAAGTTTCATTAATCTAAGTTGAAGGGCAAGGGAATTATAGCCCGGACACCAATAGCAGAGGACCTGACACATGACCAAGCGACCTACTTTTGTTTCATGACACACCTTTTGGGTCAAGATATACATGTACATGCCTGTGAAGTTTAATGAAACTTATCCAAATAGTAAAAGAATCATAGCGACCTACTTTTGGCACACGACACACCCATATGTCCAGATGCATCTATGCGTAAAGTTTCATTCATCCAATTTGAAGGACCAGCCAATTACAGCTCAGAAATGAAATGCGGATGGACAGACACAAGGAAAAAGTGATTTCTATATGCCCCAACTCCAGTAGGAGGGGGCATAATGAAAAACACTCGGACCGAGAATTTTAGATGAGACCTATCAAGACAACATGACTTGGGTTAACAGCTTTCCTTGGTGGTATGGGTTGGGCACTAAGTGCCCAACCCATGCCAAGGAAAGCTGTTGACTCAGTCTTAATTCAAGAGGGAAAGGGTTAAGGGCTGTTCCAGAATGTTCTCAATTATAGTTTGAGCTTTATTTTATGAATACATTTCTGCTAAAGTAGAAAATTTTCATATTTTACAGTGAAAAATTGGCAAACTTTGACAGGCAAAAGCAATCAAATACATACTGTTCAAATAACAGCATTTTTTTCAAACTGACTTGCAATTCTTCTAGTTTTAGGAGATTGTTGGTTGCAGTGTCAAAGGTGCGTGTCAGCCACGCACAAAATCTAGATTTAAAATGCTATATTACTTTAAAATCTGATTTTTATATCAAAGTGTTTTTTTTTTTTTTCTGGAACAGCCCATGCTACTCCTTTCACATTTAGTCAAACTAGACATTCAACCCCAAAGTTATGTCACAGAGCCACATATAAACTATCCTTTCTGGACCCAAACACATATTTCAACTTAGTGATGGACCCACTATGCTCATGGAAATGCGTGACGCCTCCATGCTCAGACCAAGGTTGACATACTGCTGAACTGTAAATGGCTGCATAGTCAGAGGAGAAGGTTCATTACATACACTTTTATTTTCTATTTAGTTATTAACAGTGAGAATAATATATTACTCTCTTAATTTATCAAAATTCCCTCCACATTTTTTTTTTTTTTTTTTTTCTAATTTCCTTTATTTCACATTTCATTCCTGGAACTCCACATACTTTTACAGAATTCTTATTATCAAATAATTATTTTTTTCCCAGTGCTAACAACACCCGAAGATGCGGTGTTAGCTGCATTATTAGACTTGTCATAAAAACCTTTCAGTCAATGACCAGCATGCCTGACTTTCCCCCAAAAGTATGGGTCCATATCAAGTTTCCTTTGGCATCCTTGGGACACGCAGTGCCCAGAGCGCACTTAAGGAAGTAGTCTAAGTCTCCCACTCAGCAGTAAGGGGGTTAAACTAGTGTGGAAAACTGTAAATTGCTTTACTTTCATGTGCATAAATTTTTATGTTTTTTCGTGTGTTTTTTGACATTTCACTGTAGTTATAATTTCACGGCTGTAGACATTATTCCTATTAAAACAATGCTAAAATACTATTTCACTGTGTTATCATTTTCATGGTTTTTGGCCATCAGCAAAATAAGCAAAAGTAAGAGTACAGTGAAATTAAAGCAATTTACAGTATATGTAGTATCAAATGTTCAGTGATAGTGACTCCAGAAATTTGTGAATTTCTGTTTCTATAAAACTGCAATGTTTAAACAACTAAACGTTACCTTTTTATTGGCAAGTGCCTGTCACACAACCATCAACTTCTATAATGACATTTGATCCAAAATCATTATGATTGCTAAATACAAATAAACTACGAAGCCACCTCCCCCCTACAACTTAATCAATTTCAGTGTTTAACATTTATTTCAGAATCATTTAAAAAAAAAATTGCATTGTGTATAAAATAAACTGTTCAATACTTACTGACGTCAGCTGTTTTTCTGTTGTTAAAAATTTTGCTAAAGGTAGACAACACTTGGGTAGTGTTTCTGTGAGAGGCGGTCTGGCATGTGTTAATAATGGTTTTACGTATCTGTGGGCGCTGGTCAAGGAAAGTTGTACAATACACGCAGGAGTTACCAGTTAACTCCGTAACTTGTACCTACCTCGGGCACCATATGGGCTGAATATCCAATCGAAAATGCCTGCAAGGGAACTCAAATACAGTATCTACAAAATTTACTGTGATCATAGCACTGACCTCATCCCGCAGAGTTGTCCCTCTGTGTCCTTCATTTTACACGATGGACTCTGGTATAACTTGCTGGTTTCCTTGGTTTCCACTGAAGCATTTTTCCAATTACTTCTACATTAGAAGTCACTTTGTTTTATGGCTGTTTTCCTACAGCATTTTCTACTTCATGGACCCCATCATTAACATTACAAAGAGGGCGCACTGTGCTATAGCGGCAGAGGCAGTGGTCAGTGGTGTTTGCATTACTTGCCTGGCACGTCATGGTGTAGCTGCCCTTGTAGCAACCGCCATGACTTGGGAAGAATGCAAAAAACAATGGCTTTAGATAAAGCATATTGGTACATATACTTGGATGAAAGCTTGAACCACTAAGAACTGGAAGGCAATGGTATGGCCTTCAATTTAAGGATGGTCAGGCCAAATTAATAAATTTGAAAATTCACAGCAAATTTCTGTATATTAACATAGTTTTAGTGATACCTCTGACCTAAATGTTGGTCTGACCAATCTGACCCCTATGCTACGGCCCTGGAAGATGTGCAGTTCACATTTAATTTCCAGCAAATCTTGAGGAAAACCCTTCACTTGTGTCCAATCAGTCAATGTTACTATAGTGAAACCTGCCTTCAAAGGGCACTGCTGTGTTAGACCACTTTCCAAGGTCCTGTTCCTGTTCCTGTTCTTCCAAAAGTCCCTGTAACTCACAGCAAAACACTTGCAAGGCCACAAAACAGTCTCTCGTAGTATTGTGTAACAACAGAACACTTGACTGTGTGCCCACACAACAGCTCCCTGTGTTGCTCTCTCGCCACCTGATGAACAAATTAAGAACCAGGAGTCCCTGGGAGTGTACCTGTGTGATATCAATGCAATTGGGTGAGTGGTTTCGGAGAAGATTTTTAAAGATTTGCCCCCCAAAAGAACAAAAAAATTCATGACAAATATCGAAATCAATGGAGCATGACCATTTACAGAAACTTGGTAGAAACCCACCCAAGGTGCATTGCTACCAAGCTTGAAGCGAATCTCACTCACGTTTATGGAGAAGAAGTCAAAAATACAATTGTGAATGGACAGATGATGGACAGCTCAGCCTACTAAAAGCTCAGCCTGACCAGTAAGTCAGCTAAGCTATAAATCCAAAAATCACTGGAGCATGCCCATTTGAAGAAACTTGGTACAGACCCACTCAAGGTGCAGCTGCATGAAGTTTGAAGTGAATCTGGCTGACGGTTTTGGAGAAGAAGTCAATTGTTGATGATGGACCACAATGAATGAAGGACCATTTAAATTAAGCTCAGCTACTGACAAGTCAGCTGAGCTAAAAATTGCAGCACCACGTGGTGAACAACGCAAGAACTAGGAGTCCCTAGGAGTGTTCCTGTGTGATATCAAAGAAGAGTTTCAGAGACGAAGATTTTGTTATGATTTGCCACCCAAAAAAGAACAAAAAATTCATAAAAAATCTTAAAATCACTGGAGAGTGACCATTTGAACAAACAAGGTAGATCTCCACAAAGTTTGAAAGGGATCTCGCCGCTGGTTTTGGAAAAGTCGGAAATGTAAAATTGTGGATGGAGGACGGATGGACAGATGGATGATGGACGACTGAGCCTCCTAAAAGCTCAGCTGACTGACAAGTCTACTGATTTAAAAAAAAAAAAAAAAGAGATGTGTTCAAAAGGATACTTTGAGTCTATGTTATACCACTTGAGTACAAGCCAGGCTTTCTCATAGACGCGCGTGGGTTGTTCTGGTGGTTGCGGCTCACTGGGACTCTGTAACAAAGGACATGTGACCTGTGGATCACCAATAATAAATGCGGTTAATTTGAGTTAGTGTGATGTCATGCCTGGAGGCTGTTACCATGGCTACCAAACAGGTTGTTACCATGGTTATGAAATAACACCCTATCAAACAGGCCATGGACACAGAATTAGATAAAGCTGCAAGACATAAGATCAAATACAAAGAATACCCACCCAAAAGCTAGTGTAATAAAATGTTGGCATGGTAGTCTGGTAAGGATATTACAACCCTGCTTGAGGCATGTTTACACAAAGTAATTGGGGACCATAACCCCGGGAGACAAGACAAAAGTTTTGTGTGCTGCTTTCCCTAGAACCACAGGCAAAGGAAAATTTCATTAATTTTAAAATCTTAATCTTGAGATAAAATTATCTCACTGTACACATACTGTGCCATATTTTATGCCATCTAAATTTTGTTCTCTTTCTTGACACAAAATTTTGACTGGATATGCAAACATGTACAGCATCAGGTCACTGTGTACAAGTTGATAGCAGTCCATGGGTTTTTGCATTCCCTGGCAACTTATGTGCTCCACCTGTCTGTGTGGCAGCAGAACTAGCCAGGCAATATTGAATTCATCTGCACATGAAACTTTTCTTTTGTTTCTTTTTTTTTTTTGGCTGCACAATTACACATTATATGTAAACACTGATTCTGGTAAACTTAGTTTGCATTTCTAGCATTAGTCCTCACCTATGAGCAACTTGCATAAAATATTAAAAACAAGCATAATTATGAACCAATTCCACAAAGTCAAATGTCTTGCTACACTCCCATATCATCCCTGCCAGAAATCTGCTGGCCCAATTTTATAATCTCTCTGTATCTTTCTATAACCATTTCCAAGATATAAACAAATACTTTTCCTGAAATTCTGAACATTTTTTTTTTTTAATTTTTAAAATACCATGTTTAACTATAATGTTTTTTGCATAACACGCTAGATCAACCTAAAATCACCCCCATGTAAGGGTAAAATAATTTTATAATAAGCATAACCACAACTGAAAAGTTGCACTTGGCTGGAGATCAAAACACCTCATAGATCTTGACCACGTAATTCTCACCTTTAGTGCAAAATTTAAAACTGAAATCACTGTGATTTATGGCACGAGGGATCAGAAAGTTACAGGGCCTACTAATCCCCCATTACAAATGATCTGTAGGGTAGCTCAAACTACACATACAAAACAATAATATACTTTTGATTTTTAGTTTGCCTGCTAAACAGGCTAAACCTCTCCTGTGTCTGTCTGGTCATAGACTGGCAAAATTAGAGCTTGGTCTGCTCCGCAGGCAAGCACACTGTACATTTCCTGTCATAATCTAGCACATTTATTAAGTAGCTATGACAGAAGGGAGGATTAGAAGATCAAGTCCAGAAATAGAGTAGAAAAGTAAAGACACAAAGGACTGTTTTCCATGAGTTGGACAGAACAGGACAACTGTAGCCCCAGTATTTTCCACTGGAGACATGAAAAGGGATAATGCAAGATAAAAAAACCCATAACCATGGTAACTTTTCCAGGCATGAACATCACAACATATTTAGACCTGGCCCAAGCGGAAAGAAGGGTCACATCCAAGACCAAGCACACAGAGGAAACCTGGTGCAGGGAACCAGGAGATGATCACAGCACACAGTTCAGCAGAACATCCAACAGTTAGGCAAATAGGTACACAGAGGCTGAGTAACTGTAGGGAAAAAAGGCATAATTAAAGTAAGGCTGCAGTTGGCAACAAAAACTGTAAATATAAATAAAAACATGGAATATTTAGCATAGCTTAGGATAAATATAAACTGTACTTATAATGCAGAGTATATAAAGCTATATATTTTAATCAAATCTGGGATATGTTATGCTATTTACAGGTTGTACTTATTTACTTGTAATGGGTACATTAATTAGCATAAGCTGACATATGGATATAGCACAACAGTGGTCCCCTTCTTATGAGGCCACCCAAACTGCACTGGCCTTATAAGGGGGTGGCTTCGGGGGGGGGGGGGGCCCAATATAATACAAAGGCTACAATTGCTGCACTGAGAGGTGGCCTCTCCAGAGGGGGGCTCCTGTACATATAAACAGGCTTCAAACTCAACACAAATATTTGCCACAATCATGCACATTGCAACAATAATGAGGATGCAAGTACACTGTATGAAAACATCTCGAAGTCACAATTTATCATTAAATTAGCTTTCACGCTCCCATGTACATGTTCAGGGAGCAATGCAATAATATCAAACAAATTCTGTGGTTAGTAAATATGATCTCAAATTCTCGAGTGAAAATTGCATCATTAGTCTAAAATTACTTTTGAAAACGTCCAGCAAATGCATACATGCACAGTCCATGTAGTTCTACATATGTTACTGGGTGTATGTTTCAAACCATACTTTAACATCACGCAACACTATTATGTTTTACTACAATGCTGTGCAACAGGGTTACATAAGAAACTATAGCATATGAAGTGTACTTCAGGTATTTTTTTTTTCTTTTTTGAATGTGTACATGTGGAAAATTAAACGAAAACAACTATTTATATGTGCCCTGTTGCCCTATGTGTTTAGGTGAACCTAATGAATCCTACAGTGACAGCAAAACAAAAAAACTTAGAAAATTAAAGCCTCCAAAACCATGACAACATTTGACATTGTGCACGTGACGTGTTGATGCAACAAAATGTGGAGAAACTTACATAAGAACATAGCTGAAAAACTGATAAAATAACTGATAGCATGGATCACTTAAGTGAAGACTGCTAGTGCCCCCTATGAAGAAAATTCGAAGTTTCAAAGTGGAAAATCACATGAGTTGCAACATGTGTATGTATTGTGTTCATTACTGATAGTGGGCAATAGTTGACTTATTTTTTTGTTTGTTCTGGTATTGCCCAGAAACACAAAACAATTATCTAGGAGAGCTTTTCCAAAAATATATCCACAAAACGGGACACATGGTGTTTGCTATCTGAACATAAAACGGGACACATAGACCTGAACATACGTACACATGGGACACTAGACTTAAAACTGTCCTTGTGGAGAATGGTCTTCAGTGTGCAAGTGTGTGAATTATCTTGAGAAAAAAAAAGTGCTTGCTAGATTTTACTGAAAGACCTAAGGGTTAAGCTGTCATGCTTAGACACAAGGATAAGCTTCACAGAGTTATGTACATGTGTTAACACTTTCATGTCTTGGCTACATACAGTGCCTTTGGAGACAGTATTGGGTAATTTTTCTCAAATATAGTAATACAATGCTCCATAAAATACTTATTGATACATTAGGTGTGAAACATACTGTGGATTTGAAAATATTATAATCTCCACAATTTTGCTGTAAAATGCTATTCTTGAGAAATTAAGAGCTCATTTGTTGCTGCCATGACAACCGAGTTATGTGTGACACATACTAAGGATTTGAATAATTGCCAACTTTTATTGAGTAGAATCACATTAAGTTGTGAAATACTATTCTTGAGAAATTAGATCACATGTTGTTGCCATGGCAACCAATTTGAAATATTTCTCATTTTTTAGTGAAAAGAAAAAAAAGGATATACTACTTATAGCAAGAGGGAATATAAAGATTTTGTAGAAATATACTTTCCCAACAACTCAGTGAGATAACTCACAAAATTTGTGTAACACTAGATTTGGCACCTTATACTGACTACAAAATGATTTTCTATGGTTGGTGTGGCAACCACGTGTGAATCCACATATATGCAGACCCTGACATCACCACCTGCTTCTGTGGGTCTGCATATACACAGACCCGGGCATAAAAGTGTCAAAGTAGGCAGTCCATTGTGTCCTGACGATATCCTCTGGAGCAACCCTTGGGAGTCAATGGGTAATGAAAACACTACGATACATTAAATCAAGTCAGGGTGCCTTCCAGCAAGTTTAGTCATACAGAAAGAAAAACAACCCATAACACATTAGTACCACATGCTACCAACTCAAATGTCAAAACTGATAGGTCAAGGTTCAAGGTCAAGGCCAAGGTCAGAGGGTTATAGCAGGAATTGCTTTTTGTTATAGATGGGCACCACATTTGGCTTGTACTGTAAATTTATTTAGAGATTTAAAACAAAAAATCACTGTGTTCATGTGAATGTAACATTCTGTCCTATATATATTCCCGGTAGAAATACCCCAAAACGTGATTATTATTTACTCATGACATCAAAACTAAAACCTTAAATGATGTCAAGCCAATCTTTCAGCACATGAGTAGTGACACCTTCAAACCTGCCAAAGTAATGGATAAACCACATAGGTTAAGTTTCTAAATCATTTTTCCCCTGTCCAAAAAAACCTGATGCTCCCTGCCAAATGCAATTGACTACCCAGCATGCAATTCCTCCCACATTATCTGTTAAGGGGAACAAGGGAGTCTATTGGTCAGTCATGCCCACACTTAGTCTCATCAAAATGAACCAACCCCGCCAGGGATAGTGGAGCGAGGGTGACTGGCGGCCGTCACAGATGGCCCCGCCCCTGACGATTCCTCCATTGTCTGGTACTTCTTCTGCCGAGTCATGGCCTGCACACAAAAAGCAGCAAACACCTCTATAAGGACCAGTGGATGATCATCTACCATCCTTCTTGACTTGGTTTTTCAATACCAAAATTTGAAAAAAAGTCCAACAAAATATATTGTCTTTAATATCATGGGACAAATTGCTCAAACCTACAAAGCTGCATAAATTTTAAAGGACGGGATTGAAATGTTTCTTGGAGCTGACAAGTTGAGTAATGTAGTAACAGGATTTATTTTTTATCTTAATTTTTGAAAAGTTGACCAATCAGATAACACACACACACACACACACACACACACACACACACACACACACACACACACACGAGGGAAAATCAAACCAGACCAAAATGATGTATAAGAACAACAATGAAAATAATATTTCCACATGAGCATTAACCTCTAGTCTGTCAATCAAAAATAAGCAAATTTATTACAGCTTTATTGCAGGATTCAAATTTTGTTCAAACAGGTAGCAAGAAAAAATATATTGTCTCATTTTTATTGTATGCTGGGATCTCACAACAACCTGAAATGGCTAACATGCTAGCAATAGCAGAGCGATACTTGTACCTGAATGGCCCTGTCATCTTACAGCTAAGCAGCAAACACTGAAGTAATCAATGCAGCCATGCGGCCAAGTTTTTTGTCAATCTTGAATACACCAGCAGAAAAAAAAATATGCAAAATTCAATTTGCAGTCTTGATGTAGCTGTGCAAAAATGAAAAAAAAAAGGGCACATTTCTTTGAATGTTATAAATAATAATAATAATAAAAAAAGAATAAATTAAATATAAAAACCCCACCCTCAATTTAGTAAATCAACAGGAAAGTTAAAATACTTATCTTTTATTTGTTTAGTTAACCAATTTAAAAAATTAAGTAAAGCCAAACATAAAGTTCATAATTTGCACATTGAGCTTAAGAGATTTGATCGTGCTTTTATTTCTTTTTTTTTTTTCTTCTGTTTTTTGGGGGCATGGATAGGTGGGCAGGTGTCAAAACTACATGGAAGATATGGCAGTCTTGCTGTTGTTTGTATAATCATTGGGTTAGCATCCACTGTCTGTTACTTAATTCTGGCCTTTCCTTTTTTGCATAAAAAAATTAAACTGGTGTTGCTATCTGTATTCATTATTACTTTAATTCTCCTGACAAAGTAAAGGCTCCTTTTCAACATTTTTTCCTGAGTGCCCTGAGAACTAAATGTAATCGGGCATAACACAGTGCCAGAGTTCATTTTTACAGCACAATACAGAGGAACAATTTTTGTTTTGTTTTTTGTTTGTTTACAATTTATTCATCACTTTAACTTCTTTTTATGAGTGAATCTGTACAGAACACATCACAAACCTCTCACTTTACGCTTTCACTCTTTCAGAAACACAATTTTATGACCATACAATTGCAGCTCACAGTCATGCAATTCTGCATTCTTTTGACACCATTTTTTATGTGTGCACAACAACTGGTTTTGTGACCAGGAGACAACAGAGTATTAGTACTGATGACTGACGTAGTACATTCTTGTTAGTACAGTGTACTACCACTAGGTGCTCTCTACATTATTCACCTGCCATGTCATTTGTCCCTCTGGTAAAACTCACCCCACTGTAGCAAAAGCCCGGGTCAGTGGTCTAGGCGTTGCCTGGCAAGTCAAGCTATGTACAACTGTGGCACGGTTTACCACACAATGCATAGAAATGCCTTCCTTAAACAAGGTCTTGCTAAACCTAGACATATTGGCATTTGGCTGAAAGCTCCAATGACTGGTAATTTGAATGCAATTGAAGTACTCTACCAACTCTGACTAAGCATGGTGGAAAAATCATTAGTAGTACGAACTGTGTTTTAATGTGGGTCTAACCCTGTATGTTCCACATTACACCAAGCACATGAGACCCTTGGGTCACCAAAGTGAGGTTGCATGAGCATGTTTCTATTATATCATCCTCAACAGAAATCTAGGACAGACCCATCTTGTAAGAATCATAAATTTCTCCTGTGCAATTTTGTTAAATTGCACACTTGCCCATTTTAAGTATAAGTTTTGTTTACTGGTGACATCTAGTTATTTCAATTATTTACTGAAGATGGGATTCTCAAGACTTTGCCACTGTATGGAGACTGAGTAAAACAGGGGGGTATACATATACAAGGTGGAGAAATAAAATAGCTGGCATGACAACAATCCTCTCCATGGTGATTGCCATGTTGTTGTTTGTTTGCAGCCATGTGCCAATACATTCCACTTGTGGCATGATACATTGTAACAAGATAGCACCAACATGAAGTTATAATGATGCGTCTGACATAATAAGCCACGGCACTGATACAAATGAATCAGAGTGCTTGCTACAATAATTCAACCCTTTGGAGACCGAACCAACACTTTTCTGGATTAACAGGGCACAGATTGTACTAACTTAAGTTGCTACTTCATGGCATGTCATTCTTGATGACAAAATTAAACTGGAAACATTTATGACACCAGACACTTTCGGCTAATTTTTAGTGGGAAAACCCTGTATACTGATACATCATGCATTGGATCCACCAGGTATAAGTTAAAGTGCTTGATACAGTAAGTCAACTAACTCAAAGTTAGCATGCTCATTTCTGTTGTTGAGTTACGCAAACACTGTGGTCAGACGATCCAGCTAGGCCAGATGCAACCTTGATGCATGGAATGTTTTAAAATGAACAGCACCATACAGATGACACATAAAAATGTCTCCCAAAGATTTGTATTCCCCTAAACATGATCCGATTGTGTATCAAATATGTCTAAATCTATCTTTACTGCAATATGATCATCTGCATATGACAAAGCGATATCAATCTCTTACAAATTAACAGAAAATGACTGAAGGTAATCTGATAGTATTTTTTATAATGCTTTCAAAAAGTAAAATTAGCTGTAAATTTTTTTTTTCCAGAATCAATGATGTTTCCAAAGAAATTAAATGATAACAAGTACTCATATGTAATGAGTAATATTTTTGTTTTAATGGATTGAATTAAATGCAAATTTTGCACACTTGTCTCAAATTCACAAGAAAAGGGTGAATGTAAAGAGTATGCTGCTTAAATACAACCACTTTCCAAGTTGTGCAGTCGGTGACCACTTTAATTCCTGGGTAAAACATTTGGAATATTTTTCAATTGTATGATAAAATTCTGTAACATTGTATAACATACAATTTGATAAGACTATAAAATCACAACAATAACCTCCCACCCACACCCACACCCACTCCTTACTTTTTTATTGGTAAGCATCATCTTATTTATATATCCCCATAGCTTGACATTGAGGCAAGCCTTATTGTACAGGATAAGTAAATTTTTCTGACAGGACAAGTAGAAATGTTGAGCTTCATGCAAACCCAACACTTGTCGAAATTTTAGAGAAAAAGTGCTGCAGGACAAACAACAAAAAAGATTAATGTTAAGCCCCGACTGTAGTGGACCAAATGCTGATGTATTGGCATGCAACTTATTCAAATGAACAATCAACAGAAAAGTCCAGTGTCGTAAGTGTGGTCCACTTCTTATCTTAATTAACAGTGATGTAATCCAACAGTCAAGAGCTTTCCGCCGTCCACTCTGGGTGCAATGCTCACCCCCTCCCCCCCCCCAAGTGTCACCAGGGAAGCTGCTGGCATGATCCCCAGAGGGCTACAGAGGCATCTCAAAGATCCTGAACTTGTGAGTGAGCAGCCAACAATTCCCTAGGCCCTTTAACAAAACTGACAACACAACAATACAAAAAGCAATGTGCATCTTACTCAAGTTGTGCCCAAAGAAGGAAATTATTGCATGACATGAAAGCTAGAAAATTCAAATAGGGTATCCTAATTCATCTGCCCCCTCCTTTCGTAGCCTAATTATAAATTATTGTAAATTGCTTTTCTTTAACTCTATTTCTATTTTTGCCTATTTCGCTGATGCCACAAAACTGTGAAAATAAAAATACTGCGAAAGAGTATTTTAACATTGATTTGATAGGAATTATGTTCACAATAGTGAAATTAAAAATTCAGTAAATGCCTGAAACACAAAAACTTAAAATTTATACATAAATAAGTATATTTACAGAACTGTGGGTATCACATTACAGTTGTTTATCATTTTGGTCCAGTGAGTCAAAAGGGTTCTTTGTGTGTCGGGCCACCCATTGAAGTCAAACCAAATTCTAACTGTAGTAGGTAACTTGGCGAACAAACACGAAAACAGAAAAGAATTATATTTGAAAGATCCAATATAGTTTGTGATGCTTCCAAGGAACATATTAAAAAAGAGTTCAACTGATTGCACAGCCCATTACAATGCCCCCAGAGCTCATCATTCTTTTGTCTGCAGTTTCCTATCATTGCTGTGTATTTTCTTGATGAGATGCATTGTCCGTAAAACATCCCAAACCTAAAAGGTCCTGATATCAATGGATTGTAACCATATCCCCTATGTCCTCAACTGTTCCCCTCAGAAACACAATTCCAAACTGTGTCAAAAGTAACTTTTCAAAAGTACCTCTCTCAAAATGATGTAAGACGCAGAAGCCACACATTGACATTATGGCTTACATTGGAACTGACAAGCTTATAACTGACTAAAGCTGATCATTGTGCAGTCAATACTCCAAATCCTGACTCAAGATTTACATTGTATGGGGCCTTAATACCAACTCTTCCTCCATGAGAATGCATGTCTTGTTTTTTTGCATTAGCAGGTGGGCCAGAATTGTTTTGTACTGACGGTTTTCCCAAAACAACTTTCTGTGATCTTTCTCTGGTGCGGGGCAACAGAATTGGTGCAGGTCCGGTGAGGTATGAAAAACAGCTCTTGGTGAAATCATAATTAAATTCAAGGCAAGTATAATAAAGAAGACACCACATGCAAACTGAATTAGATTAGAAACAAATTAAGACAGAGTGATTATCATGCCAAAGATTGCCAAGCTTGTTAGTATGTAGTAGACGTAGTTTTGTTTTTCATGGGGGTCTTTATATGTTCTATAGTATCTGTACATGTTCACACATACAGTTGATGTAAAGGTCAAACATCTAATTTGGTACAATAGTTTCCAACCTCTGAAGAATCTTTATGTTGTAATTGAAAATGTCAATTTACCTAAGAAGTCCTTCCTACTTAAATTAGCCAAAAGTACCTGGATCTCAAAGGTTGTTACATTGTGCTTGTTTTGGAATGTGGATGGTCACACCACCGAGGGAATATTCTCACATGTATCTGTACGTTTACTGCTTTTGTAATCACAAATTGGTACTTAAAGTTTAACCTGTATAAAAAAACTACAATGGAATATCACTGGCTCACTTGTGGAGGCTAAAGTAAGTCTGGTATTTTGTGATAAGTAAGGACTCTTTTTTGCACTTACCTACAAAAATACAATTGTAAACTATAGGATTAGATTTTGTGGCGGGAGAGAGTGATAGGTAGAAACAAGGCACATGACTGAGAATTAGAGATATTGAAAGGCAGCTGGAAACTTCTTTTCCGCACCTGTGCCATTACCAACAGTGTAAGCAACTAAATACAAGTGTAATAGGCACGATGCTCTTGACTATATAGACAAGTCTGATATCTACCACACAATAAAGCAAAGATATATACATATATCAATATAAAGTAAATACAGTAACCCCAAATATGTGTATATACAGGACTTTATAAAACAGCAAGGTGTAATTCTCAATATGACCAAAAAATATGTTAAATATGTTTAATTTTTTTCAGTACATTTATTTAAAGGAAATTTCAAAGCATATATTAACACAAAAGCCTGAAAAGCATATATGTATATATATATATATATATATATGTATATATATATATATATATATATATATATATATATATATATATATATATATATATATATATATATATATATATATATATATATGTACATATAATATATATATATATAAGAAATTTTAACTGTGACTTAAAATTTCCTTCTTACCCAAAAAAGACAAGTCATCATCGATATCAACAGTAAACAGAACAAACAAAAATATAAAATTATCCAAGTCCTATTGGCTCCACAACAAAATGAAATTAAACAGAAATTTACAATCATCTAGATCAACTTTACTGATAGGTAGTTGAGATCACTCTAGGATTTAAATGTAAGATTTATTCTGAAAATTAAAATTGTGACAACAGAAAAACAACTCACAGTTCTAACCGCCTCAAAATTCTGCATTTCTGTTTCTTCTTCCACCCCGACCCTGCAAGCATAGTAACCAAAACACGTGACACGAAAGCAGAAAACTTTGCGATAACCACTTAAAGCTTTCCTTGCACAACACAAGTACGGTGGCCCCTGTCTTAAAAGGTCACTCCAGTGAGAGGCCACCTGGCTTGAAAGACCACATTTTACAGGTCCCTGCTGCTATCTTTTCCATGTTATTCTACCTCTTATGAGAGGCCACCTATCTTGAGGGATGACTTTTGGGCCTGACCTTTGGGTGGCCTCTCAAGACAGGGACCACTGTATATCTGTCTTCACATATTTTAAGGACTCCTTTCCTCAGAGTAAGTTTAAATTTGAATTTTGCTATTTTGTGTATACTATTTCGTATAAATTCTCCAACTATTGGAATCATAGGCGACTTGAAGAACTTATTATACAGTATGTATTCATGTATTTGCTTGATGTTCCATGTTCATACATTCTTTATATTTATTAATTGTGGCCACAAAGAGCTGGTGACCTGTCACAGCACTGGCTGTATACAGCAGGTGCCACTGGGCTGCAAATGTCTTGATTGTTGTGGTACTTGAACTTTTGCATTTGTCAAACTTGTATCACATTTGTGAAGTCACAAACACCACATAATTCTGGGAATACATGTACTAAGCTTTCTTTTTTATTTCCCTCTTGACCGAGTGATTTTTGCTTAAAGGACAGAGCATTTCAACCCTCTTCAGTTAAAAGTATGCAAGTACTTTTTTTTTTTTTTTTTTGCAAATGTAAGACTTTGCCAATTTGCAAATTTGTAAAAACTCCACAAATTTATACATCACACAAAAATAAATACTGTTAGAGATTATTAGTTCCTTTAATTGTGCTCATAAATTTGTTATGGAGAGAAAGTTCACCAAGAGGTTCACACATTCAGGCCCATTGCTCACTGTCAAACCATTACAATTGAACTGCTTACAACCTGTATACTGTAACCTGCCCTTTAAAACTGCTTATGACATTTACACTGTAGTCCATTCTTTGCACAGTTTTTTGGGAGAAATACACGTTCTTTCAGTTAAACTGCTATATATGAAGATAGCCTGGTTTTACAACCACATTCTCAAAGACACTAGGCCTTGTTTTTGCTGCAAATGCTATCTGCCAGGAGACAACTGCTGCCAGGATGGAAGAAAACATGGTCCTAAATAACTGGTACAGGGGTCTGTCTCTACTAACTCTTCCCTCCCAACTCAAGGTGCCCTGAGTTAATGATACTAGATTCATATGGTCTCATCCACACCTGGCCTTTGTATACAGTACCCCATAGCATAGTTATTCTACAAGAAGACTGTGACAATCATGTGCTTAACTGATCTTGCATACACAAAATGAAGTGGTCCTGTGAACTACGTTTCCACCCTTTTAATTCAGGGCTCACTTTTCATTGATAACTGCTTTGGGACAATCGACACAGCAATGAATGTAACAGACTTCACAACAAATATTGCTCTTGCCTTGACCAGTCAGGCAAAGCTGCCAGCACACAAACAAAAAGAACATATAATGTTCCTAGGGGAAGATGCTGTGAAAGTTCCAATCTGGTATACCTCCTAACCTGTGCCACATGTCAAAAGCAATATGTGGGGCAAACGTTACATCCCCTCTGATACAGATGTGCAAACACTTCCGTTACATCAGTAACAAACACTTCCGTTACATCAGTAACAAACACTTCCTTTACATCAGTAACAAAGTTACTGAACAACCACTAGATAGACATTTTGCCCAAACAGATCACTGTGGACTTAACCTGACAGTTCATATTCTGGAGTACATACACACACACCCTCATCTGACACGTACTAGACAGTTGCGACTAGACAGGGAATGTCACTGAATGCACCAATTGCGCTTATTTGAGCCGTTTGGTCTCAATATCAAGGGAAAGTGAGCTCTCTTGCTCAGTCTTATGCTAAATAAACTCGGGGAATGCATGTTACTTCTGTATAGTCAAATAGTCCCTAACTCCTTATTCAGGGTTATTGGGGAATCACAGTTTCCCTATCCAACACACCTAAAGTACATTAGCTGACCCCGTCAGTGTACTGACAGTAAACACAGAATTCACTGGTCGACTGTGATTCAACGCTCATTTAAAACATTGCTCGTGATGATCACCCTCACAGAAAGTCCAGACCTCTGTGTTATGTATTCACAATAACCTGTTTTACATAGCAACAGAAATATCACTCTCCAGTATACAAAGAGGTGCGCATCATCTCCCCAATAGTTACTGACAAGTCTTGAAAAAAATGAAACTGGTAGAACCACCACCAACACTGAACATTGTGACCTTTCCCTGGTCCATTTATTTACATTTCCACCTAGTTTCCGAACAACCTGAATGACACTTTTGGAGAAGAAACTGTGAAAACACACAAAAATTCTTCAAAAATCACAGTGCCACCTGTTGAACAAATTAAGTTCCAGGGATCCCCAGAAGTGTCCCTATGCAATTTCAAAGCAATAGGCCAAGCAGTTTCAGAGACAAAGACTTTTTTTAATATTTTCCCCCCAAAAATGAACAAAATTTACTAAAAGTCCAAATATCATTAGAGCAAAACCATTTGAACATAATTCAGTAAGATCTACCCAAGGTACAGTGCTACCAAGTTTGAAGTTGATCTGAGAGACGTGTTTTAGAAAAAAAGTTGAAAATGTATATTGTGGATAGGTGGATGATGGATAATGTACAAATGACCACCCTAAGCTCAGCTGAGCTAAAAAAATCACCAGTAGGGCAAAAACAAGGTGGCTGACCTAAACAGATGTGATATCACTACGACTATTATGTGTCATTTCAAAGCTTAGAAGCTATAATTTTGCTTCAATATAAATAATTGGCCATACCAAAGTAGCAGATGAATATACAAGGAGGTAAAACTAGTGCTTAAGTTTGGGTCGGGACAAAAAATAAGTCACATGATCATAACAATATTTCACTTTTTTCTGCATTTGATAGCCTTGTGAAAAAGGGAATCCTGAAGCAATCAAGTTTTGTCAATTTGATTACAGTCATAGTTTATCATGCATGGCAGCATTGCACTAAATAATATACAAAAAAAAAAAAAGAAAGAAAATCCATTTCAAGATATGCCAATCAGAAAACAATACGTACCTGCACAACAAGGGCCAATTCTTTGTTAGCTAACCTTTTATTTAAGTACCAGCATGCCTCTAGTTACAGAGACCACACGAAAGGACCATATCAACAGCTATCCTTGGTACTCTCCAGGCAAACAGTACCCACAACATGCCAAGGAAATCTGTTAACTCCGTAAAAACCTTGGCACAGTAAGGGTTAAAGACCACTCCAAGGGTAGGACCAGACGTGATGTCTCAAAGCAAGTACAATGATATCTCTCACCAGAAGTAACTTAACATGGAAAATGTAGTACCAGGGACCTGATATATGTGGCCTTTCAATCCAAGTGGTCCCTCATTGGACAACACTCTCAACAGAAGGTCAACAATGTCACCTTTCAGTCTTACACAGATGTCCAACATAAATCTCAGAACAAACAGTGGCAGTATGTCCACTGATTTAAGTGACTTCAGTTGCCGTATGATATGAAAGCAACATGGCATTGAGATATAATGACAAAACTGCATAAGATAATTTTTGTTCCCGCTTTTATCAGACTTAAAATAGAGCACTTAAGAGTCTTTTAGGTCAAACTTGACATTCACCTGATTTTTAGCCACTGAAGCATTTGTGTAGTAAAGCCTCCACAAAGGATGACTGTTGCTATGACGATCAACAAAGTAGTCGTGAAGATGGTTCGGCGCTGGTCACGACTTGTGTCCCGAATGGCCAGGGCAAAGGCAATGGCTCCACGTAAACCTGTAAATATTGACACAGTAAATATAGATATCCTGTAAACATTGACATGGTAAATGTGGACACCCTGTAAACATTGACACATTAATTGTGGATACCCTGTAAATACTGACACAATAATCATATGGTTACCTTGGAAACACTGACACAGTAATCATGGTTACCCTGCAGAGATTGGCACAGTAATAATGGTTACCCTGTAGACACTGACAGTAATCATGGTTACTCTGAAAATACTGACACAGTAATCAGGGTTACCTTTTAAACATTGGCACAGTAATCAGGGTTACCCTGTAAACATTGGCCTGGTAATTATGGTTATCATAACTTTGACAACATTAACCATGGTAACTCTGGACTATGAAAACTTACGTTTGTGTATTCTTTAAGCTATCCCAATGCTGCTGTCTGGAAACAGGTACATTTACAGCAATCATATTAAAATATTGCACACTGAATCAGAAAATTGCCCCTAGTATTGTCACTACATATTTTGCAACTCAAGTCACAAAAGTGTCACAGGTAGAAAATATCGCAGTGTGATCCATTGTATGTTCTGTGTGCTGTCATACAGCCTTTCATATATACACTGGCCAAAGGCAATAAAGTGTAGATAGGGCATTTCTTTTTGAAGTTGACTTTAAAGTATTTCTCACCTGAGAACATCATCATATGCTGGAAGTTGTAGCGAATCTTGTTTGAGCGGCCAAGGTTAAGAAGGAAAGAAAGTGGGTAGATATTGCATGCCCGCGCTACCACAACAGCCAGCTGGTACAAGGTCAAGGTCATATAGCCACATATACTTTGATAACAGGTGATGCAACAGTATATTAGACTACTGGAAGCAAATACAGTGGTAATTCCAAGGGGAAAAAAAAAAAAAAAGCTTTTTTGAATTTGCTGTTTGTATCCAATTAAAACTTTATGCATCCAAGTAAAATACAGACACAGTAATACAACTGTGTTAGTCAACCACTCCAAAACAGCACAAGGGTATTTGTTCTAAAGACCACTTCAAGACATACTGTTACAGTGGTCTGTCTTGAGAGACCACCTGCCTTGGAAGACTGCTTTTTCAACATACTTTGCTTAGTACTTGTCTTGATATCTGTAACTTCTATGAGAGACCAACTGTCTTGAGAGACCCAAATTTGGTCATCCCTAGAGGTGGTCTTTCAAGACAGCTTTCACTGTATACTCTTTAGAATCACCAGTCAAGAAGGCCTATTTTACCTTTAAGATTATTTGTCAACATGGATCACTTTACCTTACGAATCACCTGTCAAGATTGACCACTTTACCTTAAGATCACCTGTCACAATGGGCTACTTTACCTTCCATATAAAGACCATCCTTTCAAAATTTAGGACTTTTCTTAGTTAATTTTACTTGCCCAGACAGAGCACCTGCCACATTAAACCAAAGTTGGCAGGATGGTTTTGAATAGCAGGTATCACTACAGTGACAGCTCTACTTGATACAAGGATACAAATGATGAAGCAATAAAGCCACCATCCCATTTATGGCTCTGGAAGGTGAACGTGGACACTCCTATGTAGGTGAATACAAAGTTTTCTGCTAGGAAGTTGAGAACCTCAAATAACTGCAAGCAAAACAAAAACAAAATAAGCAAGACATACAGTGGCCTCCCCATAAGAAAGCCACCCCTACTACAGAGACTCCAACCCTCCTGCCTTGGGCAGAAATCTCCTGCATCCTTATCATGAAAATCAGTCAAATTTTACAATCTCCCACCTGATTGACAGTGCTCCCCATAGGAAGTGCATGGGGCTCCTGTAGAGAGCAGCTGTTTTCATTATTTCCTGGGTTCCACAGGTTGGTCTCTGCTACATGTACTATAATAGCAAAGTGGCCATGTCAGCAGGGTGGTCTTTGTTTAGGGGTACACTGCTATAGAAATGGACATTGTTTTCCTAATATACTGGCACTGTACGAGGTGTGGCCCTTGGTGAAGGTCCTTACCAGACAGAGACCACTGTATTATTATCTTAATGATCTACAATCTTGTATTTCTTCCACTAATTTTATGTCTTGCAGACAAAAAATGTACTTTAAAAAAAGTTTTGCCAGTTTGAAACATCTACAAAGAAAAAAGAAAAGAAATTTTTATTGTGAAAATGAAATGAATAAAGAAGGCTATGGGAACAGCTAGTGCCTAGCTGACAAACATATTTATCTACCCCCAAGTTTCAAGATGATCTGCTAAAATGATTGATATAAACAAAAAACAAACAAACAAACAAACAAAAACAAACAAAAAAAAAAAAAACCACACAAAAAAAAAAAAAAAACAAAAAAACAAAAAAACCCCCACAACAACACAGATAAAGGAATTTAAAATGGTAAATGTATTGCTTTATCAATGTGCTCTTTACTGCTCAATATGACACTTCAAAAACACCAGGATATGGAAGCAATGACCCATCATAGGTATATCTCCTCTATATTTTAAGACTTGACCAGCATATGAAGTGAAACCTGGTTATAATGACAGCACCTCAGTCATATTCTCTAGAAAATGTGTCAGAGATCTGATTATGTCTGATAAATGAGTCAAACAGCAAAGAAATTTGACTTAAGTCCCTAAAAATGTGTGTCATAAAGTGAATATAATGGATATGGGAGTGTTGTCATAATGACATTTCACTGTACACACATCATCAGTATCCCTATTCAATGCTTGCAACTCATGCAGTCTTATTGATCTCATGTGGTTTTAGAGAGAAAAAAAATCAATCAGAAAATAAATGTAGTACCACCTAGCAGATGATTTCAGTGGAAACCAAGTCATGCTACATTCCTAACAAGGTCAAAAGTACAAAACACACAAAAATTGTAACAAAGGCAAAATAATAGTTCGACCTGTTGAACAATTACAGTCCTGGGGTATCAAGAAATATTCCTATGCAGCTTTAAATCAATTGGTCAACTGGTTTCCAAAGGAAGAATTATTTACTTTCCCAATACAAATGAACAAAAAATTTCAGGAAAAATTTAATGAATCACCAAATATACTTGTTAGAGATCTACCCATGGCCAAAACCCCACTATGTTTGAAGTGGATCTGGCTTGACATTGTGGAGAAAGCTATGTAATATTATAAATGTATATGCAATTACACAAGTATCCCTACACCAACCATATGTACTCTTAGTGATCCTTGCATAATTGTAAAAAAAAATGCTTAAAATCATGTAATGAAAGTGCCATCAATTTGTGAAAATTTACTGGAAACCATGTTAAGCTTCATTCTCACCAAATTTGCAGAGAATTCAATCTCTGGTTTAGAAGAAGTCAAGTTATAAAAATGTTATGGGCATAGGAAATACTGTCCAGACAACCTAAAACTTTACAGGTCAAAGGTCAAAGTCAAAGTCAAGGTCATGGTGACCCAATTCTGGGGTGCAACACATCCCTATCCCATGAAGTGTTCACATGCCAAATTTGGCAGCTGTAGGTATAAAGCTATACAAAATTTGGCCAAACAAGACAAAACATTATGAGGGTCACGGTCACAGGACCTAATTTTGGTGTGCAACACACCCCTTTCCTGTGAGGTGTCCAAATACCATATTTGGTAGCTGTAGGTGTCATAGTATAGGAAATATGGCACATGCATGCTCAAATTTTATAGGGGATCAAAGGTCAAGGACAAGGTCGCAGTGACCTAATTCTCGTCCATGACCCCCCCCCCCCCCCCATTCTATAAAGTGTCCAAACACCAAATTTGGTAAGTGTAGGTGTAATGGTACTGGAAATATGGCCCGGACAAAAGATGCAAGCCTGTAGTGCCACGTGGGGGTTAAAAATCACTGGAGTATGATCATGTGAGCAAAATTGGTAGCGAGCGACCCAAGGTCCATCCCAACCACATTTTAAGAGGATGCAGCAAAGTTTTTGAGAAGAGGTTGAAAAGGTGACCTTGGTGCCCCATAGTGATGGATGGATCAGCTGCCAATAAGCTCAGCTCAGTAAAAACAAAGAAAATTTAATTTCTTCTGTAAAATCTTGCATTTTAAAAATTCAAAATAAACAAATTATTTCACTAAGAACATGACTTGTACTTTTGATTTAGAAGTAAAACTTACCAGTACCTGTCTTATGGGTGACAAATGAAGTATTATATTGAAGAGTTGACACTTTTAGACCAACATTTATTCCTTTCCATTCATTCATTTATTAAAATTAACTGGTACACCTTAGGTCCACCTTGCTGTTCCGAAACTTTGTAGTGAACTGTGAATGAGACTATACATAATATGTACATATCTGCAGCATAACTTAAAGTGACTTACCTGTTTAGTTCTGGCCCTGGACTCTACTGATAAATTATTATATGTATAGTGCGCTTGGCAAATTCCACAAAACAGGACAGCCACAATGCCTGCAATATACACAAGCATATACACTTCACTTTCTACTGCATGGAAGAATGTGCACATGTAAAACGTCATCTGACAAGTTTACAACTCAGTGTTTCTCATGGCATTTTAATTCTGTAAAATAAGTACACACACAGTGAATACAAAAACATTCTGTCAAAATGTATACTGTATTCATCTTAACAAGTGCACAGAGCACTATAAAAAAAGTCATCCACAAAAGCTGAAAAAAATGTAAATCCTAAGGGTAATAATGAATTCTTTTTTTTTTTTTCCAGGCTATTGTACAATACCATAGGGATATAATGATTATGGATAATCAGTCTCTAATCTGACAGCTTGAGCTTCAGATGTTGACCTTTTTTGGGCTGACACAGGGGTGTCAACCATATGTCACCCGTGCAGGGTACGTGAGATCTAAAGTGACGTGACAATGTTTTGCACGTCTTATTAACATGCCAGTCCAGGCAGTTAGACTGGTGGATCTTTTTGACGCCTTGGCGTCACTTAACATGACGTTGTCTACAGATCCCTAGCAACGTTACCGTTTGCTATATAAGCAACGTAACAGCGCAGTGTTATCAGTTATCCCCTGATGAGTTTGGAGTACAAACGAAACCGGTCGGGACTCTCACAAACAGGACGTTTTCCGTCACTGGTCTTGCCTAGTTTTCATATAATAATGAATTCTACCACTTGTTTGAAAACTATGGAGATATTTTGGGGGTTCTTTCTTTGAAAAAAATGGGGGCGCTTATTAGGGAGTGTGTGCTTATTAAGATGAATACGGTATACACAAACATTGTACCTTAAGTGCAGTTCAATTAAAAGTCTGATTTAAGGTAGCGGCGGGGATTGAGCTATAACGGCAAAATCGTGACCCGACAGAAAATGAGTTTTTTCCATTTCCGTAAAGTTTGGCACTTTAACTTTCTTGTCACCAAACATGAATACTAAAAAAGCAAAATTTATGTGATAAAAAAGGGAAAAAACATGACAATGTTTTAGCCGGCTGCAGCATGAGCATGTCTGTTTACAAATGTATGCTAATTAGTCCGCCAAAGTTTGGATAGCAGTCGGCTGCTTTCCACAATCCAGGACCGTAGCAACGACAAGCGACCAACTGTGACATTTTGAGGTGCGCTCCTACCAATTCTTGTATAAACTGCTTGACAAGATTAGGACAGATTAATGGGTTTGTTGTGGTGACCAAATGGCCATGTAGATAATTAAATCGAAGGGCTCATGTTTTCCTTCTCCGTGTGATAAAAAAAATTAAAAAGTAAGGGACGATAAAAGGTGACGATTGTCAAAACGGCACCTGGCGATGGACGTGAGCCTCAGTGTGTTTTCAATGAAGGCGATTTCAACCTATGCGTAAATCGTTACTAAGAATCATGGCATTGTATACATCATAAAGGCTTACAACCCTTTCTACAGTCTTGCCCTATCCAAGACCAATTTGCTTTTAATGTTTACTGGCAAAAAATATGCATGACGATCGAGGAATCCTAACACTGGACCACTTGGCTATAAATATGCCGCAAACTATAAAAGCGGGAATTCGATTCAGCGTAAATAATTATATCTGCCTTCAATAATTATATGTCCCTTTACCTGAATGTGAAACAGTGAATAGCATTAAATGTTAACCTTGAAGTAAATTTATATGAAGCACACGCCTCCACTAAAACTGGTATCGTCTGTAGCGCTGTCCCATTTTGTGGAACTGGAAGACTGGCGCATTGCACATGCACGGACTTGCCCACTTCATACGGGCGTGTTTCGAAGTACACTGAGCGAGGGGACAGAAAAAAAAGCTTTAAAAATTTGACCATCAGGGGGATAAAATAATCAGATTACTGTTAAATGACTGCGAAAAGCGACTCTGCACTCTGCTTTTAGCTGGTTGATCGGTCACATAAAAGTATTTTGTCTCACTCTGCGCGGCATGTTCCGATACCACTCGCCCGCACCCACCCATCAGGAAGTTTCGGTTTTGTGTCTCGATCAGTTTATTCAAGTTCAAGGGTGAGCCAACTATCTTTCAGTGGGCTAGTTATCTCCACAAAATAAAAAAATATGTTACATGAGTGGCAAGGTTTCGAATGGCAATACGCGAGAAAAACGTGGCAAAGTGAATGGCATTCTTTATCACAAGGAAGGCGCTAATATGTGGAGGAACCAATGAAATAGGCTTGGCGTATTCTATTGTGCTCCCGGCAAGAACAAAACAAAACAAAACAAAACAACAACAAAAAAAAAAAACAAAAAAAAGCGCACAAGCCAAGGCCACGAAGAACACACTGCCTCACGATGCCCATCCCTTTCTCAATTTTGTGGGAATTGGAAACTTTCTTTACTGCCAGACAGACTCGCTCTGCGTAATTGTTAAATTGCGCTTGAAGTGCATGTCGCCAGGCAAGCAAACACAGTCCGTCTTAGCAGGCAAGAAAGTTTTACCCTTGCGCACGAAGGGTAGCGTCATCACCTTACATCTGAGCGTGGTCTGGTGCATTATAACTAATATTGATCTATGTAACCGTCAGGGTCTGATCAAAGACTACTTCAGCAAATCAATGGATTAGGTTTTTCAATCTAGCAATACAGTTTCATCACCAATACAACGTTGAAACTAATTGATTCTCAACACATATGAAACATTCGCTTTGTGTGTTTTTTTTTTTTTTCTTTTTTTTTTCTTTTTTTTTTTTTTTTTGGTTTTGTTTTGTTTTTGGTTTTTTTTTTGTTTGCTTTTGTTTTTTGTTTTGTTTCTTCTTTGAAGTATAATTTATCCTGGGAGTGTTTGTTTATCAGTAACAGGACTATTGTCTTAAATGTTACGTCACGATCATGACCGCCTATCTGGCATTTATAAGCTACATTGAAGTCGGTGACTGTGCTGAAGTCCGATTTACCCTCGGACTCAGTCCTATCCATATTCCTGGTCGTCAACACTTTTTTCACATTGTCATCCATCTGCTTCCTTTTCTTCCGTGATCGTGGCATGTCGATTTTTCCAACTTTCTTTTCGGTAAGGTCGCAAGTAGTCCAAGACACTGAATGGCGAATGTCCCATCCATGCCGTTAATAAAGCCATGTTGTTCTTTGATCCAAGGTGATGAGAAGTGAGTGAGCAACTCTTGCCTACCGGGCTCCTTCTGAGTAGAGCAAGCTGTGAAACTGCAACCCGTTTGTTCAAGCGGCGCCATATGCAAACAATGTTGCTAGGGTCAAGGTGATGGCACCTTCGGGTCACGTGGCTAATCCGCTTTTGAATCCCCCTTTGAAGCTGTCCCATTCACGTGGAAACCCGAGTGACAAGCTTTCAAGTGTGGCTGCATTTGATGTCATTCGGGTAAAAAACTGCTTTTTTAAGCCAATAAACATCATTGTATGTTGGAAACTACACATCAAAGATGTTGATTGACATTTCTTCGAAGTACTGAGACCAAAACGGGCCGAATTTGGAAAGCTGTATTGTCATTATGGCCAACAATGTGCGAAAAAAGGGCCTCAAATCTTTCAACGACGATTTCTCGGAATGAAATTTTCTGCTTGTGAATCAATTTTGTGGACAGCGTCAATAAAAAGCTAATTGATCGATCTGCTTCAAATAATCGTCTTTTGAAAGATAAATATATTATCTGGGAACCGTTTTTTTTGTTTTTCCGTCAGATGTCCCCTTCCGAGACTTTTGTAGCCCACAAAATGAAGTAACTGCTGAAGTTTAAAATGATGATCAAAGAATTCGATAATTCTGTTATTATGTATTTTATTTGTAAACAAAAAATACGGTTCCTGCATATTGGTCTATACTTTAATTTTACATAGGTAATACACTTTTGCATCGATTATTTTTCAAGAAATGCTGACAAAATGTCAAATCTGATACCCTCTTGTAAACGGGCGTATAAAACCCTTGAAAATTATCGTATCGATATGAATCTTCTTTCTAACAAATCTAGATGTCTGAACAATTAATAAAATGTATGGTTTTGTGGGTGAAATGTGAAACATAGTTCATCTATGCAACGTCAAAGTCGCGGGACCGCTGCGCGAGGCTCAATCCCCGCCGCTACCTTAAGTGGGAAAGTGTTAATGGGAGTAGAATGTAAACACAATAGCTTTCCTGTCCCCCCCCCCCCAAAACCATTCTTCTGTCCAGAGCTACTCCTAAACAACTAACATTGAATGCTAAGTCAATGAAGTAAAACAACCACATTCCACGATACTTTTCCCAACATGATGCACCTGCACCATACAGTGTCACCATGATTATGATGCTGCTGCTTACCTGTCATTTCTGCTGCTTCAGCTGCTAAGAAGGTGCCATAGGACATGAGGAAGAAGAGCGATGTCTCTAACAGTGGGTATTCGTGGACTTTCGTGTATTTGGTAAGCTGCATATAAACAGAATAATTTTCCATGCCCAAGTATAGAGATTTGGTGACATCTTTATAAAGCCGATAAATTATAAGGGTGTTCAGTAAATCCTTGTTGAAATCACTTTGATATTTAAGCCATGTTCATTAATTAGCTAAAAAAATTACTGGAACATGTGTAATATTTGGTATCTGTTGCTACATTTACTTAATACACCATGTGCATTTTCTTTTTGTGACAATCCTTTTCATTTTTAATAAAAAAAATAAGACACAACAACTTGTTCTTTTGCATTTATGATAGTTTTTAACATTCTAACTGTTGCCACTTTCATTTCATCCTGTAAAATACTTCTCCAGACCCCCCTGGGGGGAGAGGGGGCGAGATGTCAGCAAATTATTGCATTGTATTGTCCAAACAAAGTTCGGACAAGCTTTTTATGTATGAATTTTTTTTTACATATGTGTCATGTCTTTGTACTTTAAACAGTTCTTTTCTAGTATACGTAGAACTTAAGACTTACAAGGGCAGTGAAGCACCCCATTGCAGATCCGAGTGCAAAAGCACCGCCAAATATCCCTAAGAAGTTACCGACGGCTTTCAAAACAGCTAGGCCATCAAACCCAGTATTGCTTCCTGCAGCAGTTCCGTATGTCTCTATAGCTCTGTGGTGGTACAAAAAACACATTGTACATTTTAGGTTATATTCTGATCAAGAGCACGGTTTTAAAACAGGTTCATTTTTTTAAACAACATAATAAATGCTAAGGAACACTCTCATGCTTTTAACAGCTGAAAGGTGGAGGTCTGGATCCCAACAGGATGCAGGCAAACTGTTGCTCTGTGCATCTGGCTGAGTAGTGACAAAACATCTCCACCAGAGTGAACACCTAGTTTCAAGAAAAAAAACTAACATTTCCTTAAATGATATTCTAATTTAATATGTTTATAATGTATACAAATCTTTGACAGGTGTTGGAATTTTATAATTCACCTTTGCAAACCAATGGACCTGCATTTAGAAACAAAATGAAGTGACCAGCTATCAAATCATTACATTGCTTATTACTCCCAAAATTCTTCAGTCTGGCTTTGGTACACCAGACCCCCAGGGACTGTCATAAACACATGTATTACAGTGTATTACACATGTATTACAGTGTGTTACACATGTATTACAGTGTATTGCACATGTATTACAGTGTATTACACATCTCACAGTGTGTTACACATGTATTACAGTGTGTTACACATGTATCACAGTGTGTTACACATGTATTACAGTATATTACACATGTATTACAGTGTATTCCATGTATTCCACATGTATTACAGTGTTACCTGCTGTATGTGGCCACCCTTTCTGCTGCAAAAAAGTGACCATATACAGCAGGTGACCTGCTCCTGCAAGTATATTAACAAAGAAATTTACTTTTTCCGCCAGAAAAATGTGGCCAGAAATAACCGGTGAAATCTAACGGCAGTGGCTGCCTACAGCAGGTTTCACTGTAGAATGATAGGATATTGTTGAACACTGACACACATTCACAACCAAGAAGGCCATGTAAACAGCATGTGCTCAGCTGAACTAGATTAATATATAACACAAAGCAAGACAGAAACCTCAGTGTCAGCTGGAAACAAAACTGAACTAAGACACACAGGGCAAAGCTGAGCTTAGCTGCACTGAGTTGAACTCAGAACAGGCACTAAAATTGTTTTTTTGTTTTTGTTTTTGTTTTTCTTTTAATAGAAAATGTTGTGTAAAGTTACTGAATCAAGTCAACATTTACAGATTGTAATGAGAAGGCTCGATATCTGAATATTTGTACTTTTATCTGCTCAGTGTTCTCACATCCTAATCAAAAATAACTCACCCTGCCATTACAATCGCCACGGCATCATTGAGGACGCTCTCTCCAAATACCAGTGCATACAGGTCCACATCGACATTCAGTTCTCCAAAGATTGCAAGTACAGTCACTGAAAAGCAGTATTTTGAAACAGTATTTTTTGTTTTTTACATCTTTCATATTTAGATTATACTGATCAGCTTGCATTAAGGAAGGAAGGAAGGAAGGAAGGAAGGAAGGAAGGAAGGAAGGAAGGAAGGAAGGAAGGAAGGAAGGAAGGAAGGAAGGAAGGAAGGAAGGAAGGAAGGAAGGAAGGAAGGAAGGAAGGAAGGAAGGAAGGAAGGAAGGAAGGAAGGAAGGAAGGAAGGAAGGAAGGAAGGAAGGAAGGAAGGAAGGAAGGGTTGGATTACAGGTCTAGCCCAGCTGTACTACTAGCAAACGAAAGGATGACCATGATGTTGTGGGAGTTTATTTTATTGCCTCAAAGCTTAACCAGGCTCAGAGTTGATCTTATTCTAGTCTTGCCTAGAAGTCTTCAACATGCTGGTTTGGTCTAAAATCTAATATAAGAAAGAATCCACAAATCAGGAGGAGATATAATGCACTTAGAAGTGAATAAAAAAATAACCCAGGACTAATCCAGCTACAACAAAAGCTTTGCTAGCAGCAAATTATTATGTAGATTCCTGTAGTCAAATCTTTCATCTCGTGAAAAATTTGCTGAATCCTACCATTATCTCTGCTCAAATTTTCACTTGGCAGAACTGTCTCCTGCACCTGCTAAATGGAGGCTGAGATTTGCTTATTATCATCACATTTATTTATAGTTAGATCCTGCAGAGGCAAAACAATAACTTGATAATTTGACATGTAAACAGGTATCTTAGATCATACAAATTAGCCCCAGATGATTATACAAGACACTATAAACTGGCGTGATATATATCTGCATTTTGTGTGTGTCTCTGTATGCATGTAAACAAGACAGAGTCACATTGGCCCTACCCATTAGTCACTTACTTGACATCTCAACCCCCCCCCCCCTAAAATGTATTGACACATAATGACATGCCTCACCACAGTACTTGACCACTTTAACAATCATCTACCAAAGCTGTCAACTGTGTCAGAGCAAAACTATAGATAAGATCAATGCGTTTGCTCAACATTCTTGCAATTGGGGCACATTGAGGAACCTTGCATTGTTGACAATGGCTGTTTTTTTCCTCTTGAAATATGGGCTTGCTGGTACTTGAATGAAAGGACTTTATATGGAGGATTTGAATCTGGAATCATAATAACAATTCAGGTGAACACCTTTGTTGCAATTAGCACTAAAGGGTTAATCGACTTGACATTCATGTTTTATGCTTACCTGGATCAGTAGCAGATATGAAGGCTCCAAATATTAGACAGTCATTCAGGCTCATGTTGAGGTAAGGCATTAAACGAGTCAAACCAAACAAGATGGCCCTAAAAAACAGAAAATAAAATATATCACACATCTGAATTGTTCTCACTCAGAAAGCCCCCAAAACACCTATATGCAAACGTTACATGGTTACCATTTTCTTCTTAACTCTTTAAGTGCCAAAGTTTGGACTGAGTCAACAGCTTTTCTTGGCACCCACTGGGTACAATGCACTCAATGCATGGTGAGAAAAGCTGCTGACCTGGGATATTTTCTCTCGAACTAGAGGCATGCTGGTAATTGAATGAAGGTCTTTTTGCAAGGAATACGAATCTGAGATCCTAATGATAATTCAGACTAGCTTGACTTTAGTAGATTGACTATAGATGTGATTGGCACTAAAAGAGTTAAATTTGGTTTATTTTATCAAAATTTTGTATTAAGTATGTAAGAAGTATTCTGCAGAACTGTATGTCCTGGATCAACAGCTATCTGAACTACACGCTGGGTGCAATGTACCCAAAGATCACCAGGGAAAGTTGTTGACTCAGCTTTAATTTGACCCGCAAAGGGTTAAATTCAGAAGGCGAAGCATCAATGAATGTACACAACTGTTATGAAATTATATGAGAGAAAATGAAAACGCATTGTAGGCTATAATGAAATAAATGCACTTTAAACACACACACAAAAAGTAAAATAATCCCACCCACCCAGCATCCATCTGTTGCAGGTAGAGATACTTGGGGATAAACAAAACTTCCTTTATTTCATTGGTCAAGAATGTCATGTGACATAGGAACCAGGTGCTGCCATCATGTGGAAAAGTGTATCTGACATGCCCTAATTAGATGTGTGAACCACTGGCTGACATCCTCTCAACCCTTTCTCATCCAAACTATCAAAAAGCAACAAAGTTAAAGGTTGTCGGTTCTGGTGTTTTAACCTTAATTTCTAGTTTGAATGTAAAACATTGTGGCTAAGACATATCATGATACAATTTTCCAGGTCAGCAATTTTCCTCACAGAGGTCGGGTGTTTAGCTAAGAAAAGCTGTTGACTCAATCTTACTGTCACCAGGAGTGTGTTAATCCTTTCTGCTCAAATTGCCCAAAAGCATCCGGATGTAAACTGTTGTGTGATTTCATGTTTTTTCTTAAATTTCTAGTTACTAGAAAACATTTTTGCTGAGATTTGTTTGTGAAACCATTCAAGGTGGCGCACCCTGGGTCAATAGCTTTCCTTGGAGTGGGTTGGACACATTGCACCCAACCAATGCCAAGGAAAGCTTTAACTCAGATGTACTCTGAGCAGGAATGGGTTAAAATTTCTCATTACTAGCAAACATTTTTGATGAGATGTATATGCAATCTTGACCATTTAAGATGGCATGCCCCACATCAACAGCTTTCCTTGGCACTGGTTGGGTGAAGAGCACAAGGAAAGTTATTGCTCAGTCTTACTCTGACAAGGAATGGGTTAAAATGAGGCGTCATCCAATCATGGTTACAAGTTTACCAGGTCACAGTTGTCTTGCGCCATTATAGAACATCTGTAACAAGCTTGATATGTTATTAACTACTAATAAGGAACTAATGAAATCTGAAGCCAGTGAACAATTGTCCTTCAGGCATTTATCTGACATCCACGCTGCCAGAACTGTTATTTATAATGACTATGATGACAAAGTATAGGTAATTTTCATCTGATTTGAGTCACAGTACTGTACCATTATTTTCAGGGCCGTAAGTTAACTACAGCATGAAAATATACAAAAACACTGTACCTTAATATGATCTCTACTCTATATACATATGGACAAATACCTGTATATAGCACTTTCAGACTTAGCAGCTTTTCAAGAGGGCAGGGAAACTTGAATCCACAAGTACATTAATTTACAAACATTGATCAGGGAGTGGTAAGGCATGTAAAAAGTGGAAGTCTATCACCAGAGCATTTCTACACGATCATAAACTGGTGTGGATGACCCTCATCAGTCTGCAAAGTTTTTTTGCAGGTGTTTTTTGTTTTTGTTTGTTTTGTCCAAAAGAACAACACAACAGCATAATGCAATGCTAAATTGGTAAAACTGATACACTGTGTTTTCTAATATAGGCAGAGTCTATTTTTGACCAAAACCACTGCCTTTCTTTAAATCAACCCCTATGATCTAATCCACTGATAGTGCATGTCTGTGTACAAAATCAAGCCAGTCAGGTGTGGCTTGTTGCAAGCTATTGCACATGCAGCTTGTGACATGTCCCTAAAGTACCACCCCTCTATGAGTTTAGTTAATGGTAGGCCTAAATTCTGGTCACAAGTAGGGTTTAATGTCTTTATTCAATTAAAATTCCATTATTAGAATCAGGATAAAGACCATCTTGGATGCTTTATTCATTGAATAACTGACCAAGGCCTCTGGCAATTATTCAGTGATGTAGCGTCTCAAGTGGTCTTTATTCTCTAAATGTACAAAAGTGTATTATGAAATACCACAGTAACAAAATTCCCTTGAGCATCTCCTAGGTACCATACCTCCAAGAAAGTATGTATCACAAATTGTTGGTTTGCAAAAAGAACTCGAGGTCCCCTGGGAGCAAACTCATTTGAGATCATCATAAAATACTTCAGCTCTGCAACTATTTGATTACAGCTTCATTTGTTATGAAGATATGGTGTTTGCCAGGATTTTCTAACTTTCTGTCTGCGACCTTGATGCCACAGGTCAAAGTAACCAGGAAATGAAATCCAAAATCTCATAAGCTGCTTCACCTGTGAGTTTGATCACTATAAGTATACAATGGTTTGGTGGGAACTTACCGCATAATTTACAATGTGCACAGACGCAAGGTCACACAAACATGACAACAATGACCCACGGGCTTAGCTACCTGCATGATGAAGTAATAACATCATACTGTGCCAATTTGATACATACATCAGAGGTTTACATAAACTCTCCCCCCCCCCCCCAATTCTCTGTCTGTGCCTGATATATATTAGCAAAATGATAATATGTGTGAAATAATTGATATAAAAAAAATTGCCTGTGGGCGAAAGTCTTGAATTGTTTTCAATACATTCAGCATTGTGTAGTACAATGAAACCTCATTATAACGACACTCAGACATCCGACATATTCTTTATAATGACATAAGTTTTGAATGGCAAAAGTTCATTTTCTTGGTTGTTTGATTCATTTACCTGACGTATTCAGTTATCTGACACATTTCATAAGGAAAAGATGGTGTCATTATAAAGAGTTTTCACCGTATTGGTACCTGCACATATACAATGCTTGTTCTGCCATTAAGCACAGGTTGAACCAGGAAATCTAGTTCATTGATCTGTGCACACATGATATTGAACTACATGTCATGGCAAAACAAGACAAACATTATAATGTGTGCATTTTTGATGACTTCTAACAACTCGTCAGCTTTGCTACATACATGTACAGTCAGGGCATGCTCATGCATTGACCATGTTTACATAAAACAGGAATGCTATACATCTTGTTTTAATGATCTGTTTTGTAAACAGCTCTACCGATCAATAAAACACTGTACTTGGGTGCATAAATTGTCCATCAAAATTATTAGGATCTCAATCCCTGTTTGGAACCAGATAGATGTAATGACAACAAAATATAATCATTTTCTCCACATAAAAAAATATACAGTATCCAATTAATACCTATATCTAAGGAACCACTCTGGTACAAACAGATGTACAGGTGTATATGTATGGATATGTTACATCCAGTTCTCATCTATATCGGAATAAGATGCTGCTCTGTTGTATATAATCAGTGAAAGCCACCTTGGCCAGCAAACAAGAGAACAGAAATAGCATTGCTTAACCCCTTGTATACTAGACAGGGACATATTTGCAATATATTTACAGCTGCATACAAATTTCAGTTTTTCATGCATGAAATTTCCTTGTATATGTAGTATCAGAATACCTTGTTTAAAGTACATGTACATCATATTTTCAATAGCTACAGTCAAGTTCAATTGGTTCAGGTGTGTTTCCAGTAGAGGGCTCTGCAGAGGTCAGGACTAGGTCTGTATATTCTCCTGTCTTTCCATTATAATTAGCTCTTAAAACATACTCAGATAACTTGAAAACCCCTGAATTTAGAAACACTAAACTTCTCATGGTCAGCATTTTGGAAAGCTGAAATACTAATGTAAATTTTACCACCTCAGCTGCAAAATTTACATAATTATTATTTGTTACTTTAACATTAAATACAGTGGAAATATACACCTCTAGCCCTCCAGAATTTTGAGTACTGGATAGTATATTTGACCCAATACACATAAAGTTGCTACTTGTGATCTCTTCAGGGGTTGACATAAATATTTTTGGTTGGTTGTGCCATGGCAATTTATGTGACAATATGGGACAACCAAAGGGTTAAATCTCCATAGAGACTAAAATTTGTGGTTGTCCTGCCTGAAAATTTGGTTGTCAGGGACAACCAAAAAGGCCTTAATGTCAAACCCTGCTCTTCTATTGCCTAATTGGTCATGCTCCGGCTGATCTGGACTTCTGGCAATGTAAATACTGACTAGAATAGAATAAAACTTTATTGATCTTTTGTGGCTACACTTGGTGAAAAATTATTTTAAGTAGGCCCAGAATCACACTGCCATATATTCTAAAACTTAAACAAGAGGATCATGATGATCCTGTGCTGTGCTGACTGGGATCTGCTTTTACAGTATTGGAACACATGGACTGCAGTCTAGATTTCGGATATAGCAAATCCCTTCATGTGATATGTACATTTGATTCAGCATTTATCAAAGATACAAATTGACAGTGTAGAAAAGGTCATAGTTGACTTTATTCAGGAAACAAAATTGAATAGGGCTACTGACTTGTCCATGGTAGTACATGTATTATCAATTGACATACCTTGCTGTTTCAATGGCTGCCGATGTACAGTGGCAGCACTCACTTACAGTCACAAAGTCTGATATCGCATAACTTTGTCAAAAATTAAAATATCCACATTATTTTCGCACACTTTCATTGTCTACTGTCCAGCTATATTTTGATAAAATTTTAAGCAATTCTATCATGCTGTACTGGAGAAAAAGTCGAAAACAGCCTTAACATGCAAAAATTCATTAAAAAAAATAGGAAAAAATCACAGCACCACCTGGTGGCCAAAATGAGAACTAGTTGATCCCAGGTGACCCTATGTGCAATATCAAAGCAATTGGCCAGGTAGTTCTTGAGATGAAGAAATTTTTTTTTTTCAAAAAATAAATTAAAAAATTCATTAAAAATAGAAAAATTATTGCATCATCATCTCCTTCGCAAACTTGGTAGAGGTTCACCTGACCAACATCCATGTGCTAAATTAAAACATTCCATACAGCAGTTTTTGAGAAGAAGTCAAAAGGGTAAATACAATAGTGTAATATATGCACTGTATTGCCATATATATATATATACAGCTGCAGCACTTCCTTACAGTTGCGAAGTTTGATATCCCATAACTTTGCCTAAAATTAACATATCCACATTATTTTCGCAAACTTTCATTGTCTAATGTCCAACTATATTCTGATAAAATTTTAAGCAATTCTGTTTAGCCATTCTGGAGAAGTCAATAATTCATAAAAAAAATAGGAAAAAAATCACAGCGCCACCTGGTGGCCAAAATAAGAACTAGTTGACCCCAGATGACCCTATGTGCAATATCAAAGCAATTGGCTTCGTAGTTCTTAAGATGAGGAAATTTTAATTTTTGTCAAAAAATAAATTAAAAAATTCATAAAAAATAGAAAAATTATTGCATCATCATCTCCTTCGCAAACTTGGTAGAGGTCCACCTGGGGATCATCCATGTGCAAAATCAAAACATTCTATGTAGCGGTTTTTGAGAAGAAGTCGAAAATATAAAAAGTCTAATGACAGACGGACAGACGGAAGGAAGGAAGGACAGACGGACAACGGACGCAAACGGAAAACGGATTCTATAAGCTCTGCTGACTGACAAGTCAGCAGAGCTAAAAAAAAAACCACATCATAATGTACAAAATTTTAAAATAGCATGGTACATGTTCAAGCTGTCCTTCTGATGCAGAGTTAATGATTAAACTGGGCCTTTGAGTGCAAATAGGTGTGAAGCTTTGTTTTGAAAAGGTAAAAGTGGCACCACATTTAATATATCATTTGACAGTTTGTCGTATTCTGTGGCACCAGATACTTCAAAACTCTTGGCATGATAAATTGTTTGTGTTTTAAAATACGCATCTTGTCAGCAGATTGTGTTCCATATGAATGAATTCTTTAGTCTTTTTATGAATATACCATGCAAACATTCTGTAGTATCTCCAAGTACAAGTATTGCTTTTTGCAGAAGTGTGTGTTTGTGCATAATCTGTCTGTTTTTTAAAGACAACTATCAAAGTTGATTGGACCTGTCACTTTTATGTATATATGCATGGTCCAGAATCTGGGTACTGCAGTGATAATTTACAATTTTTGAGTTGTTTCATACAATAAGTGTGGACCCATATAAGAAAATACAAACTTTTTTCCCAACTGGATAAGTAGATATCAAGTTTTCTTAGATATGTAAATAAGGGGTTGTGATGTCACCTGGACTAACTGCTACAGTTAATGCAATGACAGCTGAGTGAAACTCTGACAAAAACAAGGAAACCTGACCAAGTACATATATTCCACTTTACTATGGATGAAGCAGTGTGTATAGATATGATCAAATTTACTAAACTGAGATATTTTTCTCATTTAATGAGGATTAACAAGGAAAGAAAAATGCAGAAATCAATACACAAGCTAACAGCTCCTGTGGTCGTGTGTTCAATTACTGAAGCAAGGGTCAACTAATATACCACACTGATAAGATCAAAGAGGGTGATTAACAGAGTACACAACTCATTATGCCTCCTAATATTGTATCTTAGCTTGGTGCCTCCTTAAGGTTTGTGTATTATATATGGAGGGTAGCCCAGGTGACATCACACATCAGAATACCTACTGGAAATATAAAATAGCTCTAACTAAATACCTGTTTGAGAAATAATGTTGAAAAAAATTGTCAAACGAACTCCTAAAATGACCATTAATAACCAAAAAACAAAAATAAAAATAAAAAATATATCACTGCTGTTCCCCTTTAAGATGTGTGTTGCTCTATTTTGCAGCGTCTGGACCAGGTCTAAGCTTTGATCAAACAACTCCCATATACAATATCTGCATAGTCAATGCGGGGTGGTACTCTAGAGTTAAACAACTGGGAAAGTGTCTCCAATGGCACACTGTTATGTAATCATTGGAATAAGCCCACTTTGCTGGCAAATTTCCTTCTCATGTTATCAATATATACATTCCATTTCAAATGCTCATCTCTCTAGAACAGTCATTATCCACAGACTGGACACCCCCTGCTTTGCATACAGATGGGTTCTATGACCTTGAACACCAGGTCAAGCTCACCAAAAAATAATGGAAGTCCCAAAATATGATGTAAATTTGAGCTTGATGTGGCCTGTGAATCATGCGATAGTTTGCTTGCAAGGATTCTGCTACAGATGGGAAGCTGCCGAAGCTGAAAACAGTATGTATCATCCACCTCCCACCCACCCCCACCCCCGCCCCAAACTTCACTTGCTGGGGGTACAGTGGGCCCCCCTCTTATAAGGCCCCTCTCACCAGAGGCTACCCCTCTTGAAAGGCCAGCATCCTTGTGCAGAAAGTGTGGTTTTTCCATTGTATTCTCCCCCTCAAGACAGGCCACCCCTCTTTTAAGGCCACTTTTTGGCTGCATTTGGGGTGGCCTTATAAGAGGGGTACCACTGTATTATTAGTTAACTTGTTGACTTAAGCTTTAGAGTACAACTTTCTGGATCAGCCACCACCTTGTTAGGTTACCAGCTGAACCAACAGTATACAGTGCAACTGCTTCATGTAAATATTGTGACCTGTGTCTATTACAGGGTCCCAGGGGTGATTGGTGTCTCAGAAACTAGCTGGGTTAACCTCTGTAAATAAAGTTTATATATACACAGTGAACTGTTTGTAGGGTTGAACATAGAGTGTCCCTGGGGAAACAACCACCTGGCCAGCACTACACGCATATTGGGCCCTATGTTGTGTTTACAGGAAGGGCTGACAAAACTTGCCCTGTGGTAAGCCCCAGCACAAACTTGTCCTGACATGTTTCAGTCACATGGCACTACTTAGTCACTGTATTCTTGTTTGAATGTAATTGCCCATTCTAGATGTACACTGTGGTTTCCCATGGGGTTAATCTACCGAATGGCTTGACCATCAATGTGTTATATATAGGCACAGCATTAGGCTAGACGGGGACAACACACAAAACACATGACAGCTACATGTAAGAATGGTTGGTGTAGCCCAACACTTTGTTTCCTTTCACAAACCATAATCAACCCACTTAGTGAACAAAACCTAATAGGCACACCTTAACTTTCTGACCGATTTAGATCTCTGCAATATGAGGGTTGACATGATTTTTTTTTTTTTTTTTGAGATATCTGACTGACGCTTTTGCTGGACAGTTTTGTATCACTAATGTGTCACAAATTTCTGGATACACTGGGCACTACATGGAAGTGGGGGAGGAGGGAGGAGGGGTTACTTTGGGAACCTTTTTTTTCCATTGCATTTTCAGGTAAATTAGTTTTTAAGGTGGAAGATCTGAAGCCAGCACCTTTGGATTACCTCTACTCACTTTTTCATATTTTTGGATAGTTTGACACTTAAACTTCATGCTCCCCAAAACTCAGATGTGTGACCATAAAATTTATGAGAAAACTGATCTCAAAACTTACACTGAAAAGTTTAAGCAGTGGTGAGCACATGAGGTTTGTTTACATGAGCATGATAATGAACCATGTCATTGTTTGCACAGTCATTAGCCCATGACCCCTGAAAACCTACTGAGCCATTGACAAGGGTCACTCATAGGAAACAAGAAATCATTAGCCATGCAGAGAAGAATTGGCCAGCCCAGACTAATCACTACCATTGTTCTGATTACTTCGAAATTCTCGATTGATGTAAAAACAAATTGGTACAATCCACTTACTGGGCCCCCAATATGGAAAGCTGCATGTGAACCCACACTAAAACAAGTCAAGTGTGATGTTCGCCAGTTAAAAAAGTCAAGACTTAAGCCACAAGATATACTTTTTTTTAATGACAACATCACAGAGGTAAAGCTACAAGTTTATTTCACACAATAATTAAAACACAGGACAGAAGAAATGAGTATGTGTCATATTACAGCCATACATGCGTAAAAATTGAAAACATTTTCTTTCAATGTGATTCCCTTGCTACTGTTTTTGCTCAACCTCGGCAATTTGTATCTTGCCTCACATATGTACAAGTTGCCCTATCAATTTCAAATCAATGGACATCAAAAGAAAAATATCATATCCAGGAACAGTTTCCAAGATTTTTTTTTTTTCTGACAACCCCTTCCGTGACTTTTGGAGCAATTTATAAAAAGAAAATGAACACAACCTGTCAGGACTAAAGTAAAAATTTTATAACTTTTTATTTATGCTATTTCAGGACTCACCATTGAATTCGATTCTGGACATGGATATACATGTATACTTTAAATTTCTTCTGATTTCAACTTGAAAAAAAACCCAAAATTTGTGTGACTTCTGTGTGAAAAATGTGAAAATCCTACCAAGTCAGAAAAAATGCTATAAAATCTAAAAAAACCAGAGCCATGCCCAGGGGGCATGAATGTCTCGCCAGCATTCAGTAGCAATGTAATTGTAAGACCAAACATTATAATGGTATTTAGTAGATGTTGAATGTATCAAGTAAATCTCAATATATTTACTTAGAATATACCACTTTTTTTTTTTTTTTTTTTTAAACAAAATGGCCAATAAAGTATATAACATCTTAATACAAATCAGAGCTTGACATGCCAGTTTCAAGCTTCGTAGTGATAGATGTCATGTAAAGCACTTAATACCCCTTGGCCAACATGACTTCATATGTTCAGTTACCTAAGTTTGACCTTCAAAGGACACTTCAAGATAAATTTAAGAACACCAAAAATAAAGCATAGGTACTTTGCTATTCATGTTAAATAGTAACTAGGGACCTACAATCAACTATACCCAAGACACACAAGGAAAATAAGATTTGTCGAGTCAAAAGTAGGTCAAAGTCATCCACTTTCAAGAGATTTCTGACATTTTGTAAGATGCAAAGCTAGTATAAATTTGGTGAACTTGGTTTGACTCTTGGCCATGAATAGCATTGTACATTTGAGGATGCAATGCATCTGACCTCCAAAGTAGGTCAAAAATACATCAAGGCCACCCACTTTCCATAGACTTCTAAAGCTTTCCTAAGAAGCAAAGGTGGTGTAAGTTTGGTAAACTTGGCTTGAATTCGTCAAAAGTTGCAGTGGTAACGCCACGTTTTGCATTTCACCCATGAAAATACATTGAGGTCGTTGAAATCAGTTGAGGTCATCCAATTTCAACAGGCTTCTGAAGCTTCTAAGTGTGACAGTGATGACCCTCATCTCTAGGGATGATTACAATGAATCATCCACCCAAGCATGAGAGCCTTTCCTAGTCTAGTTAGTGAAATAATGCCACTCAGAAGTTTTTCTCCAATGCTCAATCAATCATAAAGTAATCAGTGAAGTGTGACAGTGATGACCCTCATCTCTAGGGATGATTACAATAAGTCATCCACCCAAATATGAAAGGCCTATGTAGTCTAGTTACTGAAATAATGCCACTCCGAAGTTTTTCTCCAATGCTCAATCAAGCATGAAATAATCAATGAAGTGAGACAGTGATGACCCTCATCTCTAGGGATGATTACATTAAATCATGTACCCAAATATGAAAGGCCTATGTAGTCTACTTACTGAAATAATGCCACTCCGAAGTTTTTCTCCAATGCTCAATCAAGCATGAAGTAATCAATGAAGTGTGACAGTGATGACCCTCATCTCTAGGGATGATTACAATAAATCTTCCACTCAAATATGAAAGGCCTATGTAGTCTAGTTACTGAAATAATGCCACTCCGAAGTTTTTCTCCAATGCTCAATCAAGCATGAAGGAATCAATGAAGTGTGACAGTGATGACCCTCGTCTCTGGGGATGATTACAATAAATCTTCCACTCAAATATGAAAGGCCTATGTAGTCTAGTTACTGAAATAATGCCACTCCGAAGTTTTTCTCCAATGCTCAATCAAGCATGAAATAATCAATGAAGTGTGACAGTGATGACCCTCGTCTCTAGGGATGATTACATTAAATCATGTAACCAAATATGAAAGGCCTATGTAGTCTACTTACTGAAATAATGCCACTCCGAAGTTTTTCTCCAATGCTCAATGAAGCAAGAAGTAATCAATGAAGTGTAACATTGATGGCCCACATCTCTAGTGATGATTACAATCAATCATCCACCCAAGTATGATAGCCCTATCTGATCTAGTTAGTGAAATAATGCCACTCCGAAGTTTTTGGTTGACGGACGGACGGACTGACGGACTGACAGACGGACGGACGGACAGACGGACGGACGGACGTCCGGAAAGTGACAGCTTAGTCTCGCAAACAGCTAACGCTGGCGAGACAAAAATGGAATCCTGGAAAAAAAAACCCTATGGACACAAATCTATGGATATGTGGTGATCAGAAAATATATAGGTTTAATGTACATGTGAAAAAAATTAAATGGGTAATATCGATCTAAAGTTACCAGTCTCACTGCGCACTAGCTTCACAGCTTCCACCTTAAGTGTACAATGTACTGATTGGTTCAATTGCAGTACTACCTGTCGCTTACAAATAAGCCTTTAGCTCTGTATTGCCTCTACTATACTTGTTGACCAATAAGAAATTGAACCACTTTTTCCACACTAAAGCATTGATCATCTAGCCAAAGGGCAGACCAGGCTGAAATAAGGAACATGGAAACTGATCAGCCTAGTTATCTAAACATCACCACTAGTGACCACATCTAACAGCCAATTAACTGATTGACTCTATAAAGCAGGGACACTTTTTCATCCTGACATTTTGCCTAGAAGTAAACATGTTACAGTGAAACTTTTTGGTATGGATAAAGATCAGTGCTCCATCATCTCAAAAGTAGCAAAAGCTCAATTTCACTGATTTGAAGGTCTCGGGTAAGTGCCAGCACCTTAACCTGCCAAGCCTGAACACTCCCCCCCCCCGAAAGAAGGAATTTTAGGGAAATTCATTGATATTTCACACACTTCATTAAATTTGTGGCATTAATGTATTCAAAGGGTTTCAATAGTGTGAAGGTTCCATGGTGAGACCTTCTGTCGCTGTATGTACAATAAACTGGTTTAAACTTATCAAACTAGTAAGTGCATTCTGAAGCTTAGCAGTATGATAAAGGGTAATACACAAATTGTGTGTTAATGTTGCACAATACATTGATGTTTTACGTCATCAAATTATGCACATGTAAATACACTGTCACAGGTAGGACAGATGCACATACTTCGGTACATGTACATGCATGTACTAGTAATATTAGTAATATGGCCTAATGATATTGAAAAGTGCATGTACTGTCAGCCTAAAGTTTATGAATCCTATAAATTTTTTTCCCAAGTGGTTGGAATTTTTATAAAGTTCTTTTTTGTCTTAGACTTTATTTTTCCTTCAAGCTTTTGTAATTTATATAAATATATATGTATCCGAGCTGGTAAATTTCCCAATGCATGTGCATGTATAGGTGAATTACAATTTTTGGTGTGCAGAATATGGCCACAAGGCCACAACCCCGACCCTCTATTAGCCGAACAACTCCAATACCCAAATACTTTGGCTGGGTCCAAAGGGCGTTTGGCCTTGACAAGTTTTTTTTACTGTATCTGAGTTCCTCTTATGCCAAGAGGAATGGTTTAATCCTTTTCTGGTCTGAATAAAACTGAGTCAACATCGGTTTTCCTGGCATAGGTTGTGTGGAATCTGTACCAAGGAAAGCTACTGATCTGTGGGTGCCCCATCATGACGGGGCTTGTCTAAGATTTTTGGCAAAATGTACTTCTGTTAGCAAGAAATTTATGTAAAAACATTACAGCAGAGGGCAATTTGTCTGGGTCATTCTGGGTGATTTGAGCAGGAAAGATGATATTTATATCATGACTTTGGCTGGTCTGAATCTGTGTTAACTATTGAAGCCACTTACCCAACTACAATACAGGAAATAATGGTTCCAATAAATGCATAGGTCATGATGGCTCCAAAGTTGCGAAAAAAGTGTCTCTGCAAAAGGTTAAAAACTTGGTCAATAAATGTCAACAATCATGTGAAAATGGTATCTATGTCAATGCACGTGGACAGTCATGTGCAAAATATAATACAGGTCCATACAAGTAACGCCTTACATAGTGTTCTGTGGTTGGTTTAAAAAGGACTACAATGAAGGTTCATGTGATATTTGGACAAAGCCTGTTTTCTGTATTTCTGGTCATCGTGTACATGATGATGCAGCCACATCAACTTACTTGTATATATATTATATTATATTATATTATATTATATTATATGTAACATGGCATGCTAACTCCTTTGATGATACAGTGCTCCCTCTCTATAACACACCTCATTACAAGGCGGTTTCTGATATGACAGGGTGGGTACCATGGCTCCCACTGAAATAGTTTTCCCATTACTTCTATTTGAAAAGTCCCTCTGTTACAAGGTGGTTTTTCTATAAAACGGTATAATACCCTGTGGACCCCAACACCAGCGTTATAAAGAGGGAGCACTGTATTAAAATTGTATCTGTCAAACTTGGCCTGCAGGCCTAAAATATGCTTTGAAATATGAGGTAGAGTTGGGCCTTACATGTGGAAAGGGCTCCTACTTTCAAATTTGATGTCCTACTGGAATTGCCCAAAGAAAGAAAGGGACAGAGCACTTGCTGGTTTATGTATCCTGGAGTTACCAGTTCCAAGTAGGGTCACACAAGCTTAACTTAAGGTCTTGATAAACCAAAGGCAAGAAGTCATTTATTTTTGACACAAATATTTGCTGTTTATGTTGTCATAATAAATACCAGATATGGAATATTTGTTGCTTTAAATGCCAATTTCTTTGTATAAATCCAAGAAACCTTCATTTTACCCATATGATAATAAAAGGAAATGAGGAAGATATGTACATGTAAATGGACTTACCCGTTTCATACTATAGCCTGCATAGAATATGATGGGGGGCAGCAAAACGTTGAAAAATACCTCTGGGTCAAAGGTAGCCTGAAAAAAGATAGTAGAAACATGCTGTGAATTCATTTGTTTGTCTGATTTTTACCATAGTTCAGGATATATTCTTTGATCACCTTATTCAGACAGGAAGAAGGAAAACCTGCAGACAAGATGATAAGGTCCTCTATATGGAAGTAAAACATGCAGGTAAGATCCTCCCATTGGCAGACATGTAGAAATTCAGAATCTCTGAAACTCTAACAAATGATCATAAACTTTTATTTTATTTAACCCCTTCCCTTTGGATTAAGATTGAGTCAACAGCTTTCCAAAAGTGCACCACGGAGAACTGCGGGGGGGGGGGGGGGCGGAACCTAGCTGTTATATTTTCAGGTTGTCCATCCACAGTTCCATCCATCCACCATTTGTGAACACAATATCTCAATATTCACTAGTTACATGAAACTCTTAATTACCTCATTTCTACCATCCTGTATCATATCAAAGCAACTGGGGGAGCAGTTTCAGAGAAGATTTTTTAAGATTTGCCCCCCCCCCCCCAAAAAAAAAGAGAAAAAAGAAAAAGAAGAAAAAATCACTGAAGTATGACCATTTACGCAAACTTGGTAGAGACCCACCCAAGTTACATTGCCACCAAGTTTGAAGTGAATCTGGCCAACATTTTGCAGAAGTTGAAAATGAAATTGTGAACGGACGGACGATGGATGACTGAGCCCCCTAAAAGCTAAGCCTGATTAGCAAGTCTGCTGAGCTGAAAAATAAAAAATAAAAAAATAAAATGCAGGGATGGACCATCCTATAGGTTCAACTGATGATGGACCATCCTATAAGCTTATATGACTGACAAGTCAGCTGAGCTAAAAAAACAAAAAAATAATAAATAAATTAACAAATACACATGCAAAATATAAAACACACATACAAAATTTTGTGAGCTATCCTCAGACCTAACTAATGGGACAATGATAGATATGCCAGCATAATCAGTCAACCTAATTAAACATAGACAAACTGGTTCACAAATATCTATAGTTACATGCATATGGGTCTAACTGTCATGCCTATTGCAAACTCTGTAGTTTAAATTGACCATGGATTTCCCACTTTATTCCATATAAGGAGGAACCATGTTACCAAAATGCAAGGAGTGAACTTCAGTATCTGCCTTAGGCAATTATTTTACATGATGTATGTAAAATATGTATACACATATTGTATGGTTCCAGACCCAGGCCCAAACACAGCATTATTGCATTGTATTCTGAATGATTGCTGTCATGCATACATAATAGATCTACTTGTGCACATAATGTGTTCACAATTGTTGAGATGGTACCATAAGATATAAATGAATATGGTAGAATTGTTACATATATATATATATATATATATATATATATATATATATATATATATATATATATATATATATATATATATATATATATATATATATATATACCCTGAAAACAAAACCAGCAATATCATATAGCAGTCATTGACACCAAATCCACTTCCAGTGCATGTAAAAGAAGGAAGTGCTCCATATTTGAATTTGAGAAACTTCAGCCAATTTTTTCATGTAAATTCTATGTTCCCAGGGGACAAATTTGTGTTTCAAAATCCACTGACATAGTACATTAACACTGCACTTAACCCAGATGATGATTGAACACATATATGTAGAGTGGCATATGGTTAAGCAGGTGTCACACACACACACACACACAAACACACACACAAACACACACACACAAACACACACACACACACACACACACACACGTATAATGGCACCTGCTTAACCGTATGCCAGAATACACATGTTAAATCCAAGTAGAATGTTAATGCACCATGCGCAAAATTAGGCCAGCCTTAAAAATATTTTTTTTCTTTTTTCATGTATATGACGTGATGATGGATAATTACGCGCGCCTATAAATACGGGCCCCAAAACGGTTAAACCTTCAGTTCCTGACGAGTAGACAAGTATGAAACCGGTAGAACTCTAAACCTCTTCCATTGCGACGACTAGCCCTTGTCTTAGCTCATTAAAAATATTTCTGTTTCGTATAACGCGCCCGGTGTGCGCAAAACGTTGCGGTTGGAATATTTTTTTTTAACAGTGCAAAAAAAATTTTTTTTTCAGGTTTCACTTAACGCTTCTCGCATGCCCCGTGTGACAGTTCTGTGAACGCATATCGTTTGCGTACCTACCATGAATGCTATTGGTACATTGTAGTAAATTTGCGTATACAGTATTGGCAAGTTCCTTGCAATAAAAGATGCTCCTAAATCAAATTCAAACGAAAATTTTAATATTTCAAATCAAAAATCGTGTGTGCGCACCCTCGACAACTTTCCTGCAACTGTACACAAACAGCTGCTTTGGCCATGTGGTCTGACGCACAACACATCACCCAATTGGTCAATTGAGTCACATGCAAAAATGTTGACCTAGCCTGTTGTCAAGTGAAAATTAAAACTACACATTTGTATTTGATGTCTTACTCTTTTTCTTCTGTGATATTTTAAAAAAAGGGCAACTTTATAATTATGCTAATCCTTTGTTTCTTGAAGCCCTGTACATGTACATGTTTAAAATATCAAAAGACCCACCCCAATTCAAGCCAAGCCGAGGTGTATTTACAGTAGGGCTACTCTGTCTCAGCACCAGCAAACCAGCCTGAAGCATATGTTGTCCCGCTACAACCTCATCTGTGGCAGAGTCTCTTGCTTAAATACAGATTTAATAAAAAATTTTCAACCTGGAATCTTGTTTATCTTGTATCAATACTAAGTCCATCAGTCCCCGTACTGGCATGATGCCCATATTGCAGTAATACGTAGTAGGCATGTGTATTTAAAAAAAAAAAAAAAAAAAAATCCTCCCTGCCTCATCAAATTTTTCAAGGCCCTGTTATACGAAACAGAAATATTTTTAAGGCTGGCCTTATGTCAAGATATACTGGGATTTGCATGGAAACTGGTTATGAAATGTCTGCTGGTCAGTTTGATGTCATTTAAATGCGTCACCACACATGTACATCCATCTACTTTCATTCCTAGCCAATGAACTGCCAATGGATTTTGAAACATTAATTTGTCAATTGGGAACATATAATTTACATAAAAAAATTGGGTGAAGTCTCTCAAATTCAAACAAAATACACAGGAAATCAATCACTGATTAAATAAGTTTGAAATGTTGATTAACACTGACAAACATGTGGTAATCCATGATTGTAATCATGTCTGGGTGCCAACCCAGACATGTTGTTTTTGTAGGAGTTCTTTATTATGTCTGGGTGTCAACCTAGACATATTGTTTTTGTCGGAGTTCTTTAATTTTTCTTTGTTTCTTAATACCTTTCTGCCAAATTTTGTGACGCAGTTTTCTCAGCCATTATACAAGTCACGACATTGAAATTTAATATGCTATGAGACCCATAGCTGAAATTATGCACCTGGCGTGGACTTATTGATATGTTACAAATTATTAAAGTTATGGGTAAAAAATAAAATTAAAAAAAAAAAAAAAATCCTATTCAGCTATTGGCTGAAAAAACAATTGTAGTTTTATTATCCAATCACATTGCATCTATTGACAATACACCTGTTGCCTGGTTATACTCTACTGCTACTGTTCAGCAGATTGTACCTGATGACCCACGATTGATGATGTCACGAAACAGTATCAGAGGGGGTTTCAAAACAAGCTCCAATTGGCACCCAGACAGATTTGCTTGCAAATCTATCCATTCTAGTTCTTTCTTTATTTCTTAATACCTTTCTGCCAGATTTTGTGACTCAGTTTTCTCAGCCATTATACAAGTTACAACAGTGAAATTTTACATACTATAAGGCCCATAGCTGAAATTGTGCACCTGATGTGAATTTACTGATATATTATAAATTATTAAAGTTATGGGTAAAAAAAACTAGAGTGAAGTGTCATCTAGCGATGACACCATAATACACTCCCGCGCCCAAGATCACTTATATATGAGCCTCCCCGAAGAGTGTATCCACAAGGCATTTGGCATGGTTTGAAAATGGGGAGCACATATAAACCCTGAGTTCAGCTCTGCACATAACCCTAATTTGTATATTTATTTATTATTTTTTAAAAATGCATTAAACAGCAGAAATGATAGCAGCACCATGGAAATGTAATATGCACTAACATATATCACATCAGTAAAGTCTACCAAATTTCAAAACTTCTGCTGGAAAACCTGAGACTAGTTGAGGATACAAGTTCACCCCCTCCATAAATATTAACATGTGTGTTTACTTATCATTTAAAAAAAAAATCAGAAAATGACAGCAGTACAATGCCAATCTAATATCCACTAGCCTAGACCATGCCAATGCAGTGTGCCAAATTTGTAAGGGATCCAAAGAAAAACGAGGGACTAGTTGTGGATACAAGTTCAGCCCTATCCTGAAATATGAACATGTATATTTACCAAGGATCTGTACAATTTAAATGAATCATTAAAATCAGAAAATTAAAGCTGTGACACAGCAATGTAATATGCACTGGCCCACATCATGCCAGTTAACCCTTCCTCTGCTGTAAGCGAGAAAATCCGCCCAAATTTATTTACTTCTCCCACGCTGCAGGCGAGTTTATCCGCCAAATGTAGTACATGCCAAAGAACAACTTTCAGTGTGTGTAATTACCGAGATATGGCAATCTGGCACATTCTCCTGCAGATGTACAACATATTAAACCGTTTCCACTTTAACTATTGAGTAATAGTGCCAAATTATCTAAATATTGCGGTATCTATCTGAAAAAACCAACACACACAGATTTTATTCAGTATAGACCATTGCGTAGATTGACTGACAATGAATACTGGTGCATGAGCTGCCCTTTTAAACATCGATTGCATGCAGTTTCCACTCTGTATTTCTTTCAGCGGTCCACCTGGGACATTCTGAATGTTTTCAAAATTTGTACCGTCAATATGTCACTAAATGTCTGTACTGAGGTGACATGAAAACATAAAAGTACCATTGGCTTGAGTGATCGCCTCCACCATGCTTGTTTGTTGAAAGTGCGCACTGTGCATGCTTGACCATGTGCCAAACTTATTTGCATGATTTCAGCCAATCAGCACCCAAGCAGGATGAGAATCTCGCTGAAGCAGTGCGAGAATGTCGCTAGCTTCTATTCTTAGATTTTTTCCTCGGAGAAGGTAAATTTATGCAAGATGGCAATGTTTGGTGGGCGGGAATAAAGAATTAAGCCAATAGGAAAGCAGCATGATGATATTGATGAGCTTCTGACACTTCCATTGATACCAAACATGCCTAGAACCAGCAAGAGAATCGTACGAAGTTCCAGGCCACAAAATACACAATTTTACCACTGTTTCGCAAAATTTTTATCCGCAAATGTGCCAAAAACAATTGATTATATGTTTATTTAAAAGTCTTTGCATATAACCGTCACATTTACGCAACGAAATTATTTCTGCAGCAAAAACTACGCAGTTTGTTTGACCGGAATCAAGAGCATACAATGTCTTTGTTTATCTAAATAAACGTTGATGTGGATGCGCTGAAGATCATGTTTGTGGGGTGATCCCAAGATTAAATTCAGCGTGACAGACAACTAAATCCCAAAAGAATAAATGGCAGAGGAAGGGTTAAGTGAGCAAAGTCTGAAAGGGATCCAATGAAAATCCTGGGACTAGTTGCGGATACAAGTCCAGTATTACAGACATCTCCACTATGATACTCTTATGTAAAAAAACATGACCCATATTCATAAATATCAAACCCAACAATGACAGCAAAGAGATTCCAGAATTACCAAAGCATCAACATTCATCTTCCAATACCAATGTGAAGAAACAAATTTCATTCCTGATTTGAGACAGGCAGTCACCCACAAAAGGTAACTGGAGGTTTTCAACCGGTCCTCTCAACCTTTGAAATATTCTTCATTAAATATATACCATAGTGTTTCCAATATGTAGAGGCCCAACCACTCAAATTCCAAATTTTATTACTTCTGCCAAAAAAAAAAAAAAAAAAAAAAAAAAAAAAAAAGAAGGAGAATTGGTAGGCCTATCACTATTTTGGTTCTTCTGAGTAGTTCCTCAGCTGAGTTTATAGCAAAAGTAGAAAGTAGGACAGACAGAGGGACGGACGGAGGGACCGAAGGACAGACATGATGATTCCAATATACTCCCTGCAGGAGTATAAAAAAACAAAAACAAAATCCTATTCAGCTATTGGATAAAAAAACAATGTCAGTTATATTAGCCAATCACATTGCAACGATTGACAATATCTGT